>VXAV01009941.1:226151-286616 GCA_013399715.1 Alectura lathami | reverse complement strand
TAAATCATTTACAAAATTTTTTTTTTTTTTTTTTTTGTTTTTTTTTTTTTTTTTTTTTTTTTAATACATATTCCCTCTCCAGCTCTAGTTCCACATGCAGGTGATGGCTATTTTTTGCACCCTCTACAGTACATGGTCTGGTTTTGCATCCTGCATTTCTACTGCAACAGGCACATGTAGTCTAAACCAGGTTTACACGGGTCATTACATCTGAAATCACAGTTAGCAACTTGTCATGTAGAAATGCCCAATTTACAGCCTCCAAGTATGTTTCAGCAGTAGTAAGTGGATAATCTCTAGTACATGGGAAGCAGCATCAGTATGATAAACAGTTTGTCCAGTGCTGACAGTTGGCAGCAATGAGTAAATACTTTTCAACATTTCTAATGTGGCTTTCCAAACTCTTGAAAGATAAACCCTGTTGTCTGCAATGCCAGTACTTTCTTTACCAGATGACCTGAGTTGGTATCTGTCCAACAGATGAAATTCAAGTCGAGATATGTGCCCACAGGGTCCAGATTTCAGGTTCCTATTCCAACAGGACACCCAAGGTCTACGAGGCAGCACTGCAGTTGCCAGACATCCTTTATAATATGGGATTTTCTGCACAATGCAATCTGCTCCTTTGTCTTGTAGGAGAAGCTCAGGGACACAACAGTGTATTGCCACGGCTATCAGCTGCTTCTCCAAACGCCTGGCGCTCAGCAGTTGGCTGCTCTTCGATTGCAAATGCGTCGCGTGTATGCAGCAGCCCCGACGCTGGATGCTCTAGCCTGTTGTGCTTAAGCCATGCATGCGTACAGAGTAACTCTCCATCAGCGGCACAGTAATCCGACACTCAGAGCTGCGTGGGTGATTTATTTCTTTGGGATGTGGCTCTCCAAAGTCCTTACAATTGTTTTGTGTTCGTCCAGATATCAGTATCTGTCAGAGCAAAATTTGACCTTGGAGTCTTACAGCGGGAACAGACCTCTAGATGTCAAGTCTTTACTTTCCAATGTTGCTGCTGGAATTTGTTAATAGTAAAGCCTTGCCTGAAATGTCCCTTTTTTAAAAAAAAAACAAAANAAAAAAAAAAAAAAAAAAAAAAAAAAAAAAAAAAACCAGTCCTGCACTGCTGAGATGGACATTTTGTTTTAGTTGTGTTGCAGTTATTTTCCTCTGTAACTTTGAACGCTTTTTACTTGTTGCTGTGATCTCTGCAGCCCATACGTGGACAGGCTGGTTAGAAGCAAGCTGACCTGCAAAATGCAGGATTTATCCAAGACACATGGCAGGAAAAAGTAATGTAGCCTGTGGCTACATTAACCCTGTCACTTCACAACCAAAGCCCATTTCTCAGGGCACAAATGTGTATGAATTTATCAGGGGGCGGCTTTTCTACCACGCTGAAAAATACTGTCAGCTAATTTTCCAAGCGGTGCACCCAAAAGAGGAACATCCAGGACCTGCATAAAAACTCCATGTACTTCAAAGTCCTTATGGCAACAGCCTTCAACATCAACACTGGGCTAAAATGGAGCAGATCAGTGGAGTTATCTCTCCTACAGGAAAGACAGCATTGCTACATCACCCTTCACATTTGGTGCTGGTGCTGGTGCTGCTGTGCTGTGGCCTCTCAAGCACTGCCCAATGTGCAGCACCAAGCACCACCGTGGCACACAAACCGCGGCCGCGGCTGCCACATGGAGTTCACTTGCTCTGAGCCATGATCCCTGAAGCAGCTCTTAATATGTCAGTGTGGGTTCTCAGAGCAAGTGTGAATCAGCCTAAGGTTGCAATGAAAGCACTGTAATCCATACAGGATCCTGCGAAATTCAGCGTGATACCTGAAATACTGACAGAGTTGCAGAAAAACAGGCAGCACCGCTGCCATGCTCCCACGTCTTTTAGTGGAGAAGCCACGTAGGAGGAGGCTGTCTAAGTTGTTCTTATGGCTGATTTATTTGCAAATGCAGGTGAATGCTAGAGAAGGTGCAAGTTTAACTCTACGCTGACTGATTCTTTCACAGGAAAAATGCCAGCCTTTGGAGTCAATAACTGCTGCATGAACATGTTTCTTTCCTTGCTCCTTCAGGTAAACCAAGCATGGAAAGGCCCTGGACCTTTCCTGACTGCGCTTTCATGCAGTACCTTTGCGAGAAGAGAGAGTCATCCACACTGTCCTCACAAAGCACATCCCCATTGTGCAAACCAAATGACTCTGAGAGCAAGGAGACAGCCAGCAGGTAGCTACTCCTTTTCCCTTCTCAGTAACTAACAGTGAAACAATGTTGCTTCTGCATTTCTGGTGGGCACCTGCAGGGGAGGTGCCAGCATGCCCAGGGTAAGCACAGTTCTGCAGGAAATGCGCCCATGAGGGTGATTCAGTGTCCCGGCACATAGGCTTCAACTCTGGGCAGTGTGGCACAAGCACCTGGCTGGATACGTTGAAGGGAGTTCAGCAGACAAGAAGATCGGCTGAAACCTGAAGTTTCTTCATGGAATTAGTCCCGATCCACACTTCTGTACCTGTTCTGCCCTCTGTGGCTAAACACACGCCTGTAACTGGAACAAATGTGTACCTACGTTCTTGGCAAATCAGTCGCTGAGTGAGAGGTTGGAAAATGCTGGTTGACATACCATTAAAGGGAGACAAGGGGAACAGGTAATTAAGAGTGAGCAATAGATAACAGCTAACACCTGCCCTGACTTTAAAGGTTTATTCTTCTCATTCAGGGTTCTTAAACAGGAACTACTCAACTAATGTATGGGGTTGCTTGGTGCCAGACGTTAGTGTTTGTTAGTAAATGTTAGTAGTTTACTGGTAGACCATAGCAAAGAGGAGGAAAGAATGCCCTTAATGTTGTTAAAAACATAGCAAGTAACTGTTGCACTCACCACAAGTCATGGAAATCCACACTGAGTAAAGGAAACAGCATCTCGGATGCTTCTGAGCAGAAGCAGGTACGAGTATGCAAGCAAAAGCAAAGAGTCATCCTGAGAATGCCACCATGGATGGAAAAGTAACAGTGCAGGGAGGAGATAAAAGCTCCTCCAGCTGGGACAGCTGAAGGCAGTATTTTCCTCCAGATTTTATCGGTACCTCTGCTCAAGGTACAGACATGGTGTAGAAAAAAAATATATGGGAGCATTCAGTCTGTCGTTTTATTTCAAACCCAAGTCATCTGCCACTGAATCATTTATCTTTGGGATGCAAACAAGATTTCTGCACGATGTGAGGGTGAAACAGCTGAGGTCAGCATTAGATTGAGTCACACAGCATTGCACTCCGTTACCTCACATAGTCATGTTACTTCACAACAGTAATCAGCCCTTGTTTTAAAGCTCAGCACGGGAGATACTCAGCCTCGACCCATGTCTGACACGCAGATGGCATTTTGCTCGGTTAGTTAGACAATGATTAAGGATTGCCATCTTGGTACCGTGCTCAGCGCAGTGACAAATGTTGGTCCCTCACACTTTGCAGTAGCAACATATATATTCTGTGGAGGAAATCTTGGTAATCCCATCCTATAGATGAGTAGCCAAGAAACAAAGGAGCTGAGTGACATGCCCAGGGACTCACTAGAAATCCGTGAGAGAGCACATAAGCAGACTTCAGTTTCCTAGAAGCTGAGTCCTAAAAATTGTCAGTTCCTCAGGGCCTGCTCTGTGACTGGGGCCTCTAAGTGCTCCTACAAAATAAATAGATTTTTCTTATTATTAAATTCAGAAGATGACCTAACAGTGATTTGATTAGATCATATAAGTACCTTTATCACGAGAACATAGCAGTTTTTAAAGGACTTCTTAATCTAGTGGAAAAAGACATATTACGAGAACCAATGGCTGGAGTTTAAAGCTACAAAATTCAAATTAGGAACAAGGTGCAGAACTGAGGTTTCCTAACAGTAAAGATGATTAAATATTAGAAGAACTACCCAGGAATTATTTGCCTTTTGAATTTCTCACATCAAGAGTAGATGTCTCTCCGGAAGATCCAATTTCGTCAAACACAAGTTACTAGGCTCAACAGAGGAGCAACTGGATGAAATGTCTGGCCTGTGCGAAGCAGGAGGTCGGATTAGATCATCTCATCATCTTTTACAATCATAAATTCTATGAATCTATGAATAATAATGAACATCATTGTAAGTTACAGTTTGTAAAACAGCAAAGAGCACGCTGCTACATAGCTGGGAGACAGAATAAAGCATGTTAAATGAAAAAAGAAAGCCCTTTGATCTGGAATTAAACACGTGACCGGTAATTATTTAAAATCCATCCATGTGGCACAAAATTATTCTCCAAAACAATATTTTAATTAGGTTTCAACTATAGGGCAAAAAAATAATAGTCCGTTAATCAACTAGGTATTACTACACCCAGAACAGCATTGCCAACGTTTCTGCATAAGGTTTAAATGTCCAATAGATACACAAATAGCTGACGATTTGAAGGAATTATACACAGGAAATACCAAAACTGGTGCTCTTCTGTACAAGGTTTTATAGGCCTGAGCCTGGGATTCCTCTGTTATATCTGAGTAGCTATAAAAACTTTTGTGCTAGATCATAACATTCTGTAGTTGTGAATGCAACAGATTTTACAGAAAATCTGTTTTAGAAACGTCTCAGGGAGTTTTTCAAATACAGACATTGGCACTGTTCTGTGCTTCTTTGCCTTTGAAGTGAAATTCTGTTACTGTCATGCTGCAGCCTTGATCTTAAACTTCCACAAGGGTTTAAAGCCCACCCAAAAATCAGGACCTGTGTGTCCTCTCTTGGGGTTGCAAATGTGTTACTTGTTTGTCAGGGGTCTGAGTAAAATCCATGGGGAGGGATCTGTTCGGCGTTCTGTTTGCATATCTGTCTAACAGTCGTCTCCACATCACAGCGTCTGAGCATCTCGCAGTCTTTAACAGATTTATCTTCCCACCACTTCCGAAACAAGAACTGTAATTCCCACGCTACCGTTAGGAAACTGAGATACGGGGCACACAGGGTGATTTTCCTAACATCAAACTAGACATTAGTAGTGCGCCAGGGGGCTGAATGAAGGTCTTCCAATGCCACAGAGGTGTGCCTCATATTCTAGATCATCTTCCCCCTTCTGTTTGTGGGTATAACGCAGATGACAGAAAGAGAAGTGGCATGAAAAATCAAGTTACGCAAGCAAATTTTCCCTACAAAGAGCTGCATTTTTGATAGGAGCGTGGGGTGGGTGAGAGGGATATTATGCTTCACAAGCTTCTGAAAATTGCTACAAATGTCTTTGTTAAAAATTTCAGTCATTGATTTCATGTATGAATTTTGGAAGGAAACACACACACAGACACAGAAGTCCTTCTCTTGGAACAAGAGCTAAAACTATAAAAGCAAGAAAATGTGGAAAGCAGGCCTGCAGCAGTGTGGGTTGATATTCTGTCTTTAAATCATTCTGGCACTTGTTTTTTCCCCTCGAGGTGGAAGTGGTAAGCATTAAGGCAGAACTGCAGTAGCCCTAAATCAGAACATGCCTCTGTTTCTGGGTTTACAAACCAGAGCCTTTGCATTCCCAAACAGTTATCTTGGTGGCTCTCTACAGTGTTAAGAAAGTTTCTGCACAGCTGTTCCCCACATACAAGCCAGCTTCCTTTCTTTCTCACCATATATATTTTAGTACTGCTGGAATCTTCTGATTTTACCACTGCCTTCTTTTCTGGACACACACAGGTGGCCCCTACACCCCTCGTATTTGAGGGATCCACATCAAGCACGCTACTTATTCTGGAGACTTAAGAACTGCATGATCCTCCTGATTTTATTATTAAAGCGTAACTTTGTGAATTCTTTGCTGTTTTAAGAGATTTTTTTCTTCCCCCCTTTTCCCTAAAACTGTATCCTGTCCCTCTGCATCCTCCTTCCCATTACTCACCTTTCCTTCCCCTTTCCTACCTGCCTCGTTATTGAGCTCTTTAATCCAAAGATGAGGTGACAGTGCTACCTTTCCTCAAATCCCCTGGCTTTTTTCCCTCAGTCTCCCTGGCTCTACCAAGCCAAATTCTCTCTCCTTTTTTCTCTCTCCTCCCCAGTGTTACATCTTCACTTCTCTCTGTTCTCACTTCTGAAATACTCCTTTAAAGCAAGAGCCTCTGTCTTCTTGTGTCATTTTGATCTTTTCAGTACTACCGATCAGGCTATTCGAAAATGACAGAAAAATATCTTTGGCCTGTTCATCTCAGTTAGCGTAACAGCAAAAGCAGGCAGCTACAGCAAGTGCTGGAAAATCAAAGAGAGAAGGATGTGTGCAAAGTGCACCCCACTTCCAAGCCAAAGGATGGTGAATCACAGTGCATGCAGCTCACCAGGCAGCGACAACATATTGTCACGACGCTGCGTATTAACATCCCGTGGTGAAAGCCGCTCACATCACCCCTCATAACGTGGACTACGTAGGGAGCCCACACCAAGGTGCTTCCCAGAAGGTGTGCCCTCCCAGGGAGACGCAGAATGTCACTACAGCTGGAGGAGGCGTGCTGCACATGTCTCTCGTGTGACTGCATGCCTCTCCCAAGGTTAGTTCCTCTGTGAGCAGTGGGTGGCTGTGGCATTTTTCCAGAAGACAGACATCTGCCACAGTTCCCTGAATTGTGGCCAAGGTAGTCCATGATTCATGCATGTCCAGGGGCTGAATGTGTAGCAAGTGCTTGGCAGGGCTGAAGTGCCAAGCGCAGCAAAAAGACCAGTGAGAATGGCAGTGGGTCAGGCCCTGCCGTGTCTGTGGGTGTAAGGGGGGCATAAAGGGAACATCAGAAGAGAGCCAAATACAGATCGCTGGCACAAGGTAGTGACAATATTCCATATGTAACCATCCCAGTCAGTGCTCCTGACACCAGACACACTGCGCCTTGCACCGAGTGTCACCCTCTCGCTTGCAAGCAAAGAGCTCAAGAAGTGATGGGCACTGAGAAGGGAGCACAGCCCAGTCCTGCCTCCAGAGCTCAGCCGTGCCAGAGCACAGTCTGTGCATTGAAGTGATGAGCGTGCCTGTGTGCTGGGCACAGGCAGAACCACACAGGGGCATTAGCAATGGCAATAAAGGTCACAGCCCTGAAAAACTTTGAACAACAAATAAACATTCGGGTGAGAATATGCTTATTACTTCCCTCTAGATATCTAAGAATTTTCTTTCTTGATATCTTCCACCTTGCTGAGATGACTCCCATCGCTTCCCTGCAGAGATAGACACTTGGTTTGTACAGTCCTTGAAGGTCTGGATTTTAGTGAAGGCTGCAGGGTTTTCTGTTCAGCTGACACTTTTTTTTTTGCAGAATCCAGCCGCTCTTCCTGTGCCATGTGCCAAACCAGTCTGGCAATACCCTCCCCTTCTCAGGGTCCAGGAAAGCAGAGGGGTGTTTTAAGTACAGTTTATGTATTTTTGCCTTCAAACTGTATAACTGGCCTGAACTCCCTTTTGCTTCTTGTCCAATAAATGGGGAAAAAAAAAAAAAAAAAAAAAAAGAAAGATTTGAAGAAGAGTAGGAATCTAAATTTCTATTCTGTCCTCAAACCTGCAGGGAAGAAACTGGAAGAGATTCTCTAGATGGGTGCAGAAAGGGCTGCAGATTAGGCTCTGGCAGTGCTGTTTCAGGAAGAAAGGATGTAGCAATTCTGCCATGCAAATTTCTCTACATTAGGCTATGAGAGATAATAGGTCTAATGGTTAAGCTAAGAGTACCAGGAGACCTTATTTCTAGCCCTAATTATATCAGAAATTATCTGTCTTTCCTTAGGCAAATCCCTTGATTATGTAGTGCCACAATTTTCCAGTCAGTAAAATGTTCAGACACCTCTACAGTGCTGAGATACACAGATGAAAAACATTACTGTCCTCCTGTGGCATGATTCACCCACAAAGATTCATGCATGCTGAAGTTCAGACCAAAGCTGATGGCCAAACAAAGTTTGCAATGCTTTATTGCGTTCTGAATTGCCTCCTTATTAGTTCAACAACAATACCTGGGAACACTCTATTTTGTAAGCCCCCTGATACCTTCTGTTGGTATTGGCTTATAGTTTCTCAAGTCTATCTAAGTTTGTAACTATGTTTATTGAAAAATGAAAATCAATAACGAGGGCTTTAAAAAAAAAGACAGCATTATATGTTGAAATAGAAGGGCAAGGAATCCTGTGCATCTGTGCTGCTTTTAAAACTCCCTGACAATAAAGTCTCATCTTCAGCATAGAAATCGAGAGGCTCCACGGATGCGTTCTTTGGGCTACATACAGCGTGGGTCTGTTTCCCCAATCAACCCTCACTCCAGGTTTGTTTGCTGAATGGCTACCACCATGCTGTTGCGAACAAAAGAGGTATCCAGACACCAACATGATTCAAGGGCCTAGGAGACCGCAAGGGAGAAAAAGGGTATTTTCCAAATCAGTTCCCCATGAAATCGCTGGAACTAGCGTTGTCCTGGGGGATAACAGAATGGATCATTAGGTGCCTTAAAAAGTTAGGATTGGATTTTGAAGCCACCCTGCAGGATGAAAAATCAGTAGTTTAGGCAAATAAATAAAAGTCAGTGAATTCTCTTTAAGCAGTGAACACAGGGGCAAAAGGGTTGAAAGAAGAAAGAGATTCCATTCTTCACAGATGATACGGTTTAAAAGTCCCCCCCCCCATCTCAAATCCTTCTTTCCCTTCCCTGGCGATTTAATCACATAGGATACTGTAAAGCAAATTGCTTCTTTTTCCCCTCAGTTATGGGTTAGCTCTTAATTAGGCTATAGGGCAACAATGAAATGCATCCTATGAATAGCTTGGGATATCCTTTGTGTTAATATAGAGGTTAAAGCGTTTTACCAGAATTCCATGAGTGGGATTCTGGTCTCACTTACAGATGCTTTCCCTATTGCTGAATTCATTGGAATTCATTCTGACATCTCCACACATACATGAAAGAGTAATTAAATCCACAGTATTTAACTTCTCTATTTCAAGTTTTTGTTCAGGTAGAAAAACTGAATGCGTGAAACTGACTGCCAAGCTGAGTGACCTGATTATTTGGGCTGGATTCTTTTCTTTCTACACTTCCCATATGAACATGACAAGGCATAATCGAACATCCATCTTCAGGCAAGTCATCCTGGTGGGAGGATCCAATGTCTGTATGGAGATCACTGGGCATTGTCCTCAGATACTTCTCCACCACACAAAGCATGTGTTGCTTCATGACATGAAGGATTAACGCCAGCGTGCCATGACAGTACCGAGTGACACGACGGCATTGCATCATTCTCTCATGGCGCGTCCCTGCTAGGAGAAGCGACACTACTCAATCACTCATGTTACCAGTCAGACGAAGAGAGCCTGCTGCAGCTTCTAGCTGCCATCACAGCTGTGGCATCTTGCTTAGCTACACGTGCACTGTCTTGGATCAAACCCCTGGCACACCTGTAAGGCAGATGTGGAACTGATGGGAGCAGACAGTTCGACAAAACCGATACCTGAGTGGAACGTTTCCCAGGTTGGCCTGGGATAATGATAATATATGACTTCATTTTACAGCTGATGAAATAAATGCACAGAATTATTGTCAACATCTGGAAATATAACCTAAGAATTCTGGTGCCTCTAGACAATGCTGACTAATATTTACTGCTAACCTTATTCTTTTCTGGGAGATATTTACCAAGACTCATATAAGCCTCAGTTATGAAAACTTCTTCCCAGTCAGGATTTTTCATGATTGAAAACATCCAAGGGAAAGGTGTACACTTTGCAGACTCCTTTCGCAGCACAGATTTTGATTGCTTAGTGTCTTACATCCTGTTTTAAATCAGTCGCTGCAGTTTCGGATAGCTCTTTGGAATGAAAAGTAAAGCCCTATCCAAGGCACTACGCTACTACAAACTCCCAGCAGAGCAAAGCATGCCTAACATTTATGCTCAGAAATAGGTCCTTTTCCACTGGTAGCTATTTTTCATGTGAGCAGTGTAAAGCAAAATGGAAATGATTCCTGCACTAGCTAGTGTGACTTGGCTTATAACATCAAACAGGAACCCAGAGAACAAACCATTAGTTTCATGCTAGCTACAGTAAACAACATTAGACTGGCTGAGAGCTGTAGTCAGGTCCCAGGCAAAACAAGGTCTTTGCTAAACAGCATCAACACAGTAACTAAAACGTGAATAACTAAATCATACACTGTGCAAACTGAACCACCAAATGAAAGTAAAGCACTGAATTATTCGAATGTTCTTCAAACCCAATTTAAATTTCACCCACTACTGAGACCTCCATTTACTGGCATCATAACTAATAATGGGAATGCTGCTGAAACGTCAGTTCTAGCGAGAAGCCCATTAAGAGACTGAGGAAAAAAAAAAAAAAAAANGTCATAGAAAAAAAAAAAAAAAAAAAAAAAAAAGAGACATCATACAAGAAAACCAGCCGTTTACAACATGGCATATAAGCTCCTTGCATAGAAATACAAAATAGCTGGAAATAAAAGCCAGGCAGTAAACTGTCCTTTTTCCAGCACATTCAGTAATCACATCCATCCAGAGCTTCGCACAGGAAGCCCTGAATATAAATATTCTACAGCAGATGCTGCACTGGCATTAAAGTTCCCTGTTGGGGGACTGGATGATTCAAAGGGTAGTAGAAAATCTGTACGCCTTTAAGATATTGGTCTGAAACCAGCCCAGGTTAATTTTGGTATGAAAGTCATTTCCATCTGAGAGGATTTTTTAGCCAGCTGGAAATGAGCTGGAGGTCTACTATGTCCCAGTCTCAGCTGGCAACTCTTACAGAGATGCTGATATATCAGGGAGCCTGATCTGTTTCTAAATCCTGCTGAGCTTTCTGGCTTGTGTAAGCATGGAGCTGCTTAGGAGGCAGGCGTTCCTGTGCAATGCTGTGTGTGCACACTCTTACTCCAAATTAAAGGTTACAGAGACTGAACAAATCCCCGCGTGTCAGCCGAGCTGTGTGCACATTCCTACTCCTGCCCCCAGCTGCCAGACGCAGTATGCCAGTGTAAGCCACCAGCAACGCAAAGGCTGGTGCCGTGGGCTGGGGTGGCACACAGGTGTTCGCATGTATCCCCTCACCAGGGGTGCCGCCCCCTTTGGCATCTGTGTCCGAGTTTGCTCACTATTTACCCACAGTGAGCATGAAAGGTTGCACACAGGGTTAAGATTAAGCTTCACAACTGGCTGAACATTTATAGAAATATGTTTTCCTCTATCCTTGCTCTGCTCTAGTTACTGCCAACAAGGATCCCAAAGCCCCGGAGAGTGCTAGAACACTGCGTCTTCTCTAAATGCTGCCAGCTGTGTGATCTTGGGATTTTCAAGTGCTTCATTTCACATTTTCCCACGTTACCTCCCATCAACCATTTTCTAGCCCATTCCTCTGGCATATTTTGTATGTTTTGAAGGAATTGTCTAGCAGATTCTTTGAAATCAACAATATTTCTGACGTAAGTGTCACAAAAAGAACTGTTGCTCTGCATGCAGCCTTGCTCATAGTCACTGGGGAGCTGGGAAACTATGTTGAAGGTCTTTGCAAGTGGCCTACACTTGCAAGGATCTGGTGGCCCCCTGGATAAATTCCTCATTGCTCATCTCTCTTCTGGAGACAGCACACAGGACCTCCTCATGCCGCCTGAGCAGCCTGAGAGTCCAGCCCTGAGTTGGGAGCCTTTTATCAACATCTTTCCTAAAGTCTGAATGGGTAGAAATCATCACATACATTTTATCAGCTCTTTTACTGACTGCACCATAGAGAGTGATTAGGTTAGCTTGGGGTGGGTTGTTTTACCTACAGTTCTCTTGATCTTCTTTTATTTATATATCTTGCTATTTCAGCCCATTCCATCAAACTGGATTTTATACTGGGCTCCACAGAGCTCAGCTCTCGTCTCGCAGAAGGGTAGGTCAGGAATGTTTGCATGCAGTGAATGCTGCCACCCTGATTTGAAATCAGGGTCCTAATGACTGGAGTCAGTCCTCGTAATTTCATCAAAGATTGAAGCTAAGCTAAATGAATGATATTTGCACGGTTGATAACTTTTTTAAGCTGGGTTAACATGAGATATCTTCTAACACGAACAAATTGCTAGCAACACGAAACATTACACTCGCCCCGGCTGGTCTGCTACCCCTCGTCTACTATGTCCCTAAAATATCCCAAGGCAGATATGCCACATTGCACACAATATGCTTATTAGCACAGTTAGGAGCCATTAGGGAGAACTAGCAGAAGTGTTGTTAAAGGCCTGATGATAAGGAAAAAAAATTCTGGTGCCGCTCAAGGAATACAAATATGACATGGTAGGTGGCATAAACAGGCAGGACTTACGCCCATTACAGAAAGGAAGAATTTGGTGCCAGCATCCAACAAGTTGTCCAGTAAGGGATTCGGAAACCCCCTTAACTCCAGAATGCAAATTATTTGGGCTTGGTAATTTGTTAGGTCCACATTCCTTAAACAGTCAGCACACATCTGATTTCTCAGCTTGTAAGTTTATCAGGGCAAGGACAGGCTGCAGAGCGGACTTCAGGGGATCCTGATCCCAGCTGGAGCTGCTGAAATAACAGCAATATGAAAAACAGCAATAATGAAAAGCCAGTGACACCTTCATCCGTTGGGCACACTTGTTTATCTGGTCACCATCACCATCCTCCTTAAGAAGACTTCACTCAGTTCCCATTTCTCACAGATGGATCTTCCTTGCACCGGTAAACTTCACTCAAAGATCCCCTCCAAAAGGGATATGCCATCTTCCCATATATTCTCTGTTATGGTGTTTCCATTAACCGTACCTTCACAGTTGTACACTTCTGAATAGCTGATGAGAACAGGCTACACATCGCTCCACTGCAGCTGTCTAAGGAGAGTGGCTGGAGGTGAACAAAGAGGTTTCCCTAAAGCTGGGCAGGAAAACATGTTCTGATTTTTGTTATTTTTGAATACTATCTGGAGGTTCTATTAGGGAAAAGAGGAGTTTCCTAGTCTTCAGGGTTCCCATACAACCATGTCAGCTAGACAGGTTTGGAAGCCAGAAGGAAAACCTGAAGAAAAATGAATTTATCGTTTTTAAAAGGATCCCATTGTAAAGTCAATGATATTAGAGTCTTGAAAAGTAAGACTGGAAGAGACCTCGGGAGAGCATCTAGCATGTGCCCTGGTCCCAGCACAGGAATAATTATGTTTAAACATAAACCTATACAGTCACTGGCTCTACCTGGGACTTACTTAGTGATACCTTGAACATAGAAGCTTTGAACAGCAGTTTTCTTATCCAAAATAAGCCAGTATTTATAATCAACAGATAGATTTGACATGCATGCTGTAAAATATTCAGTGGTTAACAGGGTGTACATTGCCCAGCTGCTGATGTCCTGACCTAGCCTTAGACTAGCTTTATCTCAAATAAATTTAGTATTTATTAGAGCTTCTCATCTTAGCAAATGTGCTCTTCTTTTGTTCTCCTTGGAGACGCAGGAGCCTTCGTCTGCTACTTCCATGTGCGCTGCTGGCGCTGGGGAGGAGTCTGTTCCTTTCTCAAGTGAGAACCAACCTGAATTTATCCCAATGCATGCCCTGTACTCTGTCTGCTGCAATTAAATGTCAAACCATAAAGTGAAGCAAGAAGCCACAGATAAAAGTTGGATAGACTCACCTGCAAGCAATTTAATTGAAAATTGTACTCTGTTTGGATGGTTTTGTGTGACAGCTTTTTGTGCCCTGTATATTGTGGTTCAGTCTGCAGTAATCAGAAATTCACATCCAAAAACTCTCTGTGATCTGGTATCCTTACTGACTTTGCTACAGGCTATGAAGGAAAGCACACAGACCAGTCTGATTCTTGTGCTCATTGAGGAGATCCCTCTGACTTCATATAGGCAGCACTTGCAAAGTTTGTTGTTTATACCCATTTGGTGGACTCCTCAAAAGCATAGAACTCCACATCTTTCACCAAGATCAAACTGCTTATGACTTCAGTCAAAAAACTAAACCAAAACAAAATACCACTGGCCTGGTGGTTTGTATTCTCCCGTTGACAGCAAGCTTTTAACTCAGTCCTTGCCCCTGCATTCCTAAAACGAGAGGCTCCAAAGAGCTCAGGCACCTGGCCCAGCGGTCACAACACTTGCTGGAGACATATGAAAGATGCAGTCTGCACTTTGCTTTGCTGTCATCTCTTCTATGACGCTTCATTTCCCTGGAATCATTTCAGCTGTGCCCTGATTTTTGTCTGGTCACCAAGGCTCTGAAGTGGTAGTCCTAATAAAAGCAACACAGTAGGGACAGGGACTGCAGACTCATCTTTGCTCAGCAGTGCAATAGCTTCTTGGAAGCAAGCAGAGGTGTAAAATATAACGAAATACCTCTCCTATCAAAATCAGCAGGAGAAGCCCAAGCTGTAGTATCATCCTACTTAACGTGAGTGAGTCCTGGTACGAAACCCTTTTGCAGTGGTTTGATCAGTACTGACATCTCTGTCTTGGAAAATCGAAGAAGCTGAAGACATTGAAGCTAGGTGACTAGCCCACGATGCAGTGACTCCATTTCAGAGCAGGACTGGGAAAGAGTTCACAGAACTTGTTCATTTGGTCAGATCACATCTCATTCCTCCTGAATCTGTGCCAGAGAATACTGAGAAAAAAAAAATAACCTTGCAAAATCCCAGAAGTCACAAACAGAGCAATTAGAAGCATTAACTGAAAGAAACCAAGTAACTTCTACCTGTTCAATAAGAGGGGGCTCAGAATATGGCTCCTTTGAGGGGTTTGGATAGGGCTGCCCAGAGATGGCATTCAGTGTGTCTATAGCATGCTGTGGTTTGTACACTGTCTTTGATTTTTTTTTTTTTTTCTACAGCATTTGTCTCTTTTCTACAGCATTTTTCTCTTATTCAATCCATCTTCTATTTTCATGTTATCAAATGAAATTATTTTGGTCATTTAACTTCCTGTAATCTTTAGATCTTTTTTTTTTTTTTCTGAAATATATTTTGTGCCTAAATAAAATACAAAAATATATTACTTGTAGCAAGGCCTACAGTTAAGATTGCTCAGCTTTCTCCCATATGACATTCTTTGGGAATTGGAATCTGCCTTTTGCCATCTCCATGAAAAAATCTAGTCATGTGGAAGGAGGAAAAATACAGTGAGATGAAGGAAGGAGACTTGGAGCAAGAAGGTGGGGAGCAGCAAAAGGAGCTAGTGTTGGAGGCATCAGACACAGCAACACAGGGAAAGGTAATAGCAGGCAGCAGAGTTACAGTTGGAGCTAAAATTGCACAAAGAGGTGGCAGAGAAAGAGCCTCGGGACTGGCTGGGCGTCAGAGGGAAGATGTCAGTTTGTGGGCCAAGCAACTGGCATAAGGTGTGGTGTGCAGGGTCAAAAGAAGGTTCAGAGGGTAACTACAAACTAAAAGGAAGGGAGACAGAAACCCAGACAGTGAGTTAGAACCGATGGAACTTTATTTGATAGGATGACATTAACTGGAGGAGAGTGGAAAGCAGCAGAGGAGAGAGAACTGACTGAGAGCAGGGGAAGTACAGCACAGGTCTGAAACTGAACCCATTTCTCCTGCTTCATCTATTGTCAGCCAGGGTGGTGAAATTTCCTGACAGCATGCAGCTGATTATTTCTTTGTTCTGCGTCCTTTAATGTCAGGATCGTATGACATACAGCAGTGTAACAGTGTACTCTGCTAGCTCTAGTGATAAATGACTGCTATAGATCTGGCAAAAGCAATGTTAAACTCTTGACGCAAGAACTGCTACAAGCCTTGCTCCACCGTGGATCTAAACATCAAAATCACGCTGATCGGGGAAAACCATTTCCTAACATTAATGAAAAAATTGCACAACAAAAGGTTTGAAAGACTGCTAATGTTGCAACAAAATTGATCAAGAAGGCATGTGCCAACGAGGAAGCAAAGATGAAAAATGGCAAAAAGTTTGTTCAACAGATTTTGCAGGTAGCACTTGAACATGTGTGTGTGTGTGTAAAGCTAGAGACAGAAGGCATGGGTGCTGTTCTGAAGTCTGCCAAAAGAACTGTGTGACCCTGGGCAATCTATTAACCTCTCCACACCTCAACGTCCCCATCTATATAAAAGAATGAGGATGACATATTTTGTGCTTGACAGGTTTGTAGATCGGTAAGACCTATGAGATGCACCCAAGGGTAGCGCACACTAAGCAGCCAGTCCTGCACCTCTGCGGGGGAGAGCTGCTGTTTCCATTGTGTGCACCGCCCAATGGAGTCAGAATTACGGTCAGAAGCCAGCTCCTGCGGCCCATTAATACACACCCTGGCATCTCTCACTGCTGCATTCCAGAACTAATCTGCCTCCAGTCTCGGCTAATTGGAAAAGATTTTTTTCTCTATGTTATGTGGATTTCCAAAGTTAAATCTTGAGTGATAGACAGTGCTGTCACAGCAGCATTAAGTGTTTAGAGAGTGATTATTCTTGAAAGACTTTCATTTTTCAAACTTCTGCTTTTAGAAAAAGCTGTGGAAATAAATGAGAACACCAAGGGCTAAACAATACTTTGAGCTTTACAGCAATGATCTCCAGAAAGGGGATGCAATAGCCCAAAGCCTCGCCTATCGCATTTACAATTGCAAGAATCTGCAGGTTTCCTCATATCACTGTTGGCATTTAGGGGCTTGGCATCATGTAAAATCCTATTCATAACAGTCAGTGTGCTCCTGAGAGAAATCACTCTCAAAACATCAATATACTTTTTGTAACCTTTCTATTTAATAAAAAAAGAGACAGCTTCAATTAGCGAGGAGTATTTGATATAAATTAGATTATTTTAACAGGCCCAGCAATATTATAAGATATTTTTAGTAAATGAACAGCTGTCACTTTGGCAACATTTGTAGCCTTTTACTCTTTTTTAATTTTTTTTAATATTTTATATCTGGTCACTTATTCTGCGTGAGTCAAACCACACTCATAATTTTCCACTATAACTAACAGAAACTATGCCTGTTAAGAAGATGAATAAGGACTATTCAGTGTTTATAATCCCTCTGCTGTGAGCAGCTAAACACTCAGCTATGTGGAAGATGAAACTCACCCCATAAAGTCCATATGCTCTCAATCCACGGATCAGTGTAAATGGGATCGACCCTGGAAGGGCAAAAATGGGCCCAGTTTAGAAGAGCAATCACCTCCTCGTCCTGCCAAAGGAAATCAGCATCAGGGCTTGAGCATCTCCTTTCCTCTTACTCCCTAAAGGAATATTTAACTTGCATTTTAGCAAAAAGCTTTTATTATTAATATTATTATTATTATATACAGATTTATCAGTGAAACTCTTCAGGGGGAAAGCTTTTGTCATCCGTGAAAGTGCAGCACAAAGAAACCTGGCCTTATCTTACTAATTACTCCAGTGCTTCCCCAAATCCTATCAAGCTGCTTGTTATTAATCAGTTAGAGCAGTGTTGCCCGCATGGCAGTATAACACATGCCAGGATGAGGTCTGTTTGCAGAACCCCAGCTTTGGCAACGAGCCGGGAGGTGCTGGTGCCAACAGGAGCAGTCCTGCTGCAAGTCTTTCAGCTGGGTCAGGGGCCAGCAGACACGCAAGATCTCAGGTGTTAGATCCAGGAGCTGTGGCTGCTGTGCCCACATCTACCTTCCCCTTGTTGTCCCCAAAATAACAGCATATTGTAACTTAGCCTTGAGCCCAGAAGCAAATTTACTGGGATGGATGATGTGGATGTAACTATCACAGGTATGAAACACTACAGTGCACATCTAATGTCCCATGAAAATAAAGGTTGTACAGCTCTTTTACCCTTCTGCCTCCCAAAGACTTTAGATCTGGATCCCAGATGTAAAATAAAACCTTATCACAAAGTTGTTTTACTGTCATCATCCCAAAGTTTCTCTGTGTTAATGTATGGGTTATGTATGGAACTAAAGATATTCTGATAATTCTATCCAACCAGCATCTTCTCTGGTAGAGGCAAGCAGGAAACTGCTGAGAAATGCGCTAGCAAATGAATGGATCCAAGCCCCAAGGTGCTAAATCCTGAAGTGAATACTGGCATGCTCTCTCTTCTGAGAAGAGTGTGTGCAAGCTCCTCTCAGATGAGCTCATGCTGGAGTCTTGAGTGAGCTCTTGAAGCAGATTCCTGCTTAAGGCAAGTGAGAATTTGACTCCAAGAAAAGCTGCTGAAATGAAGACAGAGAACAAAGCGAACCCGCATCTTTCCTTTAAAAGACAAGGTGAGTGTCTACTGAGGAAAGAGCTGCACAGGATGATAAGAACACTGGGCAAAAGGGTTTCAATAAAAAGTTGTCAAGATTCGTGCCAAGCATAAATGAAACATCTAGAACAGAATTGCTTGCCTGGGGATGCGGGTGGAGAAATATAAAAGAAACAAGAGAAGTACCACGTGATCTTTCTCTGGACACCTTCTTCCACTTTCTGGCGATCAACAACTCAGGGTGAAGATGTAGCTGAACCCACCCCTATTCCACTTCAGAATGTCAATGCATTTTGTTAACAGTGGCCAGTCAATTTCACAGCCAGTCTGTAAATGAGCAAATTATTACTAGTACTATTTACAGGTCATAGAACAGAGACACAGACTGATGACAGAACTTAATTCTGAGAAAAAAATCCAGGAAATCTTGTGGCTGATCATTTGCTTTGTGCATCATCCCGTTTTCTGTCCTCAGTAGGCAGTGTACTGTTTGAGGCATACCATGTTCAGTAAATACTGTTCAAGTATTAGCATACAGTAAATTCAGCAAGGTATTTCTCCATATTTTCTTCAATGATAACATACAATACATCCTCTGTCATTTTACACATCGCTCCTTTCCCACTCTGAGTTCATCATTTCCACAGTCTGGAGTTACTTAATACACTGTTCTTGCAAGAAAACGTAGACGTCATTCTGACTTCAAATACAAGATGCTTTAACTCTTTTAATGAAGGAAGAATCTGGCTGGATATATAGGGTTATCCCCTTTTCAAGATGTGCTGAGGGATCGTAAATATCCATCTGGACAGGGCATGGAGAGAGCAGATGGGAGCTCAGTCTAACATTTACCCTAGGAGCAGCAGTAGGAATTCAATAAGGCAGCACGTCTCTCTGAGCCCTGGCTCTAGCTTAGTGAAACCTGAGTTCACTTTCTAGCCAAGGAACACGAGTACTGAGTCAGCTCTACAGCAATGCAGAGGGAGATGGGAATGGCTCATAAATTTGTTTTGTGTTTCAGCATGCCATTAATCTACTCATAATTAGGACAAAGCATGGGATGAAACCCTAGGCAGGCACTGATGCTGCCCTTGCTGCCTGCAGACCGACTCTCCTCTAACTCGTGCCAGTGCTACAGCAGCGATTTGCTGGTGTTTCTGTGGTTTACTTTGCTGCAGTGAGGATCTGAATCCAGCCCAGAGCTCTAATATCTGTTCTAATTTAATTCGTGTCTCACTCTCCACGTGGGAATTCTCATCTAGACGCAGCCCCTTCTGGGCCTTGTGCTACTTCCAAATATAGGAGCTTTCCCATTAGTGCCGGATTTGGTGGGAAGACCAAGTAGCTCCAGTTCATTCACATGACTTGCTCCATGTTTTAAGGTTGGATTTAAGACGTTTCTCTCCTCCTGCCTACAGCTTCTTTTAAGTAGATTGCATGTTTTATTGTTTTGCTTAGTTTTTTTGCACATAGATCAATATATAATGAAGTTAAGCACTTTTACACTTGCCGAGACACTGTGCAGACATTAATTCTCCTAACCACCTGGGAGGTAAGTAAAATAAAGAGCATTATTAGCCTCTCTATCTAGGTCTTTCCAGTGCTTTCAGCGGCAGGGTAGGGACATGTCAGAATATACAAACTGACAAAACGAGGCTGGGAGATTAAGGAGTAAATTGTGCTAGGACAAGGAGGAATGTGACCCTGAGAAACCAGCAAGTGCTGACTGCAACTGGAGCATGCAGGGAACCCACGCCGCTGCGTACTGTGAAGCTCTGCTCTAAACAATGGATTTTGGATGTAAGTTAGGTGCTAAGCTGAGGCCAGTGAATTTACACAGACATGATGATCACTTTCTAATCCTACTCCACGAGGAATATGCCTTTGGAAAGCAGACAGCTCCAAAGATTTATGGAGATGATTGCTTGTTTGGGGGTTCCACTGTGAGTGTTCTGGTGTGTTAGGCTGGAGATATAGCTGCAGTGACCTGCCCAAGGTAACGCACTAGAAAGAGCCAAAGAACTGGAACTGCAGAGAACGTGGGTCTCAGCTCCAAATGCAGTCCAGCACAGCATTATTATCTCAGCGGTTTTCTCTTCTCCTGCACTGATGGACAGATTCACATTTAATACCTATATGTCCTTAAACACTTGAAAGGACAAACCTGCGAAATGAACCATTTTCCTATTTCAGCAAACCCAAACATCACCGATGACACCCCAGAGAAACACCTTTCCATGAGGAAACACATGGGAAAATCCAAGGAACAAACCTGGGCCTGGGGGAGGAGAAGGAAACAAAACCTTATCATCAGGAAACCTAAGAGTGAGTATTTGTTACAGGACCCCTCTGTGCTGAACCAGAGAACAGGGCTTGCTGGAGCCTGAAGCTCCCACAATAGCAGTAGCTCACCGGTGTTAATTCTGGAGAACCGAGATCAAAACCTGCTGTGTTGGCCAAGGTGGAAGCCGATCACAGTAAGAGGCAAATCCTTTTAATATATTGCATGTCATTGCAGTAATCCAAGACAAATCTCAGAAAAGAATCTGACTTCTGCAAGAGTATTTTAGTCCCTGTGAAAATTATTCCAGTGAAGAAATTGCAAAATGATTGTAGCATCATTCAAGTCGCCTGTCAGCCTTTGAACAAGAATCCCCAGAAAGAAGTCTGAGGAGGCCAAAGCACCAGGAGGACACCAGGAAATGGTGCAGTTCCTGCTGACCTCTCTGTGGACAGGCAAACACACCAAGGCAGAGAACACAACTGCATCATACAAAACCCACACGGAGTTTATCTTCCAGGGGACCAACTCAATCTGTTGTAAAATTGCTATGTGCACACATCATAGGTTCTTTGCAGTTCTTCCTGACTTCTAGGTCTAATGGTGCATGTTGAACTCATTTGCAAGCTTCCCATTTTGCAGGCATCAGGTTTAGAAATATTCTCTCTCAGAAAAATAAAAGCTGAGGTTCAAGCGACTCCGGACTGTACCAATTTAAGAAAAACATTAAATATTTCCAGGCTTAGGATAGAATTATTATAAATGCCAATAACAGTCAGTATTAAAAAAACTTAAATCCTGCCTCAGTTGCCAAGAAAGTATTCCAGATCTAACCAGGAATTCCTACTTCTGTAGTGAAGCTAGGAAAATGAGCTTTCTTTCCCCTGTGGAAATCCATAGGATTCTTGGAGTTTCTATATTGCCATTACACAGGAGGGAACTGGTCAGATGGAATAGGTTGATTTGGGCTCCTTTAACTATGTTTCAGGGAATAAAAATTCAAAAGCCGCAAAAAGTGATTTTTTTTTTAATTACTAAATAAGATGCTGATTGTGAAAGTCTCTGAATTAGAAGAATGTCTTATACAACAAAAATATGCAGAAGAAATCTATAACGAACAAAAAAAATAATTTAAGACTGTTCCACAAGGAAAATAACCCAAAGTGTATCTCCCCAGGTAGTGAAGAAATTCGCATAAACAAAAACTTGCAATTTTTTTGTACAAAAACATAACTCCAGTTCATGCACTACAGACGTGCAATCAGAACACTTTATTTTGTAAGTCATTTTGAAAAATAAAGAAATGCTTGATACAGGATCTGAAGTTACCAGTACAGCTTTAACTTCTAACTTCTAAACTCCTTTGGTTTTTAATTTTAAATGGAAGTCCTGAACACCTTTCATAACACCTAACACCTCTACAACACTTCTCACCACTAAGCCTCAAAATGCTTTGTGAAGATTAAAGACTTTATCCCCATTTTACAGAAAGAGAAACAAGCACGGAGTGCTGATTTGCCCTGACCAGCAAGAAGATCAGAGCTGATACGGAGCTACAGACCCATCCTCCTGTGTGTTCTAGTCCTCAGGAAATCAGCATTCCCTTTAATTGCATTTTTATTTCCCTTTGGAGAGCAAATAGGAATATCTGGAAATTTAGTAGCAATTTTTAAAAGTGCTTTTGGGGAAAAGGAAGATTTTAGTCACTCATTATGTGGCTAAATTAATGCACATAGAAAAACACTCTTATGAATATAAAACATGGCATATACTCCACTTCCTAGGCTATTTAATATTTGCTCTGAAACTCCGAATCAGATCAAATCCCTCATCAGAATTGTTTACAATTTATTGAGGTTCTCTTCAGTTTGCCAGTGGCCACGCTCTGCTGAAGTCACCTTTGGCAATGCCCAGCCCGGTCTTTTGTCGTCCTCTGCCAAACTGTGCTCCTGATACTTTCTGAATATTGATACCTACCAGTCTCAGCTCTGAAAATAAGCTTGGATCAGTTCCATTGCATGTTTTGAGACACCTGTAGTACTTATGTTGAACACTAATTTCTGAGATTTTCCTTATCACCCTAATTCTATCTCAACCTTAATTCAATAACTTAACGACATACATTGATTATTTGGTTAGAAAGCCACTTTCCATATATTCAGATATGCAGACATCATTATAGATATCTAGCTACAAAATCAATTTCACAAACATTCCTAGGCTCGGAACATAAATTCCTCTGCAAATTAGAAACAACTTTGGGTATCTTGACGAGACTACACTGGAGTAGGAGATATTCATCATGACGGTTAAAATTGCCAGCATTTAATCGACCCTCCTATTTTCCTTTGAGTCATAGAGGGATACGAAAGAAATGCTCCTTCAACCTTCCCAGCTCAAGTAGTGACACATTCCAGGCATGGGGAATAGCTAATCGATGTATTAGTCTCTGGGGCAATAGCAGATATTCAATGCTGCGCACCAGAAGAAAACAAAGATTTTACTAGGTAAAGCTGGTGGGAAAGCTGGAGCAGGGAGATGAGGTATAATTATACTCAGTGGAATTTAGCCAGAACACTGGATCAAATTCTTCTAACAACCGTGTTAAAAGCTGAAACAGTTGAGGATAGTTTACTTTTCTGTCTTACCAAAGAGACAGCACAGCTTAATAACATACCAACTGTGTCACAGTGGCTTGCATGTGAATTTGAAGTGTGTATTATATGTATTAGCGCATACCTACCAATATTTGGAACCAGAGAGAGCATCAGCAGAATCTGCTTAACACACATTTGCATAAATATACATCCATTTGCATTAGATTATATAAACACATGGTCAATTCCTCCCAGACACCCACTCTGTGCATTCGGTGCTCACACCGTGCACCCCATCCCTCTCTGACACATTTCTCCCTGCTCCCTGTCTTCCCACCTGCACCCTCACACCCCCAGCACCGCTCGCCCCTCACCTGTACCTCTCTATTTCACATTATTCATCCCCACATTGGGCAGGGTGGAGGGCCCAGCTGATGTGGGGACAGGGAGGCGCAGCCCCGCCGGCACCCCATCCTCCCTCAGCGAGCCAGGCACAGCTGCACCCTGACCCATTCCCCCACCGCCTGCTTACCCAGGGCCCTCTCCCCCCTCTTGCTGTGCCTCCACGCCTGGCTCCAGGCTCCAGCAAGTGCCTGGGCATCCGAGTGGGTGTCAAGTCTGAACCGCCGGAGGAAAGGACAGAGGGGTCAGACGTAGCTGCGAGAAAAGGAGAGCTGCTGGGCTCAGTAAGAGTTGTCAGCCCTCCCCGGGCCCACAGTGTCCCTGTAGCTCAGGCAGCTAAGGCCACCCGCTATTTTGTCCTGCCGGGGCGTTTGGCTCTGAGTCTTGCCACGTGGCGCAGGTGGAGTTTGCGGGCGGCCGCGTGGTGCAGCAGGCGCTCGGGCCCAGCACTGGCTGGGGAGCAGAGCGTGTCTGAAGCGTGGGCAGTGGGAAGGCCCCGCGCTCTGCTCCCAAAAAGGCTGCTTGGTCCTCCTGCTCTGGAGGTCAGCGGATGGGGAACTCTGCAGCTAGGATGGAAATGAATGGGATAGGCTGTGGTCAGCACGACACAGATCATTCCCAGCAAAATGATATTAAGGGTTACATTGGTGTCTCCAGGGATGCTATACTGGGATGGTAAAGTAGTTTTCAGTTCGTCCTAATGTGATTACGATCCAAGTCCCTTAAAAACAGTGGTTTTGCGGTTAAGGCTCAGAAGACTGTGGCCTCTCCCCTGCTGGCATGGCAGACAAACTGGAGCAAGGCTGTTCGTTTCTGTCTCACTCACACATCTGCAAAACCTCTACGGTTCCTGTTAAACCAGGGATGTGCCTCTTCCAATGTAAATGTGCAGCATCTAGCACAGCGATGATTTCGCGTTCTGAATGGGCTTCCAAGGCTAAAAATTTTTGAGGAGAATAAGTCACTTGATCAAACAAGTCTTTATAAATAATGATCTTGTTTAACTGTGAATGTCAATCATGTAAGAGACAAAAGGGAGGAAAATATTAATATAGACAGATTCTTTAAACGGAAGGATTCCCAAAACCTTTTACCAAGGAGCAGGAGATATTTAAAGGGTGCTGTTGAGTAATATTAAAAATAGTTTCAATACTCGTTGCTTGTAGAAGTCTGTCATGACCCTGCAAATGATTTCTCTCCGTACTGATTTTGTCCTTTTCCCATTCACTGAGCAATGATTATTTCCCATGCTTTTAAATGAAGCTGAAATTAGCTTGGTTATTTTTGTTTAACAACAACAACAATAACAACCTCAATGTATGTTGTGCTTTTATCCTACAAAAAGAGATTTGTTTGTTCCCTGGCATTGGAGATGATGTCAGCAAAGCTCCCGGAAGAGCAACTGCTGTTAGTTAATTGCTGGCTGCTTCGCAACCAGCAAAAGCAGGAATGGAACCAAGGTTCTTTTGCAGGCTCCACAGAATGTGTGCTTATATTCAGTGGCAAAACTTTTTTCATCACAATACAGTAGCATGGACTGGGCATGAAATAGTTAATATATAACTGCTACATGTTAGGATAGACTTCAGCATTTCAGTTATTCTGTTCCATAATAGTAATAGTGACGTGCACTCAGTTTCTACTTCTTTCATTTAGGAATGCAGCTTTTGAATAACATGTGTGAGACTGGAATATCCAGAAGGATAAGCCCATTTATGCAATCTGGCAGGAGTTTGCACACGGGTTTGATTTTGTCACTTCACATAAGAGCAAGGAGCTGTGTATTTTTCTGTGTTGTTGGGAGCATCATTCGTCCATCTAGGACATTATCCATCTAACACATGTGCCCTGTTCCCACTAAAATCAATGAGACAGACCCTGAGAAATAAGGACAGATGATGAATACTGTGCAGATAGAAGAAAATGTCTTCCTTAATTCCTGCTGGCAGCAGTTCATCGTGTCATGCAGAGTGCTAAGGTCTAATTGCATAGAGATGGCCAGCCCTCATACAGGAGTTTATCTCTTTTGGCAGACTAGTAACTAGGAGAATGGTGACTCTGCAACCCTGCAGTCTCATGAGCCAAAGGGTTAATTTTAATTCCTGCTGTGGTTTCTCAGACTCTCTCCTTTGATGGAATCCGTATTCAGATTCTCCAGCAGTGAAGAAGAGGGCAGGTTTTTCCCTTCCAGGCTTTCATTATGTTGCAGTTTTCATGATTTTCCAGGGCTGCTGGGTTCATGAAAATTAATGCAATTCTGCCAGACTGTTTCCTTCGCTTCTGATGTGCCCTGATGCATTATGAAACCATTCAAGGGACTGAAATTTCCCTTCCACTGAGTTCAAACCAACAGGGCTTGATTTGTGCTGATTCCAAAGATGACTTTGACTCGGGTGTTGTTCTAAGTAACCAAGTGAATAAATCGGAGCAGCTTCGTATGCGCTGGACCCTTACCTCCAAAGCTTCTTCCCATTTGATGGCGTCAGCTCACTTTGCTGGGAAACATTACATACTCAAGAGACAGATTTTGTAAATGTCTGTTCTGTAGAATTTGCAAGGCATTTGTTGTCCTTTCTCTTCTTAATTCCTGGGCAAGGAGAGGGAAACAGACGGTGGATAGGAAATGTTTAGCAGATTGGAATTTTCAAAGGCAATGAGAGACGAATGCAATTGGTGTAACGATATCTGAATAATTTTTTTCTCTGATGCTCTGTAGTTCTTCAGTGATGGCATCTTAGCTGATGGTAGGCTCAATTTTAGCTGAGGGAATTTCTACTTCAGACTTGGGTTTACTTTAGTGTGTTATTGATTGCTATAAAATAGTTCAGTATTTCAGAGAAAATTTTCAGTCAGGCACTCTTACTTTGGAATTCTTGATCGTCATGCCGGTGTCTCGTGGCAGAAGAGGTAAACCTTGAAAAAGAAAAGTTCATTTTGAATGTAAAAACGTGAAAAATCAGGACTGATTGTGATCATGTGCACTAGAGAAGAGAAAAGGATTTGCTAAGGGCTATCAGATAAACCCATGTGAGGAGATGCTCACCCCGAGTGTAAGGATGATTGGGAGCTATAAGCTATGCTCAAAATGAACCAATATGTATGTACTGGCATGCCATGGTGGTACATCCTGGCAGGCCAAATGAGCATGATAATAAGGCGGTTTTTTTTTTTTTTTTTTCTTTTCCCTTCCCTATCTGTGCTGTGAATATATAGGTCTCACAGAGAATATTTTCCCTGCCTTCTGACAGTGATACATACGTGTAACCAAGCAGTCTTCAAGCAGAAGGCAGTCAAAATGGGGCACAACACAGGCTTTTCACTGAAGGCTCCTGTTTTAATAAATAAATGCTCTGCTTCCATGTCTGCATTGCCCTTGCTATGTATGCTGTCTAAATGTGAACTAGCTGAAGAATGCCGGTATGTGCTGCAATCACGTTCCTGATTGTGCTATAGACATACCTGCAGAGAGGAACCGCCTCAAGAGTCTCCACATCATCCGCATGGCAATGTCAGGTGGAGGAAGGGCTCTTCCACGGAGCTCTCCCCTGCCTTTTCTGCATGGCTGGGTTTCTGTCTAGTGGCTCACCTGCAAAACATGGCCAAGGGGCAACTGACCTCCCTTCCCTCTCTTTTTCTTTCCTAAACTTTTGCCGAAAGGACAGATAGATATTCCAGTGAGTAATTATTCGTAACACAAAGATTACACTGGATAAGGAACTTCTTCAGGTTCCCTGCTCACTTCTTAGTGGTTTCCTCAGCAGCTCCAAGAACATTCTTGTGATTTTTCAAGAATGTAAAGGAGCCAATTCCTGTTTCTTCAGGTACTTCCAAGTCAGAGTCAGGCAGGCACCACCTATTCCAATGATTACATTCCTATTGTACTGTGATCCCTATCTCATTCCACTGGGACATCTCATGTAGCTTAACTGTGTGTGAATAGCAGGGTGCTGATGACATGCTGACATCTACTTACATCTAGCCGCTGAAAATCCTGGTTCTACAGAGAAAATTGCCGTAATTTCAGGTATAAAGGCATGAAAATTCTTGGTGTCAATACTGTACTGTCTTTATAATGGGACCTGATGCTTTTTCTGGAGGAGTGGGGTAAAAAAGTGTAAGTAGGAAGTTGAAGGGGTTATTTGGCGGTTGAATAAAGTACCCATTGGGTAAACTGCAGATAAAGCATCTAGAACATTAACTGCGTGCACAAATAAAACTGTCTCAGTACAGCAGGCAGACAATGAATGGCTGGGTAAAACTGCGATTGTAATGGATAGCCTGAGCCATCTCTCTGTTGTGGGACAGGGAGGCTGTGCCACAGTGTGCTGCTGTAACGATGAGCTATGCCTCCATCAGCTCCTCTGATGAATCTACTGAAGAGCACTGCCTGTGGTAGGGCGTTCGCCTGACGTTAGGCTGCAGCCCAAGCACCGGCTGCCTGTTGCTCTGCCTCAGTGTTGTAACATTGGCATCCAGGTATGTTGGCACAACACCAGGATGGCAAAATATGAGCTTGAGTGAGAAAGACCTTCAGCAGCATCCCTTTCTTCCTCTTCCTCACCGTTCCTGCACTAGCACTGCTTCATGTTTTTGCCTTTCTTTGCAGCTTGAAAGTATGAATAGGGAACCATCAAAGAAATGGCGTAAGGATTCATTCATTTACAAAGTTTTTTGTCATTGTTAATTGGATTGCTCATAGCCAGTGGGCTTTTAATCTGCTTAGCTGCCCCCACGGCAGGGGAATGAAAGGAAGGGAGAAAGTATTTTAAATGTTACAAATCACACAGAGATGCAGAATGATTTATAATCAACAAAACAAACAATTATTCTGGCATTACCCAATACACTGTCATGATGGCTTCAAGCACTGGCAAGGAAAATATAAATAATAATAACGTGCCTAAAAAGGAAAAAATCAGAAGCCTTATCAGTGCCTGTAAAACGCACAGCACAGTAACATAGCGCTCCAAGCTTAGAGCATGTCTGAGGCGGCAGGCAGAAGTGACCTGGATAATTTAATACTGGTTTTACTGAGGTTCTAGCAGCTCCTTTAGGTCTAAGCTGAGATCGGGGCTCCCGGTGCACTCATTGCTGTACAGACTGAGAGACAGTCCTTGCTCTGGAGTGTTTCAGCTTCAGCAGAAGCAACAACAGACAGTGTTCTGCCAGGGAGTAGATTTTCCTTGCTATGGAAGGCACTGATGATCGAGGACTGCAGTAAGCGTCTGTTTCCACTGAATGCACAAGCTCGGGGTGAGATGCTCCTCTTTTTTGGCTCAGGAAAGAAAATCCACGGATGTCTGTTGGACTTGAAATGTCTGTACCAAATTTAAATTGGTGGCAAAACTTTCATTGGTTTCAAATGGAGCGGATCTAATTCACTATTTTATAGACACTGTTTGAACCAACACATCCAAAATAGAAATGCAGAACTCTTTTAATACATCACTGAAAACATGGGGATCACCAAGTGACAGCTCACCCCAGTCGCTGGCATTGTAGTGCTTCTTCCTCTTCCCTGCCCTTACCTCCTGCTTCAGTAAAGACTTACCCCACCTCCAGGTGCCCTAACAACTGACTAAATAAGTGGGATGAAGGGCATCAATGAGAAGCTGAACAGGGCATTGAGGTGGAGTTTTAGTCAGTAGTCACAGCCCAGTGCTTACAGCTGCGGTTAGGAAGCAGCTGCACCAGTGACTGTCATCCCATCTTACAGCACCAGGATGGATTCAGTCCCTACAAATCCGTTGCTAATGGCTCTGGATCCAACTAGATAGCAAGCACATGCCATGTTGGCAAAGAAGCCAGATGCATCCGTTTAGTAAAAGTTCACTGCCACTGGACACCTCTCTTGGTAAAATCGATGTTTTTGTACCAACAAACAGCCTGCATGCATCCGTAATGTTCCTCTGGTTTCCGTGGAAATCTGCCAGCACAGTGGTGGGTCTGGAAGACCAGCAGGGAAAAAGTTAATGCAATTGAATGCAGAGAAGAAAAAGCACTGAACTTTTCAGTGGTATTTTTGTTTCATTTTTTAAATGCAAGAGCTTAAAACGATATATTTATAACAGCTGGAGGAGTTTTATAGCACTGTAAAATGCAGAGTTTTACAGACTTATAACCTGTTAGTGTAAGTGATGGGGGGGGTGTTGCTATGGAACAAAAATAATGATGTCACATTATTAGTGCTTTTGCCTTCAAAGTACCTGGCTGCTGGAAAATTACAGTGTTTGCAACAGACATTACAAAGATAAACACCCAAAATTTGGAGCAAGAACCACATGGTAACTTGTTAAAAATTTAAGCCCACCCGCCAGAGCCATTTCTTTGTTCTTGCATCTCCCATGGCAGAGGAATAGAAAGAGCCTGATGCTTCTGATCAATCCTGTGTTCACACAGGATATGTTTCAGGCTTCATCTTCTTTCTTTTCATGCAGCCCATCTTAAGGAAGTTGGTGGGCCTAATCTTCTTGAATCTGCTGTGCAGACAAGGCTCCTTGCTCCTCCATGGTCTTTAACAAACACATCTGGCTTGAGCGTTGTTCCCTGCTCCTCTCAGAGAGGAGGGATCTGGAAAGGACTCTCCTGGAGAGAGGAGTGAGAATGGAGTATTTGGGTGACGTCTGTCTCCACATTGTCATCAGACTGGGATTAACCCTGTGTGTGGGAGCTTCTCTGTCACTGTTGTTACGTTTACTTTGACATTTCCTGGGTGTTCTGGCTGGTATCAGGGCTGGCACTCTGCATATATGCAATCATATCTGCTTTGGGAGGAGCAAGAGAGGGCTAGAACACTCCAGACATCTGAAATTCTTAAATAATACTTCTGCTTCCAGATATGAGCTAACATTCATGAGCTGGCACCAGCATTGCTCCACCGTGCTCTCGAGTCAAGGGGATCTCATTTAGCTGTGAACAGCTCTATGCAAATATACAGGGACAATCTGCTGCTGAAATTATCTTGCTTTCTTAATACAGTGCTGTGCCTGAGCCAGTGAGCCTGTGCCTGGGTCCATATGAGCTTATTGGGCTGTGCTCAGGGTGCGTGGCTGTTCCGCACCCAGGCTAGATTGTTTACAAATGGCAAGATACTCTGCATTTATAATACAGTTTTCTGCAATTCAGAGAAACATTTCATGTCTGATGTAGAGTTGTCAACAGCAAGTGGAAGCCTCAGCCCCTGGGAGCTTACACTTTAAATAGAAGGCAAGGGCAAAAGAACAATTATTCATCCTCAATTTGCAGATGAGTAGCTGATGTATACAGAAGCTAAATGTCTCACCTAAGATCATGCAGCAAATCTATGAATGAGCTGAGAGCTGAACTCAGGCCTCCACTGTCCCAGCCTAGTATGGTCGTTACTCTATTAGCCCGTTGCAACTTGTTATTTTACTTTCTTGATATAGCTACCTTGTTCTAGGTTCAAATCTGGCAGTGACTGAGATCCTCCTATATTTTAAGTTATTTTATGGAACGGGCAAAATGCAAGTGAGAAGTCTAGCAGCAACCATTTTTTTGCCATATGGACAATGATGACACCACCCATATTTTGGCAAGATGTTAACCACTGCCTGCTGAAATCTGTGGATTAATTGATGCATTGATTTAACCAGATGCTTAGTAAAGCTGTCATTGGGCTGTCTAAGGTGCTTAACCTAGAACACATCCATGCAGGTCAGAATATATGAGCACTTGCGTTAACATACAGTGCTTCATTTGTTGGGATGGTTTTGTGGTTTCATTTAACAGAGGGAGAACTGAGGCACAGAGAGTCTGGATGACTTGACCCAAAGTACACTCCCCCTCTACTCTCCCCTGGTAGAGGTGGGAGCTGGATCTGGTGCTCTGAAGTCCCAGTCCCGTACCTTCAGCAGCCTTCGCCCTCTCCACCCTGCCTGTCTGCCTCTTCCCACAGCTCCACTTTGCTGGGGGAGTTGCCCAGAGACAGCAGAGCAGGTCGTTATCCAGAGATGGAGGAAGGGACAACCTGCAAATGTGGACACTTGGGTGTATTCTGTGGGATGTTTAGAACGTGGCACAGCCTAGAGTCCATTTTTCTGGGGTCTTGCTGCAATGCTGTCTTCACCAGTATCAAGGATTTTACACAAGCACATAGATTTTGTGGAGGAAGGCAGGCACTGGTTTTGTGTTCTGAGAATGGGCTAGCCCCTCTTGCATGCCTGCCAATTCCTCAGCCAGCGTGCTCTGTAATGTATCATTTCCTTTGCTGCTGAAGAGATGTCAGTTTTTATGGACTGTATGTGTTGGGTGATAAACGAATATGATCCATTTGACACATTACTGCATAATTCTGCCTTTTGTGCCGTGTAGATGTGACTTGTCATACATGTTATGTGGTAATTTTCCTGTGACACTGATTGTGACAGCTTGAGAATAGCTTACCAAGAGCTGGGAACGGCTCAAAGGATAATCAGTCCAAGACTGGGCCAGAAGTGTCCCCCACTGAGAATGGGAAAGAAAAAGTAAGCTGAGAGTCTTGCAAAGTGAAGGAGACATTCTGAAAAACCTAGCCCAACCACTACGTTACATGCTGGAAGTTTGAGAGTCATAAAGCAGGTTCTAAGTACGTCTCTGCTTGATGATCTGGATGAGGGCACTGAGTGCCACTAGGTCTCTGGGACTGCCTTCGAACAGGACCCAGCCAAAGGTACTTTTCTGATTTCTTGTTTTTTCCAACATCTTTTTGGTCTTAAAGGAATTCCAAAGAAGAAGAGCAGAAGCCAGGATTTTTAAAATGGTCTTTGTGCAAGTATTGACTAAACCCACAGAGACAAGTGTGGTTTGGCAAGGAAGACCAGAATGAACTCATTTGCAGTAAAAGGAGTCAGACTAAATTATGACCTTGGAGCCAAGTGCAAATGGAACCAGCAGAGATTTTCTTCTAGCAGCAGGCGGTGAGCACAGGATGATAATGGCCAGTGAGAAGCCTGTTTTGGACACCTCATGAATGTACCTGGAGAAGAGTCAAGATACCAGCCTCCGTGCTTTCATTCTGGTTCCTTCTGTAGAAGGAAGCTGAAGAAAAGCAAGTAAAATTATGACTTAGAACAAGTAAAACACTGCTGTAGCAGCTGGAGAATCCCACTTCCTCCAGAGAACTGTGAGTTATTCCCTGCAATTCAATTAGGAGGGCTTTGGGTTAAGTCTGTTGGAAGTGAACTCGATTGTGATCCAAGCTCAGGCAGCTGCTTGTCACACGGCCTTGGCCATGACAATGTGTCCCACTGTGCCTTGACTTATCCAGATACAAACGGGGATTAGGCTGCCCAGATGAGAAAGGCATGGAACTGCCCCCCTCAGTTCATTGGTGTTTCTAAGACACCTCTTGGTGTCTTGGAAGAAAAGGGTAAAGTGTAACATTATAAGTTCGCAGGTCTATTGAAATAAATGAGAATGCTGCCATGGAGGTTAAAGAATCAGAGCCTTAGGGGCCAACATATTTTGGCAAATTGTAACCCTAAGAGGGGACCAGTTTTTGCGTGGTAATTCCTTGGACCTATCTCTGAAGCTTTGTCACAAGATGAAACACTATGTTATAATGCACAGCTGGAAGTACCTTATCCCAGTATAGATTTCTTCTGTTGCCTGATAGTTCCTACAGCATCATGCACTGTGCTGTATAGTAAATCTCTCCTCCATCAGACGGACAGATACAAAACAGAAAATGATTTATTATTCTGTCCTATTATGCCTGTTTTCATAGAAACTAATTATTCGTCATTGTTGTATTAGATACTTTAAGAAAGATTACATTTTCTTACTTTTGGCTGATAAAAAAATTAAATCCATCAGTTTTGCTAAACACATTAGAGTAAAGACAGAATTTTTGGTTTTAATTATTAATCAGTCGGATTTGAGGACACAGAATATTTGACTTAAGCTCAATATATGCACGAACAATGTCCCAATATCACATTTTGTATTGAAACAATTTTTCACTTTATTAAAGACTTTAGGAGAGGAACCCAAGCTGCAGCTCTTGCTCAAGGTCGTGGGAGCTTAATGCAGCCTCCTCGGTGTAACAAAGCTTAAACGTTATCTTCAACTTTACAGGCACTACAGGCATCTTCTTCCCTCCCCTCCAAACCCCACATAATGTCTTAGTGTTGTAAGGATGAGATAAGGGAGCGGGAAGCTATCCATCATGCCTGGAACCAGGGTGGGAATACTTCTGTAGAAAGAAGAGAGACCAGGGGCATGGGGCAGAGTTAAGGTGGGTCCTGGAAGTTTTAATAGAACTTTCCGTGATATTTTTATACGCTTCAGTCTTGAAGTCAGCCACGATTTAACAAATAACATCAGTGTGTGCTTCTACCTCAGCACCTGAATCATTATACTGCATGTAGAAGGAACAGGCAAAGAGACGTGTGGGGATAAATACGTTCTGCTGGCAAGGGCAAGCAGGGTTACCGTAACCACGTCAGCACATCCCAGTGGAGCACAGGAGAGCTCTCAGGGTGTGGGTTAGCACCTCTGCACTGGTGGAGGCTGAGGGAGCCCTCCCACCAGGCTTCTGCTCATGGGATCTGGAAGTTCTGCACCACATTTCTGCACAGCTAGAAGGGCACAGCACCTGGCACTTACAGCTATATTTCTCTGTCATGTGATAGCAGTGCGTTAAGTTTGCTGTTGTCTTTTGCTGTGTAAGCAACTCTTACACTGAGGAAAGGAGAAAGGAACAGCCAAATTTTATCTTTGTTTTAGCCCAAACTGCCTTTCAATCTTCCTATGTTTTTTGTTTATTTGTTTTTTGAAGAGCAAGATACGCAGCAGCAGTAAAATTAGAAAGTGTTTAAACATTTTCCAGTCCTCCTTCTGGACTGTGGTTCTGCAGGAGGATCAAGCATACTTGACTTGCTGAGGCAGAGCCCACACAGGCTTTAATCTAAGCCGGGATGAATTGTAGCTGCTCCAGTTCAGTAATGGATGATAGATAACCTCCTCACTAAGGGATTGCTGAGCTTTTAAAATATCTGTCCCTCTGCCTCCCCAAATGTTTGTTTTTTTTTATCGTGTTATCCCAGGAAAGAGACTTTCAACAGCACCCAGTAAGGAAGTAGACTAGAGAAGAGAGGGTCTGCTCTGGGCTTGCCATTGGGGCTTAGCTGTAAGTCGCTGTCAAAAGGAGTTAACAGGGCTTGTGACATTGCTGTAGCATTCCCCAGGGACCCAAAGATGTTTAACGTGAGTCAGCCCTTCCATAGGCTTGCAACAATGCTCTGTTTAACACGTACCTTGTCGTGAAGATGGCCTTCTCCTTTCAGCCACTCCACCGAGATTAGGTGGGATCTCATCTCTCAGGTCTCATAATTCTAACTAACCATGTCGTGTTTGTGAACATTGCTTGTGCAAACAATTATGGCACAGTCTGTAACAGTGTAAGGTGTGTATATGATTTGCAGGCACCTGCATCAAATATTTGCATGAACTCATGATAATGTCACATCAAGTTACCATAAAAATTCAGCTCAGATACAGTTGTAGAAGCGTTCTGTGAAACTGGGCTCTCGGTGTCCCATGAGTGGCAGTACAAAGATCTTGTCTCCTCTCTGAGATACGAAGAGGCTTGTAATTCGCTGCATTATGCTCGTGTTCAGAACCACGTTTACTTCTATAATAACTGCAAAAAATCCTCAGCCTCGTGTCTCTTCAGGCTCCCCCTGCAAAAGCCCGCTGTCAACATAAAACCTAGGGCATCAAGATTAATGGCAGAGTAATGCACATAGGATGTCGTTTCCATTTTAATTCTAATCAGCGTTTAGCATGGCAAGTGTCACTTTAATGCAGCCTATGGAAGCTGACACTTTGTCACGGCTGTCATGTGCGAGGGATTGTGGGTAATAGTCCAAAAGCTAGGGCCTTGCTCTGTTATTTTCTTCTGGTAAAATATCACATTGCAGCAAATTAACTTTCATTTCATTGTCACATGCTCATCTCTAGCTGCTTTCTTAACGCTGCTGACTCTGCAAGCTTGAGTGAGTAAGAGCTGGTGGTTGGAGGGGGGAGGTTTCAGCCTCCCTGAGCTTGCCAGTGGCACTGGGACGTGTGTCATGGGCATGCCGTGGAAGGGAACGGAAAAAGCAGGGATGGAACTGAGAAATGTTTACTACCTCTACATCTCCAAATTTGTGCAAAATATTTTGCTGTTTCTCTTTTTCCTTTTTTCAGGTTTTCAATGACTCAGAAATACACTGTGAAACAGCCAGACTCTGCCCTTTCCTTTATCTGAGGCCCTGTGTAGTGAGTACCTCAGCCTGTGCCAGGCTCCTCAAGGAGCCTTGTCTGTGACGGGCTCATCCCACTGAGGCTGGTTAGGCTAAACCTGTCTGTTGTTTCTTTAAAACACTGCACTGAACACCCGTCAGGTTGCACACATGTGGCTCGTTTGGCCTCCTCATGATGCTGCTGCCTTGAATCTGCGTCTCCTTACACTTGGAGCACACCACCTCCATGCAGCTCCTGCTCTGTGGCGGGTCTGTGGCTTGCCAAACAGTTGAAGCTAGTCAATGAAGTCCCAAGGCAGAAGAGAGAACAAGGTGTTGGGCTGGTTTGGAGTGTGCAGTCTGAAAATCCCCCATCTCAGCTGAGACTCAGGTGGAGAGTTTTCTGCAGCACTGTTTTTCTGGATCCTTCTGTCCTCTAACATTCAGGACTTTGATTATTCTTGTAAATACAAGCAACTGCAGAAGAGAGGGATGATTGTATCTCTAATTTTTCTTCCTTTCTGCAGGCTCCCAGTTTTGACTAAATGTTCCTTTTGAAAGAATAAATAGCCCTTGGGAACATGTGGACTGGAAACCAGGATCTCATTGCAGTGAAATGTGCTTGTGTAGCTTATATACACTTCCTTGAAAAGCCTTGTCTTGACTGCTGCTCTCCAGGGCAGATAATGATTTTATCTGTAGATGTCATCCCTAGAATGTCCACAAGTTGTAATCTTGGATGAATTTGCAAAATAATCCCATGATCTCAGTTGGCTCTGCGAAATACTTGACCTTGGCCTGTCATTTTATGCTTTGGATGGTCCTCCTGCACCCTTCTCAAAGTGGAAAGGGAAAGGGTAGCCACTGGTCTCGAGGTGGGATTGCCAGGACAAGGAAGTCTCCTCAGCAACCTTTCCTCCAGTCAGATAGGACTTTTTGTCATATTTACACTGGGACAGCTACAGTAAAATCACCACCCCTCGGTCTTGCTCTGTTCTCCATCAGGATCCTGAGCCACTCTGACCGTGTCACTGCTGACAGCTGTGATGAGTCCCCACCATGATGTGCACTTGACTGCAGGCAGCACTCCAGGCCTGCCTCTCACCACGCGTCACGTGGCTCTGATAGGCCCAGGAAAGGGGCAGGGAGGTCAAAGGCTGTGTCTGGTATGTGGACAGAGTGAATAATTTGCCCTCTTTTTCTACTTTGTTATTCCAGGGGAGGCAGCCTAATCTTTCTGGTTAAAAAACAAAATTACAACAGAATCCTCTTCTGGCCACAAAGCAGCATATCGAAGAGATTATTTTTTCCACTTTGTCATCACTGTTGTAAAAAGCTTATCAACTGGATGTTTGCACTGCACTTAGATTACAGGCAGTGTGTTCTAATGGATAGAACTTGGACTTAGGAGGCTTGAATTTAACTCCATCTCTGCTACCAGCTTGCTGTGTGCCCTTCCAAAAGCACTTGTGTGGCTGTTTCCCTTCCCTTATTCAGCTGTTAAGGTTATGCCTCTCTAGAGAAAAGCCCGGTATTTTTGTAGACACAAAATCCAGTGCAGTGGGGCTGCCCCACTCTCCACTAAGACTGCTCAGCAGCTCTGCAAGTGCCCATTCTTTGAGACATCACAGCTACCTTGAGGTGTATGGGAGGTTGTTCCAGGCCTGAGAGCAGTCAGCAAAGAAGTTTTCCTGAAGGCTGTGGCAGAACTGTGATGCTAGATTAAGATCAGACGACTCTAAGTGGTTATCTCCCCTGGCTTTCTTCCATTCTCCTGACACTGCTGCCTCCAAGGCATGGGTGCTTGATGTGCTTGTGAATCAGCTCCTGAGCAACTGCCGTTTTCAGCCTAATGTGTTAAGGTAGAATGACTGCAGTCAGGTGAGGGTGATAACCAGTACAGTGATCTGGTTTAAATTTGTCACCAAAAGTAGTCATTTGGAGAATGAAGGAAGAGTTCCCAGAATGACTGTGTACCATACAGCATCAAATTTATTTTTTTGGTATTATTACTTCTAGTACTGCCATTCCTCAAAGCCTTAGTGACCAGGTCCAGTAGAATTGCATCATCGATGCTCTACTGACATAAAATAAATATCAGCAAGCTTAGACATCACAAAACCTCAAAATAAGAGCACAAGCTCACAATGTGAGCTTAACAAGTCTGTTCACTGCCCCTTCTAAGTCCAGAGCTGCCTTGCTGTTGAGAACTTCTTGGAGAGGCTGCTTCTTTCAAACAGATCTCCAGCTCCCTTGGTGTGAGTGAGGCTTTGCCGAAGCAGCCTTTGGTTTCTGTGGCTTGCTGAGATGGCTGGTGCATCAATGTCAGATGGTATAAAAATAAACCTTTGAGTCTTGTATGTGGAGACCTAATTGAAAGATACAGAGATGAGTTTTCAACTGAAGAAGGAGTCTTTTACATATGAGCTTCCAGACATATTCTTGTTTTTCTTGACAAGGATAGAAGAGCACCGTCAAAAACTTCTAAGAAACATTTCTACAGCACACATCTATCTGTCTATCTTCTCTCTTTCTTTTACTCCCTTTCTCCCTATACATACCTGTCTACTATATATAGACTTGTTGCTCTCATGATTTGTATTGCTACTTGACATCTTCAATAGAAGTGCAGGCTTGTAGCATGCACAGCTTGAGATGTGTTTTAGAAACACCAAATTTGAAAGTAGGGCTGGAGCAGAGGCTTCCACTCTTGCAGCTCTCCATGAGCTCCCTGTTTTTCCTATATTTAAATATTGGGCTGGTGAGAGTTCTGAACAGAGAAAACGCTATGGAGACAAGCGGTGCCACCCTACAGCTGAGGGGATACACAGGGGAGACTGAAGGGCCCTGAGTCTTCATGGCTGAGGTGTTCGTTGCTGTCTCGTCTGGGCTGACAGCAAAGAAGCCATGCTGGTTTGGCTGAATTTTGACATACTTTTGACACACAGGAAGGCTGCTGCCTTGGCCAGTGTTGTAGGCCTGCACTTTATAGTCCTTTCCTCAGGTCTCTGCTTGGCCACTTCTCTCCCCAAAGCCTCCTGTATTTCTCTCTGTAAACAGGCACAGTTCTGTCTACATATTGTGAGTCAAGAAAACATAAAACCTGACAGAAGGGCAACAGGAGAAATGAGGTGCAACCTGCAGGAAGGAGCGGAGCTTGTTTCCAGAGAGAAGCACAGATCCCTCTTCAGGGATGGGGCAGGGGAAGAGGAAGGGCTGTGGGAGAAGAAAAGGTAAGGAGTGAATAGAAGAGGGTTGGAACCATGGAGGTGGATGAGTAATGCAAAACTCAGAGATTCCTGGAAGAATACAAGAAGTACAGCAATGGCTGAAGCACTGTTAATAGGCAGAAGAGCTTATGCTCACTTGCATCCTAGAGGCTGGAAGAGATGTGCACTTCTTGCTCTTCCTCCTTACTAGCAGAGCTGAAGTAGCAAAACAACATTGCTTCCCCACAGCAGGAAAGGAACTGGGGCAGCAGCCTCATTGGTATACCCTGCACAAGCCAATTGGTATAAAACATTCTCCAGTCAGTACCATTCCGAAGAATCTGCAAAAGATACTTGTCTTCAGTTTTACAGCAATCTCTTCAGCTCTCGCTGATTCCTACAGAAGAAAAAAAAAACTAGCTCTAAACACAAAAACAAAAAATAACCCCCAGCAGACATCACAGGACTGGGATCAAGAGATAACAGCAGAGAATTCCTCTCCTGCATGCAGGTTAATTAAATGACACAGATAACCTTGTGCATGCCCAGGGAAAGTGTGTTTTCTTTCTGAAATCATATCAATCATTTAATTATCCCACTTCTCTCACTGCCATTATCTAGAGCTAAAGGCTGCACAATTATTTCTTGATTTAATTTTTTAAACTCACCTTTTTTTCTTTCAAAGTCTGAGTTATCATTCAGTTAAATGTACTCCTATGGCTACACGTAGGCACTCTAGCCCAGATCTGACCTCCTAGCTTTTTTTTTTTTTTTAAGTTCTTGCATTCCATTTCTCATCACATTATATACTAACAACTTCTTAGTGGTGTATGCAGCAAATTAATTGACATTTGTCACGCATGGCAAAGTAAGATGCTCAAAGTCATGGCGTAGGTCGGTGTCAGAGGAGGGGTTCATTCCCAAGCTCATGATCTCCTTGTACAGCCTGCTCCTGTCTCACCTTGTTGGCCTCAAGAAGCAAAGATGGTCGTCAGAAGAGAATGACAGGAGGCTTTGAATGTGCTCAAAATCTGTATACAATAAGTTTAACTAATATCTGAAAACAAGGGGAGAAAAAAATCTCGTCTTCTCTGTTGATAAATGTGCTGCAAATGCATTGGTGCGGGTGTAACGCCAACACCATGCCACAGAGTTGGGCCATAGCTGACTGACTTTTGTCAAAATAAAATGACCAGAACACCTGAGGGCGTTGCAGGGAAGAACTGGATTTGCATCGTCTATGTGGTGCAGGAACTGAAAAACAGAGGAGACTTCAGAGTAGGACTGAATGAAGTCAGCTGCGCTCCATGGGATCACGGGACACCTCTGTGGCGTGGCAGGCGGAGCAAACCTGCAGCGCACGCCAGAGCGCTCACCACTCCTCAACCCATTCCAGGGCAAGGGGCATCTGAGCAGTATGCCTCCCAAGATTTTCAGTGCCAACGGTATACGCTTTTGCAATGCCAAAAGCAGGATGGTGGGAGGCTAGGAAGGGGCGTGGGGGGAAGCTGGAGTGGTGGAGAGAACTTCCTGTGAATTAGGAAGAAATTCTTATTGGCTTTGACTGCAATTTTGCGTTGACAGGCTGAGTCCCTTGCCAGCTGTTTTTCCTGCGCTGAGTGCTCTGCTTGCTCTTGTTCACATTGCATTCTCCAGGACTGTATTATTTTTTTCCTTAACCAAAGAGCTGCCAGCTGGTGCTGTTGATCACACCCCCAGCAGCAGGCACAAAGGCCAGCACACACTTTACACAACACTCCTTCTCTTTCCCATTCTTTTTTAGCCCTAACAGACACATTGTCATTTTAAACAAGCAGCTGGGAGTGGCAGTAATCTCAGTCTTTTCATTAAGGTGGTTTGGCAAATCTTCTGTCATGCAGCTCTTCGTGTCCCAGAGCTGCGGATCCACATGCCGGGTGCCAAACCCTCAGTCTGCAGCAGTCTGCAACAGGCCTGTCCTTGCCGAAGAAGCGTCTGGCAGCAGCTGTATGCTGCCTTCCTTCACCTGCCCAGAGCCTCCCCAGTTCTCTGCTGGGAATTGTCTCCAGCCACTGTAGACATTCAGCTGAGCTTCTGATCTAGTTTCGTCCTACCTAACATTAGGCACTTACCTAAGGTGCTTCAGAAGAAATCATAGAATGTAATTGCCCTAGGCTCCTTGTATGGGTATGGTCAATGGAAAGCAAGAAGCTATCAAGGATCTGCTTTATACTCTGTTTCTTTCTCCACTTGCTGTAATGGGAGCCTAGCAGGATGGGGTTTCTATTTCAGGTAGCTGAAGTTGAACATGGCAAATCTGGGCTTTGGATATCTGGCACTGCTTACAGTGCCAAACTCGTGGGTCTCCTGCATCTGTCCTGTAGAAGGCATCTTATTTTCATGCATACAGTACCTGTGTCTAAGACAAAGAAGTTGAGTGTGTGACTGGTGCTAGGAGTAGACAACAGTGACATCATAGAGCGCTGAGGGCTAAATATCCAAAGTAAGCGCACCTACCACTGACGCTTTCAAAATACAAATGTAACCTGCTTCGCTTGACTTTTCCTCTCTCTGATAGATATCCTTTCCCTACCCTTTCCATTTCCATTATATCTATATCAGCATGCATGAGAGAGAGAAAGTGTAAATAGAGTCAGGGCACATGATAAAGAGCAGGGTAATACATTTTTTATTCCCACCAGTTAGGGATGACAGCATCACATATTTACTCTCAGTGAGTTGTGGATGTTTGCTTCTAACAAATGTAAATCAGCAGTGTGGTGCTGCACCATCCATCACTCAATATTTTCAGACCATTCCGGAGTTGCTGAGGTTGTACCTGAAGTCACAGATGTTATTAATAGGGGTGGCAGTGATAACAAGATGCTTTGATGCCTTATTTCCCAGTGGGGTTCTGTCCTGCACAGTGTATTTTTCCAGCCTTGGCTTGTCTTTTGCCCCTCAGGTGTTTGTGACAGCCTACATTGTAAACACCTTAAGAGAAGCGATGATCGTTTTCATCACCTGCACTTGGAGCTGCCCTCTTTGTCCTTCAGCGTTCCTAAGGGTGCTGGAGGCCCGTCCCATCCCCTCAGACGCAAGCAGAGCGGCACAAGGGGCTGACCTTCGGTAACGCACGAGAGGAGAGGCAGCATCTGAAGCTCTCTTTTGTCACGCAGTGCGCTGGGCACTGCTGCGTGCTAGCAGGAGGTGGGAGGGGAGTGAGGAACAAGAAAGCAGGAGATTGATTTAGAGGGATGGCAGTCAGCTGTCAGAAGCCTGTCACTGCAGAGCAGGTACAGGGTGAGGAAGGCAGCCTTTAGGACTGCTCAGTCACCTTCTCTCTCTCTTTCTTTTCATTCCTCCCACTTGGAGGGCAGGGTCAATAGGCTGCATGGTCCTGCAGTCAGCCTCTCATGGGTTCACAGCTAGCTGCATTTAAGCATGAGAAAAGAAGGTGGAATGTCTCCATATATGCTGGTATTTTAAAACAACACTAGAAAAACCCCACCCTAAACAATTACCGATCTCTCCACCTATTCTCCCACTCTCCTTTGTTCCTGCACAGAACTTGTCAGCCTTCCATCCCTAAGAGAGAAGAACTGCAGGCAGGGAGGAGGGGTGAGGGAAGGCTGGGGGCTGGAGCCATTTAAGCTGTCACCAGCTCTATCAGTGCATTTAAATCACTGACACAGAATTACAATGCCACGTATTGCAGTTCAAAAACAACCAGCCCCAGAATTCCCATCAGTGTAGCGTCCTTCCTCCGGGATAATGCGTTTTCTAACTTTATAGTAGATTGGTATACAAAGAGCAGGGCAGACTCGTGGTCTAGGTAGTGCAGCAAGGATCTGTACATGCAACTTTTTTTTTTTTTTTTTTTTTTCTGCTGCTGGGTAAATCAAATTCAAACAGCAAAAGTCATTTATACCCTGCTCTTTCTTTCTATTTAAATGGTTACTGCTGGTAAGCACCATAATAGTTAAGGATCTGTCAGCAATTCCAATACAAAGAAGAGCAATCACATCTTTAAGCAGACTCCCAGTGATGGGCTATAGACTATCAAAGTTAAATAGATTCTTGAAATCCTAGCCGTTAGGGCTGGGAAATCTTTCAGCACTAATAGTGCATGACTGTTCCCAGCAGTGAAGCCATCATGATAAGTGGTTAGCCAGTGCTTCTCATCATGCCCTTGTGGCCACCCCCTTCAGGACAGGTATCCCATCATCTAACCTGCGTTGGTGTTAGAACTTGACCCCTCAAGGCACCTTCAGTCGGGGGAGATGCCTCTGCTCTTTCAGGGACCTGTGGCCTTGGGGGTTTGTGCTGATGCCGGTCTGTCTGTCTGTGTCAATACTTTGTGTATCAGTTTTTGCCCTGCCAATGCTGTGGCTTTGCTTCTGATCGCAGTGGCTGATCCTCGCAGAAGGTACGGGGTTGTGGTTAGTGCCAGCTAGAAGAGGTCTCCTTTAACTGTGATTTATAGAGTAATTGCCTGTCTGCAGCACATGGATACACTGTTGGCCATGCCTTTGTTCCCCCTCAGTTCCTCTTGAATGCACAATATACTAACCATTATCCTCTCTCCCTGGGTTGCCCTTCTCAGAGATACATCTTCCATTCCCTGGGAGTCATGTCAAAGCCAGTAGCTCTGAATTTTTGCATCAGCTGTGCTGCACCTTTTCTGGATTCTCTGCATTTTATTTACATCTCCCTTGTTTTATCCAATGTGACTTCTTTGTGTGTGTGATCCGCCTTTTTCTCTGACAGTCTGTAGCAAATGGCTAGGGAATAATACAATAAACAGGGCATGAGCTGAGTGACCTTTCTATCGGAATATTCTTCCTGGTCTCAAAAATCCGTGGTGAAAGGACTTCACGAGATGGAGTCTGGGATAGAAACAGTAAGACTGGGGAAAGTTACTTGCTCATCTTCATTGCCTGACAGCAGCTTCCAAGGTGGGACAGAGTTGGTTTTTTTTTTTTTTTTTTCTGGGNATCCGTGGTGAAAGGACTTCACGAGATGGAGTCTGGGATAGAAACAGTAAGACTGGGGAAAGTTACTTGCTCATCTTCATTGCCTGACAGCAGCTTCCAAGGTGGGACAGAGTTGGTTTTTTTTTTTTTTTTCCAGGTAATCATCTGATGAGATCCAGAATGTGTGAACAGAAACTCCTCCTAAATGTAGTAGGACTTCATTTTGGCACAAGTTGACTTAGTAAATGAGTGGAGAAAAATAACATATTCAGGTTGTTTCAGCTTGTCTTTCTGATTCCTTTTCTGAGAACTACTGCCACCACAGCACCTGTGGCTGAAAGGAGCATGCCCAGCATGAAGACCAACAGCCTATTGCTTACAGAGCCATTAGCTTTGCTCTGATGTAGGTTAAGCAGCTCTCACATGTCATTTCCCCTACAAACCTCCCCTCCCTTGGCAGATGGACAGTGACAAGCAGCCTGAGAGGAGAATCCTTTTGCTACTGCAACCATTTGCCAGGCCAACACACGTGTGTAAGCTGCCACATGTTGCACAAACCACCCTAATGCTGTGCCATGATGTCGTTCATTTGGCTTCATCCTTCAAAAGAATCATTGCTGGTTCTCTCCACTCCACAACTGGTGGAATAATTGTTGCAGCAGCAGCAGATTAAATATCTTTGTCTTTGTGGAAAGTTAGGAATTTGACTACTTCCTACCCCTTTCTTCTATCATCTTTTGTTTCTGGCTTCTTTGCTTACTGCTTTTTACTTGACACATGACACATTCTTGCCATTGCCATTTCGTGAAGGTAAATGACCTCTACCAAATCCATAGCAAGTAGGGAAAGAAAGAGTGCAAGAGAGAATAATTCAGAATCACTGCCATGATATACCCAGATTCCTTTCACCAAAACTGGAAGCTTTGCACAGTCATTAGTGGCCTCACATGCATACCTCTGTGCTTTAGGGACATCTTAACACATGAGTTTGAAGTTACGTGTTCAGTTTGTCAAGGTCTCAGGGCAGATTCCTCTGCGTTCCCTTCCACCAAAGGTCACAGCACTTATCTTTTGTTTGATTCCTGCAGGATCACCTCAAACGTATGCTGACCTAACCTTATTTCTCTGCTCTGAGTCAGAGGTGTTACATGGCACCAGCCTCCCGAGTGTGGAAATACAGCAGGAAGTGCCCTTGGTATTACTACTGCGGGGCATAACGGTTACTCATCAGGCTATGAGACATGAATTTGCTCATCCCACATCAGTTCCTAGCAAGACAGAGCCTCGGTGAAGTCACGGTGTGGCAGGGCTTTGTCACAGAACGGTGCTGGAAATAGCCTTGCACACTTAGAGGTATCATTTCTGAACACAAACGACTGGCAAAAATGCAGCATGGGCTATGACGTGCCCAGCTGGGGAATGTTCATTTCTCACAGTGCCTTTCCCAAGGGGTGGTTAGACTTTGAGTAGTCGTGTCCTTCTGAGCAAAGAGAAGCATAGATTTTCCTCCTTTAAAATACTAAGACGTGCTTGTGGGAACAGGTATTCACTGTTCCTTGAGCAGGATTGTAATTCTTCTGTAGAGCATGAGAGCCATGATTAGGAAGCCAGGATTGCTCTGCTCACAGGAATCCTGCCATTGTCTTTGATTGCATAGTATTAACTGTAAATTATACCCTTTTGGAGACCGCATGTAAAAATAAAATAAAAAAATTGTCAAAAGACAGAGAAAATATTGATGCCAGAAGTAGCAGAAACTATGGCTTGGTTAAATTAGAACCTTAAAAAATAATAACAAATGAACATTTGTGAGGGTGAGATGGGAACTGGAAGAGGGCCATGATTCTCCGCACAGGCTTATGCAAATTTCAAGTAGCCCCATTGCAGGCAATGAGTAGTCACCAGTTTAAGTTAGAATCTGGCTAAAGTTATCAAGGAGGAGATATAGGGCATGGATAACAGGATCATTGTTAAGGTACTGGTGACCTGGAAGCCTGATTAATTAAAAGCACAATATATAGATGAAAATGGAAGAAGCTAAAGCCTAAGACTGCTGTTAAGACCCCTCAGATTTCTGGAGCCGTTTCTACCCACTAGTGACACTGGTTCCCAGCTTGTTCTCAGGAGTCAGGTCTGTCTGCTCTTCTGTGCTGATGACAGATACCATTGCAATCAGCCAGCCTACAATTTAACCGGTAAACTGGAATCGCAACTGGACTTTGTCTCGCTCCAGCCTCTGGAGGCCTCCCTGCAAAAGCTTTGGAGGTGCAAAATGGTGGTAGAATTATAATCACTAAAACTCTTTAAGCTTGAGGCTGCTGAAAGCTGAATATAGATAGCCTGGAGAGATAATGGACTTGCAGAAAAAGCAAAGCAGAGAACAGATGGCTTTTTTTCATGGTTTCATAGATTTTAAAGCCAGAAGTGTCTATTAGATCATTGAGTCTGGCTTGTTGCATGGCATAGGCCAGAGAATTTCACCCAGAAATTCCTGCTTCAAGCCCATAACTTCTGGCTGAGCTAAAGAGTATATCTTTAGAGCACACATGCTGTGGATGCAATTCAGACCTAACAATTCTATGAATCTATTTATCTTTACCAGTTAGGGCATATATGCCTGGCTGTCTCAGCCTTGCCTATTGAAGAGGCTAAATGAAGGTCACTGGGCGAAGACTGAAAAGGAAAAGAAAAAGAACTTAGCAAAGCTTTGCACGAATAGCCAGGACAATGACTGCAATTTAATACTTATTGGTGGACAGTTTCATCAACTGCGTGGTGCACTGAATGATCACAGTGCACGTTCACTAGGTTTCTGTTCCGTTGCCCTTCTTGGAGGGTAGTTGTATTTGGAAGCTCAGCACACAAACACAACCAGACTTTCTCTCCTCTGTTTTAGTGATGGTCACTCCCTTTCCAGGGCTTAAATCGCTGGAAATCATTATACATTGATGGAAGGCAGACTGGAGCTTCCTTTTGCACTTTATCCCAATACTCCTTGAAAAGCAAGAGGGTGCCAGCAGAGCAGAGGGACCAAGGCTGTGAGATTATCTACCGCCTCTCTGATCCAGAGGACAAACTAGGCTGTTATCTCACTCCTTGTCACAGGAATAGAAAACATTTTAATGTGACAGTTCAGCCAAATCACCTTCCCATCAGCAGTTATCTACTGCATGTTTCTGTTAATAGATATTCTCGTGGAAAGGTTATAATAGAACAGTTGGGAAGGAAGGGAAGGAATTACAGTGGATACTGAGAAAGAAGGAAGCAAAAGTAACCTGAGCATGACATGTTCTTATGAAGCCTGTCTTTTATTTCCTATGTTTAGAGAAAACAGTTCTCATTTTATGGCTTTTGTTCAATCAGAGAGAAAATGAGCTATAAAAGCAGAGGTAGGAAGGAGTTAACCAATTTCCAATTCAGTGTGTTACAATTTGCTTCAGTAATAATAATAAAAAAAGAACAATCTTGGGAAACATAATTTTTAAAATGAAGACTACTAAATCAATAGGCACTACATGACTAATCATTTTCTATTTTCTTGGTGGAGGAAGGTAGAGCTGTGATCAGAAATCAAAAGCACAGGTCCCCAGCTTCTTTGCAATTCTGACAAATTCTTTGCTGTAATCCACAAGAAAAGAGATTTTCACAAGAGCATAAACTAATGCTGGTAAATGGCATTAGAATCTCTGCCCACTATCATCATCTCATTTTGTGGAAAGATAATGAAATCCATTTGATGCTAGATGCGTTAATTCCCCAAATAGCCACATTTGTTGGCAACAGCGTGTTTCAGCCTGAGACACAGGGGTCAGGGGTGACTCCATCACTCACATAATCTTCAGCTGTGCTGGGTCTTCAGGTAATAGCTACTTAAGCATGCGCTTGCCTTGAGTAGTCCTGTTGGCTCCAGTGAGGCTGTGGGGTCTGTATGAAAAGCAGGTGCTTCAGTGCTTCTTGAACTGCCACTCCACTAGTAATTTGGAAAATCCTATTTGTACAAATAGTCTTTGAAGTAACAAACAAAGGTGAGAAAATACTTTCTCTAGACACTGAATGTCTCAGAAACACACACATCAGTAGCAGACTGAGAGGAGGTACTCAAGAATAAGATTTTATTGTGCTTTACTGTTCCTCAAATTGCTTTGAAATTTTCAGCCCAGGTTTCACAACTACCCAGAGCCTTCGTAGCCCCCTGGCACTTAGCTGCCTCTTTGCTCTTCCTGGGTTTGATAGTAGATGTCTTTGGTACTGTATCTTCTTAGGAATAAATGAAAGTGTGCCAGGTAATAGCTGAAGCGTTTTTCTTTGCAGTTTCTGACACCCTGCAGGACTCAGCACGGTTTTCAATGCATCCCAATATCGGGTAGACTGCAATTGTTGTTTAAGAGGACAAAGCAAGTGGCCTAAAGGTTTTTACTGTTTAATAGCTTTACTGTTGCGTCCTCCCCGCTCACACTGACCGTTTGGGGTACTGACAACCTGCTGCGCAGGAGCATTTGCAGGAGGTTGGCCTTCCCCACAGAGGGGCTGGTTCAGCAGGGCGGTGAGCACACAGAAGCTTTCCCTGGAGCGCTCTTCTTCTGAGCCTCTTTTCCGAACAAGTATTTTAAAGACTGCAGTGAGGAGGAAACTGCCCTTCCCAGTGAAGCTCAGTGTTGCTGTGGGCCTCACAGATGAGGAATGGTTAAAATCAATCATAAATAACATGCAAAGCTTGTCGTCTGTAGACATTTGAGCACTTTGCACGGTGTGGGGAGCAGTCTTTGTCCCTGTTACACTGATACAAAGAATGAGGCAGGGGCTGTTGCTTCTCCAAGGGAGCAGAACCTGTTATTCTCTGTCCTGCATACCTGTGACTAAGTAAGATGATAGCTTTGACAGCTCTTGTGTGCTGCAATTCCCAATCCTCTTTGTTTGCCAGTACAGTTTTTCAAAGGTCCATAGTGTAAAACTTATCACTGAAAAGATACAGCTTGGTCTTTTTTGAGAAGTTTGTGTGTAACATGGTCCAGTTTACAATATAGTTCCCAAAGTGACAGCAAACCGAGCAGGGCTAACCATGTGAGTGATGTTATGCGAGCAGATCAAAACCCCCCATTGCTTCTGAACAGTCGTGGAGAAATTGACATGAACAAAAGGAATTTTGATTTGACAGAAAGTCCTGGGGTGTGGTTTCCAGCACATGGCCAGATACCACCTGAAAGTTACTGCGCAATAGGCATGAGAAAGCAAAATTTGGTGTAGCAAAATTCCTTCTACAATTGAGGCTGTGTTTTTGAAGGTGCCTGCTTTAGCGTACAAGTGTTTGTAGGAGATTAGTACTTATTAACTTATAAGCTTTGATTATATTTATTCCCACAGCTGGTTTGCTCAGGTGTTTGTCACATAAAAGCAGAAATATGCTTCAGTGACACAGCTTGTTCATGGTTCGGTCTGCAGTGTTGTAATTTCTTGGCAACTAAGTGATGGATTACTATTTTCTGTAAAAATCTCTTTCCTGAAAGGCCTTTCATGCAAGGACTCTGGGGTAATTAGAAAAATAATAACCTTGCAATACCCTCTTGATCTGTTTTTAATGAAATGAAGTGTGGGGAGGGCAGGTGCTTTGTCCGTAGTCAGAGTAAGTGGCAGAACTGAAAATAGAGCCCAGGAGTCCTAGTTTCTGCTCCCTACCTTTTACAAGCAGTCAACTTCCATTGCCCACCGGGTTATTGGACGTTTGAAGGCTATCTGTCTTTTTTTTTTTTTTTTTTTTTTTTTTTTTTTTTTTTCCATACAGGACTGAAAAAAACTATAGTGTACAGGGAAATGTTGCACGGGCACAAACTGAATCAGATTAATTAGCAGACTTATGCTGGATCCTCAGCCAGTTTTCTGTGACTCAGTCATGCTTTATTGAGCTCATCCCAGTCATTCATGAATACTACCTTTTAAAACAGCCTTGTGAAGTATCATCTCCATTTTAGACAGGAAAATGCAGGCACAGAATGGATGAAGTTGTTTGCCCAAATCCACAGAGGGAATCTTGGACACAGCTGCGAATTATAATGACAGATTTCTTTTTTCCTCAGAAAAGTCTTCTCTTTGTTAGACTGCATTGTTTCTAGAATTAGTGCATCCCTGGCAGGGCATTAAAACCCAAACAGAGTTTCTGGACAGATGAGTGAGTAGCTTTTAGGATCTCAGCCTTGAATTCAAAATATTCAAGTTTCTAAAAGTGTAATATATACTTAACAAATACCAAAGGCTGCCAATCTGACAGTAATCTATAGAAAAGGCACCCTTACCTCCTCACGACTTGGTGAAGGTGCACTTCCACTGCAAAATTGTGCAGGACAACCGGGGCATCAGGCCTAGCCAGCACGGGCTCATGAAAGGCAGGTCCTGCTCGACCAACCTCATCTCCTCCTATGACCAGCTGACCCACCTGGTGGATGAGGGAAAGGCTCTGGATGCAGTCTACCTAGACTTCAGTAAAGCCTTTGACTCCATTTCCCTCAGCATTCTCTCGGAGAAGCTGGCAGCCCATGGCTTGGACAGGTGTACTCTGCAATGGGCAAACACTGGCTGGATGGCCAGGCCCAGAGAGTGGTGGTGCATGGAGTTGAATCCAGCTGGTGACTGGTCACAAGCTGTGTTCCCCAGGGGTCAGTGCTGGGGCCAGTCCCAGTTAATATCTGTATTGATGATCTGCATGAAGGCATCAAGTGCACCTTCAATAAGTCTGCAGACAACACCAACTTGGGAGGCAGTGTTGATCTGTCTGAGGGTAGGAAGGCTCTACAGAGGGATCTGAACAGGCTGGGTTGATGGGCTGAGGCCAGCTGCATGAAGTTCGACAAGACCAAGTGTGGGGTCCTGCACTTTGGTCACAACAACCCCAAGCAACACTACAGGCTTGGGGCAGAGTGGCTGGAAAGCAGTGTGGAGGAAAAGTACCTGGGGGTGTTAGTCGACAGCTGGTTGAATGTGAGCCAGCAGTGTGCCCAGGTGGCCAAGTAGGCCAATGGCATCCTGGCTTGTAAGAGAAACAGTGCAGCCAGCAGGACTAGGGGAGGTGATCATCCCCCTGTACTCAGCACTGGTGAGGCCACACCTTGAGTGCTGTGCTCAGTTTTGGGCCCCTCACTGTATGGAAGATATCAGGGCCTTGGAGCGTGCCCAGAGAAGGGCAGCGAAGCTGGTGAGGGGTCTGGAGCACAAGTCTGGTGGGAAGCAGCTGAGGGAACTGGGGCTGTTCAGTCTGGAGAAGAATAGGCTCAGGGGAGACCTCATTGCTCTCTACAACTACCTGAAAGGAGGTTGTAGAGAGGTGGAGTTGGCCTCTTCTCCCAGGTAACTAGCATTAGGGGGAGAGGTAATGGCCTCAAGCTGTGACAAGGGAGGTTCAGGCTGAAGGGCAGGGCAGGAGCAGGAGCCACATTTAGCTCTGCTCTCTCACTGCAGGATGGAGCAGAGACCCCCCAGCCATTCCCAAGAGGCCTGGCTGGAGAAGCCTCGGGCATCCCAGGCCTCTAGGTCCTGGCAGGGGCCTGGTGAGGTGTATAAGATGCAGCCACTGCAGGTGCCTTCCAGCGCAGGCGTGGGCCCTTCTGGCTTGGCCATGCCATGGCAGGAGGAGGAAGCCTGCAGCTTCATCCACACCTACTGCATGCACAGACCCCAGGTACCAGTTGCTCCTGTGCTGCAACTGCACCACTTCCCTTGGCTGGCCCTGTCCCAGCCATGGCCAGAGGGTGCTGGGTCTCTTGACACCATGTCGTGTCTCCCCCAGTTGCAGAGAGAGGTGCAGAAGCTGAGGTTTCTGGCCTCCATCCGCACCATCTGCAAAGACGCTCTCACGGAACCCAATGCAAATTACTGGCTGTATTTCTGCCCACTGGAGGTGGCACAGAATATCGGGGTGAGGGGATGCCCCCTCCCTGAGCACCCCAAGGCTGGGTGCTGGGCACGGCCCTTCCCACTGCCAGGCTGTGAGGTGGCTGGGGGTGCATGGCCGGCGTGCGGCTGCTGCCAGAGGACAGCAAGAACGGCCTCTTGCATGCCTGCCTCCACAGTGTTTTCCACCTCCCTCACTGCAGGGATGCAGGAGACCTGGACAATGCCCTCTACACCAAGGTAGCTACAGGCTGGGCTCTCGGAATGTTTACTGGGCACCACAGACCCAGGATGCCCCTCTCCTGCAAGCAAGACAGAGCAGAGAGGAGTGCCCTGACCCACGTTCCTCACAGACCACAGAAGCCCTGGATAACCTGCTGCAAGTGCTGGTGGGCAGTGCCAGCACCTCCAGCCTCCTGGATCTGCAGGATGTCTTGAAGGTCTGGTTTTGGCTGGGATGTGTGGGGTCTGTTCTTGGCTATGTAGGGGGTCCCATGCCAGGATCCCATGGGCCTGGTACAGGCGGGGGCCACAGGGGGTGCTGGCCCACAGCTGGCCCTTGCCGGATTGGAGGCATGGCTTGGGGAGCAACGGGAAGGTAGTGGAAGCTGCAGCAGGACAGGAATGCAGCCACACACCTGCCCACCGCAGCTGGGGACCAACCACAAGGACAGGTGCCCCGTGCTGCAGGCATGCCAGCAGCTTTCCACCCCACAGCTCCTGCTGCCCTTCACCAAGTGCCAGCGGGTGGCCGTGGAGGAGAGGGCTGTGGCGTGCATTGCCAGGCTGCTTGCCTTCATCAACACCTGCTCCACGCTCAGGGTAGGAACCCCTGGTGCGTGCAGCCCCAGTGCCCCCATCCCTGCTCCCCGAGGCCAAAGCTCACCCCATCTCCAGGCTTGCACAGAGACTGGGCTGGAGCCCTGCTGCCTTGCTCAGCCATGGATTTACTGCCTCTCTCTCCCAGGTTTGCTCTTGCTTCACAGGAGCCATGGTGCTTGGTTATGTGTGCATGGAGAATCAGCACTTCCCCATGCTGGGGAGGCTGGCTGTGTACCTCATCCTGTGCTGCACCTCCAAGGATGAGGGGACCAGCGATGAGGCACTGGAGGCTGTCCGTCAACTTTTCGTCTTCGTTGTCAAGCAAAGTGAGAGGAGCTGTGTCAGGCTGGGTCCTTCCACACATGAGCACCTGGGCACAGCCAGGCCAGCACCAGGCCACCTGGGCCACTCTCCTCTACAGGAGAAACACACCAAGCTTACAGCTTGCAGCAGCCCCACCCCTCCCTGGGAGTCCTCCTCCCAGGCCCACTCTGGCGTGCCCCTCTTCTGGTGATGCTGACCCCCGTGGTGCCCTCAAGCACCTGGGGTGCAGCAGCAGGTGGCAGCGTCAGTCCCTGCTGCTGCATCCTCCCTGTAGAGGGGCTCGGGGGGATGCAGGCTCTTCTGCCTGGGCTGTGATGGCATCTCAGCTGTTTGGCAGGCCTCCCAGGAAGCCTTCCTTGGTGCCTCACACTTCCTGTTCTGGAGGCAGCTGGAGCACCTGGTTGAGACTGCGCAGTTCTGGCAGATCAGCGAGTGCATGGTACACACATTCCCACAACCTGGGATAGGGATGGGGGCTGGGACAGGGCTACCATGCACTCAGCCCATATCCTTCCCTCTCCAGCTGGCCAAGAGGAGAAAGAATGGAGCACAGAACTACCTGGGCCAGAGCCTGCCCTACCTAGAAAGCCTACAGGAGTCCCTGTGGTGGGAGGCCATGGGGTTCATTGGTGAGCCGTGAGACTGAGGTTCCCCTGTCCCTTGATGCTGAGCCCCAGGGAGCAGCCAGGCTCCCTTCCCTCCCATCTCCAGGGCCACAGCTGGGCGAGTCGCTCTCCCTGGCACATGCCACGCAAAGGAGGGCATAGAGCCGTCTGCTTGCCTGTGCAGGGTTCAGGGCCATGAAGTGAGGAGACTGTTATTATACCTCCATACATTTAGGTCCTCGTGGCTGAAACAGGGATGAGTAAAACTGTTCTAGGCTGAACAAATACGCTTTCATATGTCACCATTGTGATGTGCAGCAGCTCCTATGCATATCCTCATGCCTGCCTGTTACAGGCACATGCAGGTGTGTGCACAATCACACAATCATACACAAACGTTGAGACATAGCAAAAACTGTCTGCAAAAAGAGCTAAACAAGGCTGATAGAATGATAGCAGTACCCAGACTTCCTGCCAGGGTGTGCCCTGGGTGGCAGAATAAATCTCTTCCCCTCTGGGAACAGCTGCCTGCTGGAGAGAACCGGGCATGTACTGGCTTTGCATTGCAGTTTATTAGCAGAGGGATTCTGGACAATGATGTTTCTTACACTGATCAGAGAGATAAAACAGCCGTTCAAGTGCTGAAAGCAGAGGAGCTGCTGAACGGTTCCTTGTTCACAGAGGCTTGGTAGAAGAGGAAGCAGCTAAGAGATCGACTGTAGCTGGGAAAGGGAAGAGGACAGGGAGTTGCATGCTAGTTGGTTCACAAGGAGCATTAGTTGCTCACAGGAAAAGGAATGTTTTCTGGAAAACATCTCTTCATTATTTAATGTGTTGCAGACTTAGGGAAGATGAGAAGAAGATCTTATCACAGTAGAGTGGGTCAGGAGTACCTTGTGCAAAGGTATCCCACTCAAAATGGCATACAGAAAAAGAAGACCCTCTTACAAAGCATTGGTCCATGCAGATTTTCTGAGCTTCCTATTTCTTGTGAATGTTTCCACGTCATTGGAATTAACTTTTTAAAAATTAGAATATTTATGAAAATCATACCAAAATAGTTATAGAGTATTCTCTGCACTGTTTTAGTAAATAAAATATTTTATAACCTTATGTATCAGTTATGTTTTTTTACCGAAGAAGTGGTATTCAGCAAGTAAAAGTTCAGATGTGTTTTCAAGACAAAAAGTGGTAGAGAAATATTGACAAAAATGTCACGGGCTCCTGACAAAGAAGAAATGGGTCTATTTCAAACCCTGCGAAAAAGGAAAGAGAGTTGAAATGTCATTCAAGAAGGGTTTATGTGCCCAAAAGCTTTTCTCATTTTTTCCCAGCTGTAATGATTGCTCTTTTAAAAGATATTAGCCTTATTGACATCTGAGATAACCACAGCACAGCAACTTTGCTGCCACAATCTTCTCTCTCAATTTCACCCAGCGCGGTGGAAACGCACTTGGCTGGATCCTCCAGGTGTGTGCCACGTCTGTGGCTGCTGCCAGGGCTGGCCCTGCTGGTTCTGCAGCAGGCAGCAGCCAGAGGCAGCGCTGCCTCCTCATGCGCTGCACACTCACGTTCTCTCTCGCTCCTTCCCGCAGCCTCCTCGCACACTTTGCTGCCTTAGCACTTACACTGCGGAGAGAGGGCCCAAACGTACCATGTGAGAACGCGTGAAACGGACAGGACGGCTTTTCTGGGAGGAGACCTTCCTCCTCCAGCTCCCCCTCCTTCTCAGTGTGGAGTGAGGCAGGTCGCCGTCGTGCTGCTCTCAGACTGCCCTGTACGTGAGGACTCGACGGCTTCCTTACGGTGTGGTGGGCCTTCAGCAATGTTAACGCTTCTGGTGACCTTTGGAGTACAGCTTAGTTGATCACCAGGTTTTATACGAAGAGATACTAATTCCTGTTTAATTCTCTCCCTTTTATTACTAATCATATCAATGCGAAATGTAGTTTACAGCAATATAAATAGGATCCGTTGCTGGAGGCAGTTGTGCAGCTTCTGTCAATTTTTCAGTACCCAAATGTGAAACAGAAGCAATTAAACTCTGAAGGGAAAAAAGTAACAGTGTGGAACACATCAGAAATCGGGTCATGAATTCACACAGATGGGAAAGCCAGGAAGCAGTGGGAAAGCAGGATTTTGATTGACTCACCGTCAACAGTAAATGAGCCATTGGCAGTTTACTGTCAATTTTTTGCCTTTTAATCTGCAAGTTCCAGAGGTGATGGCACCCTCCCAACCCACTGCCTGGGGGTGGGAGGGGAGGGGAAAGTGGGGCAGAAAAAGCCATGGCTAGAGGTCAGGTGAGAGCTGGGCATGGGGTCAGCATCACAGGGAGAGGACGGTGCTTTTGTCATTCTCTATATCTGATGCATGGAGCTAAAGTTGAATAATATCCAGGGGATACAGTCACGGGTGTTAAAAATATGCCACCCAAAAGGGATCATGAGGTCTCTGCAGATTAAATAATAATAGCTTTGTGTTAGTAATTAGGGGCATTGACCAGATCCAAACCCCGCTGGGGGAACTGCAGTACAAATACAGCCGAGCATAATTCTTGCTCCAAAGGGTTTATAAAGCAAAGGGGAGAGAGGAAGAAGCAGAAGCCTCCCAGCTGAAGGTAGGAGCAGTGGGACTTCAGCAGAGCTTCAACGTTATTTGGGAACATGCACGGTGCTGCCAGTGCGCTTTTGTTTGCACTTACAGGGCATCTGCTGGACTGGCTGCGAGGAAAAGGGGTGCGATGCTCAAACCACTCCCCTCCTGGGGCAGCCCAGCCTGCCCAGTGGGGAACAAGCCTGTGGGGCACACCAGGGCACTGCACACAAGAGCTGTTTGCCCTCGCTTGCCTTGGGCCTGGCCCAGGCTCGGTGGGACTTGTGGGATTTTCAGACCACACTAGAGAGCACGAGACCTTGCACACCATGGGGTTTTAGCGTGCAGAGGCTCCATATATATTTTTTCTTTTTAAGCAGCAGCACAGCACTTCTGAGAAGTGAATGAAACAATCAGTTATAAAAGTAACCTTGCAGCAAAGCTTCAAGGGGGAGTTATATATGCCAGCAAATTTTTTCTGTTTATTCATTCTAGACATACTTATAGACTAATTCTCCTCTTACTCTGATTTTATATCAATTATTCACCATTGATTGAGTGGAGTTAATTTAAATTTACAGCAGCGCAAGTGAGGAAAAGCAGCTCATAATCAGTAGCAAGTTGATTCTGCCACCTTTACTCACCATGAATTGTACCTTACTCATTGAATAATCCTATAAATCCCTCTTGGGGTTTCTCACAGAATAGGATAATATATGATCTGAGTAAGGATGGCAAATATTTTTCATACTTTTCAAATCAATTACTCCAGTGGACTGGACTTGGTGATATCGCACCAGATTCTATACGTACACCCACGATTTGAAGAGAAAAAATGACCTGGTAATATTGTATGTTCTGTAAGAAAGGGGCAAGGCCACACCATGATTTATACCCTTGAGTCAGAGCTGACACAAAGAATTCCAGCTTAATCTGAGCACCTCAGATGTTCAGCTGTGCACTCTTCATAATTTTCTTATGTGTATATTTTAATGACATTTCCTGCCTACCATGGGTTTTGGAGTCTGGGAGAGGTGTGACGTGAGAAAGCAGAAAAAATGAAGCCCAGCACCACATGGACAGCAGCCATTGGAATACTTTTTCCTATGAGAGACGTTCCTCTACTTAAATTGTTTATTTTCTTGATTTTGAAGGTACTTCTTTTTCTTATAGGTAGGTAGTGAATATGAAATAGTATTAGACCAGAGTAATGCTTGCTAGACTTTTCACTAAGAAACCACACTTACTCTTGCAGTCCTTGTGCAGCCTACACGTGTGCAGAAGGGATTTGCTTGACTGGGACTAGGCTTGGTAAATGTGGCCCAGCCACATTGTGAAGTATGATAAGAAACTGGAGAGATTAAACTTGATGAGCACAAGAGGGTGACTTAATTTAAAAGACTTCTAATATTTTTAAAATCCAAAAGTCATTTGTAACAAAGATGAACCTGAGATTCCTCAGTGGTGGCCTAGCCGTATATTCCCATTTTAGCGAGCTGTTAAATCAAAGCTTAGATACTTAAGAAATAAGAATAATTTTATTTTTTTTACTTTTTTTTTTTCTTACAAAAAGCAATAGAATCTTGTTATCATTCAGAAGAAATAGTTAAAGTTATAAAATAATTAGCTATATATTTATTAATCTTTTGAGAATAATTTGTCTTGGAGAAAAGCCCTCAGTAAGCAAAAATCATATTAAATTCTTAAGCAAACAAAATAGCCTTAGAATGAAAGCCCTTCTGCAGGGTTACCTGTTGTGATCTGTCCTAGGAGGTAGGATCTGTGCCTCTCCAGGGGAATGTGTGCTCCTTCTGTTGAGCCAGCCAGCATGCCAGCGGACAGACCTGTGCCTAAAACTGAATGCGTTCCTTATTTTGCCAATTAAAAGGGGCCGAAGAGGAAACAAAGATTAGGAACCAGCAGAGAAGAGACCAAGGCCAAGCTCAAGAGCCCTGCATTTCCTGGGGTTGAACTCCTCAGTCCTCAAGCAAGGCAGGCTCCATGGAAGAGGACACACTAAAATTGTAGTGCACCGCGGATACGCGTCCATGCACTTAAACGTATTTTTGCTGCACTGAAGGAGCAAGCTCTTACATGTGCTTTGCCAATTTTGCTGTAAGGATTTAGGCCTATGAGGTGCTTTCTGAGGAGGCGGAGAGGGAATCTCCTGCAGTGCAGATGGAGGGGGCGGCAGCCGGACGCGGTGCAGCCCTGGCCCACTCTGCGAGGACGGCCGTGGCCAGGGCCGGCGGCCAGGAGCCCACAGCCTGGCTCTGGGCGTTCTGTGGCAAGTGGACATTGCTTGTCTCTAGCTGACTGCACGCACTTCCACTTGATGGGTTTTATATTTACACGTCTCCAATGGAGGAATGCACAAGTATGGAAGTGCAGGATTATTCGGGACATCTAAGAAACCTGGCTTATTTTTTTAAAATAATTTTGTGATTCATTTTATGACAGTGAAAATGCACTCTTTCGCCAAAGGAAAGTCTCTCCATGAATAAGAGAGACGCAAAGATGTTTTGATGACTGAGATGGCTACATATCAACGAAACCGCTGGAGCCTCATTACTCTCATGGTGAGAATGATAACCACACGTGTTTGGCACTGAGATGCAGAGCCAGCCTGAATTCTGTACCAAACCCAGATATGGCAGGGCAGTGTTTGTATGTGCAAAGCAAAGCATGGGTTTTGTGGTACGGACAAGACAGTAGACATGACCAACATATATATCCGTCCATGCTTGTGTGGCTTGTGGTGGGTAAGTTGAGGAGATGCAAACAGGAATTTGCTTACGTTTGCCTTCGATCTGTTGTGTGATTTATTTGACCTTCTGCTTCACCTCAGTGCCACTGGCTGTCTCGCCTACTTAGACTATAAACCTTTCAGGAAAAGGATTATTCCTAGCCCCGAGGCTCCTTGATATTACGTGAATCTCTTGATGATTCTGTGATAATAATCATAGTAAAGAAGACAGAAAAATGCTGTGGTAAATACTTGTGAGGGAGAAATCATGGAAACACCAGAAGAAATGGGGTAACCTTGATGTGAATACTTTAAACTAAAAGAGTTCCAGAGAAAGGTTAGAGGACTGTGTAAGTAACAGGCAAACAACCTAATTATGTTGAAAGTGGTCCTTTTTAAAAGGAAGGGAGTTTTGCTCTGGTAGTGGGCAACAGTGGGAACTGGACTCAAGGAAAGAAAAATTCCCGTCCTCTGGTCTTGTGTCCAGCATACACAGGGAAAGACAACAGCTGGTGGCTTGCATGATAAGAGCTTCCAGAATTATTTTTATGCAAATCTGTGTTATTGCATTCTGCCTTGAGAGCTGAGAACCAAGTAAATTGTCTGAAGCAACAAATAAGGGCAGCATTATAAATTTCATAGAAGAGAGCGGTTTGACGGAGGTGAAGCAACTTCACCATGCAAAGGAAAACCGTGCTTCACTAACCAACAACATTGTGCTTTTCCTGTCTGCAAAAATGAGGCGAGGGAAAGCCAAGCAACAAAATTTACTGGTATATTCAAAAAGAGATCAACAGAGAGTCCAAATCTGCAGAAAGTTTTTCAGGGTTGAAAAGACCGTGGAAGATAAAAAGGAACATGTAGCCAAACAAACCCATAAGCAGCTCAATAGCGGCTGAAATTTACCATCATTCAAGGTAGTCAATGATCAAGGTTACTACCACATATTACTGTTTACAGCACTGAATGTGACACAGATAAACCTGGACTACAAATCCACGTTCCACTGAGGAATAACTATGTTGTATATAACTGATGCATAAGAGGTTTAAGTGCTTCAGAACAGTAGGCAGACCTGATTGTTCAAGACCCAGAGGAGCTGGAAGATCTACTTTATACGTGGTTTGTCCTACCTGTCCGTGGGCAGGGGAACCCACCTTGCTATCAGCCAGGATTCCATGTTGGTAATCCTCCCAGTTCTTATGTCGCCCAGTCATATAATTCATTCTGGTTTTAAAGGCACGAGGAAAACCACTTCTATATGGCTCCCCCCAAAAGACACTAATTTTGCCAGATACCTAGCTTCATGCAGAAGATACAACTGCTGCAGCCAGAACTGCCTTTTTAGCACCATTTCCTTGTTCTTCAGCCTGGTTCAGAGACCTCCCAGCCCTTTTTGTTCAGAAGAGTTCAGTTCAATAGAGTGTTAAAGACAATGTTTTATGTCATACTTCTCTTGACAGAAAACAGTCATTTCAGAGCTGATTAACATTTTTCACAGAAATGTTTTCCCATCAGACAATGTGGTTTCACCTAAACTGAAATTTGCAATGAGAAAATGTCAGTTCTGACAAAAAAAAAAAAAAAAAAAAAAAAAAAAAAAAGGTTTTT
>VXAV01009941.1:187215-224795 GCA_013399715.1 Alectura lathami | reverse complement strand
TTTTTTTTCTCCCCCCTTTCTCCTCTGTCTCCTTCTCAGTTTTCATCCAGATTTTGTCATTCATTGGTTAAACCTGATCTGTTCTGCAGCACCTGCCATTTAGCCACACCACCAAATACCACTTCTCCCAACACATTTCCTCCTCTCTCAGGTGAAAATGAACTTCTTGTCTTCTATTTCCCCAGCTATTTCAGGCTGCTGTTTGTCAGGTAAGCTTCTGTCTGCCTGCTGTTTACTCTGTTTATAGCTCTGTCTGATCCTCACCTACTGCATCCTTATTATCCATGTTCTCCTGAGACTTTGAGTTTCTTTACTACCAGGTCCAGAAGTTCAGCCATGAGGTTTTTTTTGTAGTATGGGCTTTAGCTCCTGTAGGGAAACATGCCAGGATGATTGTCTCAGCATACGTGCAATCCTGTGGATGCAGGCCAAAGAATGCTTTCCTCAAGACCTTTTAACTCTTCCTCAAGTGTGATGAATGCCGTGAAAGAAGGCACAAGACTTTTTTTTTTTTTTTAATCGGTTTCATTGCTAGTTTAATGGCCTCCATACATGGACTTAAGCTAATACTAAAAAGTCCACCTCACTCCTTCTGATACGATTCAACTAGTTTCTAGCACAGAAGCCACCAATCCCTAATCTGAGCAGTCACCTGGCAATTGCATCTCCAGTAGGGTGGTGCATGAGTTTAAGCTGGTATTTGCTCACGTTTACACTGTTACTCCCCTCAGCTGACCAACGCTTTCCTGTTATGTGTAGCTGCTTTGTTTTTTCTCTTGTTTGGCTGACACAGTTGCCACCCTTGATGGCGGTGGCACTCCAGCCACAGCTGTTGTTGCACAAAGGGTGGGGAGATGGGCTTACACCCACCACTCTTGGCAGGGTCCATAGCTGATGGCAGACCATCTCTAATGAGTCTATGCTAGGAGTAAATTAAAAACCAGAGGGAGAAAAGTGAGGGGGAAAACCCTTCAGGGGCCATCCAGGAAAGGCTGCAATGGGACCTGGGATACTCATAGCAAGTACAAGGCCATGGCAGAAAGTGTAAAATAATAGCATGAGGACAACGAGGGGAAAAAGTACAATAGCAGCATGGGAACAACATGGGGAACAGACTTTCTCTGATGCTCTGGAAAGGCACTGATACAACAGCTTAAGTGAAGGGTTACAGAGCTGGAAATAGCGGGCCCCTGGCGTCATGAAGGCTAAAGCACTGTGTATCAAAGGCCCTCTGTACCACTGTGGGTGCTTTGCTTTGTTTCCCCATCCTCTTGCCACCTAGCCTATAAACTATTTGTTTGATTTCCTGGTTGGAAATCCCCAAATAAGGCCAAGGTGCAGCATTCCTGTAAAATCTGATATCGCGGTAGCTTCAGCATTCTGTAAGGGCTCAGTTTAGCTGTGCCAAAACAAAATCAGTTACCTCAGGTGCACGATGGTACATCCTAGATTCATCCAAGCCCCGTGACCAGTAGCTGTCTGCAGGCCTAAAGTAGCAACCAGAGTGTCATGCTGCTTTGTTAATAACCACTGCTGGACAAGGGACCTGGTGAGCTCTGCATTTTCTTCACTAGATTTCAGTGAGCTGGTCCTTCTGCTGGCGTTCACAGGGAGTGGCCCTATTATGTACGACATGCAGATGTGGGGGAGTAAAGTTGCGTAGCCAGGATTTTCAAAAGGAGCTGAGGGGATTAGGTGCTCAAATACCCTTGAATTTCAGTGGCTTAGGTGCTTTTTAAAACTGAAGACAAAGCTATTGTGGATCTATTGGTGGATTCTGCAGATAATCATGTTTAATGTGACTCATTCTTGTTACGTTCTTGTCTCTGTGTCGACCACTCCCAGGAACTGCATTCTCTGCCCTGGCTCTCTGCATCTCCTTCCATACTGCTGCCTGCAGCAGCGCTGCGTCTGGTCACATTTGTCTGCTTGTGCTTGGCGTGGTCTCTCCAGCGACTGATTGTCTCTGGCTCTCTCCCTGCGCCCTCACCTTTATGTAGGAAGGCCAGAAATGTTCTTCTGCATGTGGCACCCAGGGCGCTTGCTCTGAGTGCTTCCTTTGCATTGTTACATCTCTGTTTCCCCATCAAGAAGCATAATATCCTGCTTGTGCTCAAGCAAGGAAGAAAAGCAAAACCAGTAAACAGCTACAGTAATTAGATTTGATGCTGATGCTCTGGAGAGGAAATTGGGAGATAAATTAAAAGTTGGTCCCCTTGGAAGGTTCCCCAATGGATATTGATCAGGCTCAGATGAACTAGAAAGAGTCCAAGGAGAATTTATTAATTAGAATCTGGCAACCAATTGTTTCTTCCTCTCCCTGTTTTGAGGCCGTAGTTTTTGTTTTTGTGCATCTCAGGTCGAGGCAGCAGGTGAAATCCTTTAACCTCGCTCCTTCGTCAGTGTCCAGGAGGCAGCGGAGTGGAAGCACAAAGGCTGGCAAAGCTTGTTACTGTCAGGAGCTCAGAGATGGAGTGCAGGTCCTGCCATCGCTTTCCCCAGGGATGCTCGGGGCTGCTCTGAATTCCCTTCTGAGCCTCTGACTTCTTGTCCTTCGGATTACACAGCTGGTTAGCTCAAACCTCTCTGGCACAGACAGCATTCCTAAGGAATGCACACGGATCCCTGCTAAGGAGAAGAGGGAGGCTTTTATCTGCCTTTTCAGCAAGCCTGGCTATTTTTCCCTGGCTGCAGAAGCCAACTATGATTTTAAGTGAGTTATCAGTTTGCCTCTAATCATGTTTTGTTAGTAGTTTGCTGCTGTTAATAGCATCCAACATAGCTGATACCCGAAGGAATTCTGGACCCAGTTCTGGCTATAATCCTGCTCAGGATAACACAGAAACTCACCTCCACGTAGACACATGCTTTCCTATGAATGTTTTAAAAACTACAAAGGAAGCTTTAACACTTAGGAAATGTTAGATGCAAAGTTACCAAAAACATGCTTGAGTCTTCTCTTGGGTAAGCAGTAAAATCTTACATTTGTCTCCATCTAGGCACCAGCTCTGTCTCGGGACAGCACATGGAATAGGTGGAGCTTTACAAACAAACTGCCAGTCAGTATTTTATTTCCTTATTATTGTTTGGCATATGGCTGCAGGCTTTATTTGCTGGACACAATTCAAACTGTACTCTGGAGAGAAAATTAATAATTTTGTCACAGGCTTTGTTGTGGCACACGTCATTATAACAGCTAGCTCCTGTTCAGACATTAACTAACCTAGTTCACAGCATCTCTGGTTGGTGAGGGCACACGATTTTTTGTGTTTCTCTTTGGGAAGATGAGGCAGGGATATTGCAACAGGGAGCACTACTAGTTTTGTGGTACTCCGTTTAAATCCCCTACGTCTAATTATTGGATATAATTTAGTTCTGCCGTAGCGTTATGAAGCATCTCTCATTGCAGTGACAGCACGCGTTATTTTTGGTTGGAGGTAGGTATGCTCAGAATGTCTGTGACTTTCAGTCCAGGCCTGCAGCCGGGTGCCAAGAAAACAGAGAGCGCTCAGCTAGCGAGTGACCTCCCACAGCACTTGGTTTGAGCATTTTGCTTAGCATTGGTCCATTTGTATTAGCAGGCAGGAGAAAATCCATCCCTCTAGACATTGAACTACATCAGTCTTGAGAGTGTCATCTTCTTTCTTCATGGTTCCTTGCCTCATTTACTGTGCACCTTTCACCTCTGCAATAAGTGAGTAGAGATCCTACAGGCAACATCCACTTCCAGTCGAACCTCTCGTTCTTCTGGAGCATGGGTCTGCCTTGTGCAATGTGTGAGTCAGGCTTCTGTGGGCAAATAGTGTGTGATAGGATAAGGAAGGACCAGGTCACCACGAATATGTTTAGAGGAGTTGGATTTGCTAGGTTAAATTTGCACCAGCTATTTCCTGCCTTCTAAATACATGACATCTCAGTATCAGCAGTTCTTTAATGCCTTGCTTCTCTCGTGTATGTTTGTGCGTAAGTGTACAAATACATAGCTTTTTTTTTTTTTAAAAAAAAAAAAAAAGCAAAACTGAAACTTCAGAAATCCCATCACGTGAGTTCAGATTCATTCTGATTGATTCATCGGTGCCATGGGAATGTTTATGTACACTGCATAGACCTCTGCCACCCGGGCTGTGGGAGTGCCTGATAGCAGGAGTGCATGGTTATCTTCCCTTCAGGTCAGCTACAGAGCGGAATGAGGCAAACGTTTTACACCTGGGTTACGCAAATGTGCACTACCAACAAGAGATAGTGAGACACTAGAACCCTGGATTACATCCTGTGCTCTGAAATAGAGTTCATGCTACTGGGCACAGGACTTTCTGCCTTTTCTCCCCACAATATTCCTAGTGCCCACATCTCTACACTTTATCTACGTACTTCATCTTCTCTAACTTTGCTAAGCTCATACCCTTAGGATGTATGAATGCAAACACAAACAATACAAGACTGCTGCTGAAAAGTCAAAATTCTGAAACAGTTTTACGGTTTGACATAAGTGATATGATAATTTCTTTGCGGTTTATTGGTGTAGGGAAGGGTGCATTGTGTACATAGATAATATTAATTATGGTACTTGTTGCTGAATTTGAAGAGAAACAGCACAAAAGTGGCTTTCCCTCCTTCTTCTCTCTTAAAAAAAAAATAAAATAAAATAAAATCTGTGAAACTCCAGGAAAGTTTTTTCCTAGATTTATCTCCAGTGGGTTTGTAGCCGCTAGGCCAAGATGTTTCCCTGTGTGATTTATATGTCTTTTCACTGGGCCTGGGATTTAATGCTTCCCCCCTAGGTGCTAGCCATTTGAAACACAGCTTGGAAGAATGAAATAGTGTTTTAAACTCCCATTTCCATCTCAAAGTTGGGCTTTCAACGTTAAAAATGGATTGATGCTGGGTGAAAGGTCCTGGCTTGAAGGGTTCTGGGGAATGAGCTTCTTTATTTCATGGCAGAACTGGTGCATCACGGACAGGAACAGGGACACCTCTGATGGCTGTCTCTCCTTCCAACGTGACTGGCTCCTGCTGCTGGGGTGAGTTTACTTCTGTGTTTTAAAGGTCTGGTCAGCCTCCCTGCTCTCTACATTAACTTGCCAATTAGCGGTAGTCCTGACAGTGGCGTTCTGTGCAATAGATCCTAGTTTAGGAAGGGCTAGATGGGGCTGGCTGACTCATTGCCCGTAGACCGTTCTGCCAGTGTTGCATTGGATAGGGTTGAGCTGAGGTCACACTGCTGCACAAAGCCAGCATGAAATGGGCTTGTACCCCATCTCCAGCTCTTTGGCAGATTGCATCTCTTAGGAATTTGTTTTGCAGCTTGACAAAATATAAAGCTTGATGAAATGCAATTTTGAAACATATGTATTTGGTAAATTAATGAACTAGCACTGACTAAATGAAATTATCAAGCAATCAAAACTGAGAAGAGATTTTTTTTTCAGGTGATTATAATGAGCTTCTCTCTTCACATGGACGGAAAGTTCTATGTGAAATCAGTGTTTCATGGCAGAAAGATTCACTTTTATCCTCCTCAATAAGAAAACACTATATAAAAAAATGCAAATCAGAAAATCCTAAGTGTTCACTTCCATTTTCCTGGTTTCAAGTCTGTTGTCTTCAGGTTAATACTAGAAGAAGGGCAAGATCAGAAAAGAAGGCTTTTACTGATGTTCCCATGTTGAGGGCATATCAGGCAGATGGGCTAGCCCAAAGCACACGGTCAGGGAAGGGTGGCAGAAGTCTGACTTTGCGCTGCTCCTGATCGAGGCCTCATATATGCGGCGCGTTCAGTGGAAATATGCCTGAGAATCTGTCTGAGCCTCTGCTGTGAAGCTCAGTAAAATGAGAGTGCCAAATTCGTCTCTGATATAAGCCCTGTTTGACTTCAGCAATCTTACTCCAGGGAGAGATTTGTACCTGTGTACTTGATGTGTACTAAATGGAAAAGTGAGGCTTTCTGTTAATGCTCTCTGCCACGGTTAGGCTAGAAAAGATGCTGTCGCACTGATTTTCCAATTAATCAGGAATACATATTTATGTATCTATATCTCCACAGCTGTCCCTATCTCTATTTATCTGTAAAATTAAAATATTAGATAACGAGAGTGCCATTAGATTCTCAGGCAGTTAGCATGGGGGGTTTTTACATTTACTTCTGTTGTTGACAAACAGCAGGCTCGCATCCAGATTTTGAGGGAGAAGGATGGGCAAAGCTGGCTGGAGATGAGCAGGGCTGGAACCCAGGGGCTGTTTGGGGCTACGGCACAGTGTGGTGCCCCGCAGAGCTGTGGGGGATCACGGTGGGCAGCAACAGGATTCTGTGGGGCAGGGGCAGGAGCAGCAGGTGCCTGTCTGCACTGAGCTGCTCCAGGCAAATTCATCAGATCCTTCTTCTCAGAGGTAGCAAAGCTCACCTAAGGGAGCAGTAGCGCTGAAGGAGAAACTATTCATTATTTTTAAAAGTTGGAGGAAGCAGAATGAAAGCTGACACCCAGCTTCATTTTCTTTCTCTGTGATCTCTCTCCTCAGGAAGAGGTGAGGAGCGAGAGAGGCTACCAGGGCCACCTGCCCTGGCCACCAGCTGCCCAGTGCAGTTTGCCCCATGGGGTGTGGGCTGCCTAGGTGCCCTCCCAACGCCATCTTTTTCGCAGAGCAGCTGTGCCGTGGGACTGCCCAGGATATCCTCTCCCTGGGGAGCATGAGCAAAGATGGATATGGTTCTGTCTCGCCCATCTGAGTTAGCGTGTTCCTTCTTCAGAGAAGAGCAGTAGACCAGCAGGGGCTCCAGTTGCTCGCTCCAAGGCTCCAGGGGAGTGACAGCATCACAGCCCTCCTGGGCTGCTTCTTTGCAGAGACAACCACTAAGAAAAAGGGAAGAAAGGAAGGAGCACAGACAACTTTACTCTCCTCTGTGTAGCATCCTGCAAGCCTGTATAATGACGTTTACTAATGCTTCCCACATCTTTCTGTCTCAAAGGAGCCTGGAGTAGAGGTTAGACTTTGTAGGTCACCAGTAAAAAAAACGAAGCCCTGCTCCAGAGCTTTCCACTGACTGTTTGTGATGCTGGGCAGAAACCTTTCTACTCCTCATGCCTCCTTCTGTCCCAGGGATGCCAGCCCTCCTCCAGGAATGTTGGAGGGCTGAAAGTCACAACGTTCCTGCGGGACAAGGGCAGCTTGTGTTCGCTGAGTGGCAGCTGTGAATGAATCCAGAATATCACGGGTGAAACTAGGCTGAGTTCTCACTCCAGAACCCTCTCTGCCCATCACTTCGATCTTCCTCATGCTTGTGTGCTTCCTGGTAAAAACACAAGGTGGCACTGAGTCAGCAGGACCTTGGCTGATGGTTGCCACTGCATTTCTTTCTATTTATACACAATTATGGCAATTTTCAAGATCTCCTGTAGGTAGGCTGCAATCTCCCAATTCTCCCATATCCTTCTGAGGACAGTGGTGGTGACCATCCTGACTCATTTGCTGCAGGAGTTATTGTATTGTCTCTTCATGTAATGTACTGACAATTTTATTGGAAAATGTGGTGCCAGAGTAACCTAGCAAATCGGCAGTCTCAAGAACTAAATACTTAAATTCTTACATCAGAGTCTCTGTGGGGAAAAAAATACATAATGGTATGAGGGAATCAAAGGAAACAGGTAGGTGACTCAGAGAACACCAGCATAACCTGAATGGTGCTCTACCATCAGGCCCAGGCTCCTCATCCCTGAAGACATTTCTGCTAGAGAGGGAGTCCTAAGCTGCAAGACCCCATCGCAGCTCCCTGAGGGATGGATGTGCCTTATGAATTCTGCTCTTTCATAAGACCAAGCAGCAAGTAATTATCAAATGAGAAATAGCAGTAGCATGATTACAGGATATTTGGAAATGCAGGTGTCCCCCGCCCCTGCTGATGTTGCACAGCAGTGTCAAAGCAGCAGCTACATGCTGCCCTGATCACTTCACTGCCCAGCTGGCAGAACTGGGTTTGCCTTCCTGCAGGGCCTGGGCCTGCCAAGCAGAGATCAGTGTAGCATTTACAGTGGAAGAGTCTTTCTGACAGGTGGAGGTGGGAACAGGGCAGCAGGTCCTAAGGTCCATTCCTAGATTCTTTGTAGTAGGCCACAGGCAACATGCTTTCTCCCTCAGAATTTCCTTTGTGCTCGAGGTGAGGCTGCTGAGCGCTCCTTGCTGTGGACAGTACGGTGGTGACATAGTTCTGGATGACAAAAAGTTCTAGAAGATGCTACATGCAAATAGGTGAAACACGTAATTCCATTGCAGTTTGACTGAAGGGGTTTGCTTGCCTGCCTGCAGGGTGAATGTTGTGTTGTGTGACAAAGCTTGTGCAATACGTTACAGGGAAGACATCCCCTCATACTGAAATTTGACTCCTAATCTTTTTTTGGCATCTCCCTTAATTCACAAGTTGATCGCTGATGTGACAGAACCAAAGTACAGAAATTTTTTTTTACTGGAAGATGCTATAAAAGTGTAAAAATATTTTTTATTGTCAGCATCATTTAGTTTACCTTCTTATATTACTGCCCAGCCAGAAGTCTTCTGTTTTCCCTTGTACAAAGAGCAAGTGATGACAAAAGCAGTGTTGTTTGTTTGCAGCGGCCTCCGGCGAGTCTCAGTGGGTTCAGGGGAATGTGTGCCCATTCCCCACTGCCTGTGCTTCTCCTTCTTGCCCCTCAGCTCCCTGGAGATCCCTTCCCAGCCCTCTGCCCACAGCATGGTCTATTTAACCTTGAAGTTCTCCTATCAGCTGCATCGCCCTGCTGTAACTGCACGACCTAAATTGTTTTGCATTGTCCGTGAGCTGAATGGGGCCAGGCCTTCAGAGAGCACAGGCTTGGAAGTACTTTAAATTAGGCAGTCTGAGAGGGAAATGCTGCAGGTAAGGAAAAAGTAAACAAGCACAATCCGTATGCCGAGGTCCTCTGCTCCTTAGTTGCCCAGTGGCTGGCCTGGAGCCCCAGCCCAGCTCTCAGGAGAGCTGTGCGCTGCACACGACTCTTAATTAAATACATATTTCTGTGCAATGTGAGAGGAGGAAGCCGTGAGCAGAGCTGAGCAGCAAGCTCATCCATGACCTGCAGCGCCCACGTTCTCTCCTCACCACCAGGCTGTTACTCTGTAATGTCCCTTCCTCTTAAACTCTTGGGCCCAAGTGTGGAACCACAGGTGTAATTTGGGCAGAGTCCCAAGACACCCCGGGGACTGCAGGTTTTGCTTAGTCTGGGCTCGTGTGGGATCGGTCCTTTAAAAACATGCTGGGACTGAGCACGCTGAGCATGCTGCCAGCTCTGTGACAGGCCATGGCTGGAGAAGCAGAGGACAGACAGGGGGAGGGGTGGGCTGGCCACCAGACACAGCTGCTGCACAGGCAGAGGGAAGGGAGCAGTGCAGCACGGCGTGCGTGTGCCGCATCACGCGGTGCTAGCAGGGACCTTACAGTCAGCCTCATCTCCTCAGTCCTCCGGGAGCAGTCAGGGACCTGTCTGTTCCTAAACTGGTGCAAAGTATCTTGCACGAGTAAGTGTAGCACGCATCAGCCCTGTGAGCGTAGGGTGCAACTGCACCATATGCATACGTGCAAGCTTTCTTGGATGCCAGCAGTGCAAGGTGCAAAGCAGGGCAGCTGCCCGGATTTAGATTTCGGACTTGTACCATGGGTGTGTGCAGTCCATGCCACCGCATCCTTGCTTGCATGGCTTGCTTCTAACCAGGACGTGAAGCCGTGCTTTGCACGAAACCAATTCACCTCAATGTTTGCAAGAGCACGAAGTGGAAGGGATTACAGCTGGTTCTGACAATTCCCCTGAACCTTCTGTCCCGTGCTGGGCCACAGGAGCACGTAGCTGTGCCTCCAAGAGGAGCTGCGTGCCTTCGCTGACACTTTCACTGCAGGCGTTGTGGTATTTTACCAACCGCATTGACTGCAAAGAGAGATTGTCTTTGATTTTCTTTCTTGCTTTTGGATTTCAAGTCTCTGTCCATTTTGCAAGTGTTTTTGAGCACGTGTGCTTACAGTGCCAGTTATCACCGAGTTTGATGTGGTAACTAAGAAACCAGGATGAATTGTGCAACCAGCTAAACCCTTCTCACACGATTGTTGTTGGACACCAAAGGGAGCTGCCTTCCATCTTCCCACCTGCCCCAGGAGGTTTCTTCAACACAGGAGTTGCACTAATACTATTTGAAAATAATTTGCTTATGGAACACTGGAAAAGATTAATTCCTTACAGCACGGGAAAACAATGAAAAGACTGGAGCATGCTCCCGTGGAACATGGTCCCAGCACAGCGTTGTCACTGGGGTTGTGGGTGTGGAGCTGATAGCAGCAGTCTCTCTGATAGAAGGCACGTGGCTTAAAATGGTGAGGATCAGAGCTGGGGAAAAAAAAATGAATTACTTGGTTTTGTGGCTCAGTGAAAAACACTGAAGTTGAGATTTTGGATTTGTGGGAGCCAAACAATGTTTTTCTTCAGTTTTCATGTTACTTGTCAGTTCCTCCTGTTTTTCTTTTTCCTTTTCATTTCTGCTTTAAATCAATTTCTTAAGCAAAAAATATTTTAAAGCAGTAAAGAAAACGTTTTGTACAGAAAGATATAAAAATGAACTGTTTTGACATTTTCAAAACTCTCTCCTGATTTTCTGCAAATACTGTTGAACAAATTCAGCGCAGTCTCATCAATAGCTTTATTCTCTTAATCTGCTGCTAAAATGCTATTATGTGCAAGCTCACTGACTGCAAGAACATGACGTATTTCCTCTGGGAAGGCAGAAATATGGAGTATTAAGGAGAGCTTGGGCCACCTTGGCCCCTTCCCCTGTCTGCCAGTGGCACTGTGTGTGGCCCTAGAAATCCCTGCACTTATTGCCCTGTCTCCTCAAGGACGCTCATTGGCACGCAGCATGCATCCATCCTGGGCAGATCAGGGAGGGGAGCTGGTGCTGACTGGGACTCTGGGTGTTATTTTGATAACAATTCCTGTTACAACTTTTATTCATGCAGGGAACAGGTTGTGGTGTGCGGTTCCAGGTCGAGGAAACAGATTTCGCTTTACAAAATGTAACAGGAACTTCATCTGCGTGAAATCCTAATTGCATCCTTTGGCTTTAAGCAAGTGAAGCAAATTGCAAGCAAAGCAAATGCTGTATATATTGAGAAATTGCAAATACCTTGCCATTTTTAACCAAACACTGGGAAGTGTTTATTAATCTTTTATTACTGGGTCTCATAATATATAAATGATCTCCCACCTGCAAACCCAGCCCAGCCCCTCCTGCCCCACCAGCCCCTTTGAGGGCAAGGGGAAAGATTGGACTCCTGGTTTTGCACTAGCATAGTGATCTTCTTTGAGGATCGCTAAGTTCTGGGTAACTGGGGGCAATGCTGTCAACCCTATATCTCACAGAGTGGTCTGACTCTGGAGCTGAGGGGCTTGTGGAAGGTCATGCTGTGAGCCAGGGGCAACACCAGACTGCTGGACTCGCTGCTGTAGCACAGCTGCCCTTCACTGGCAGCACCATGAGTCAGAAAGCGCCTGTGCATATGGTTCCCAAAATAACTGGTAATCAGCAAAACTCACAGCCCTTTTACTCGCTCACTTCCCTTGAAAGGCTCTCGTTAGGCCAAATTCCCTTTTTTCCCTCCATTATACAAGAACCGCTCCATTGAAGCTAATGGGTTTGTTTGGGTGCAAGAGAGAACAAGACAGATATTGTTGCATTCAGGAGGCATTCTGTCTGTGTGAGGATTTGGCCAATTACTGTTGTTTATTTACAGGCACGTTGGTGTTTTACAAGCCATAAAGCAAATTCACCTTAGATCTAATCAAACTAGTCCAAAAGAGAGACGAGAAGAGATCCAGTTTCAAGCTGGAGATGCAGTGTGGGAACCTTTGGATATTTCTTTAGGGAGCTACACCACACCAAGCCACGAGTCCTGTGCTAGCCCTGTGAGCCATCTTACAGAGCAGAAGTAGAACAGCTCTCGTAACTCTGCTGAGACTCACAGCCCCACTGAGCCGCTGGGTTTGGCCCAGGCAGCCCACATCCTTCCAGTATTAACAGGGGTTTCTGTGCTTTGTAACACCTCACCAAACCCAAATACTTACAATTCTGCTGTTTTCATCTTTTCTCTCCTACTCACTATTAATAAAAATTCATGGGTTTTGCTGATATTGTTTGAAAAGAACAGTCAAACTGGTAAACTATGATTTTATTAAAGAAGTAGTAGAATTGGATGGTTTTTAAAGGTTTTGAAGGTTCATGGGAACTTTAATCACTTGTGGAAGGGAACCAAATCAAATGTACAGGTTGTACTGCAGGGTTCATAAAGCAGAAGCCACTTGGCATCAGCCAGGGCTATCTTGGGCCATCCCTGTACAAGCTGTTGATTTGTGAAGCTGCTGCTTCTTTGCTGTGCTGTGCTGACCTCTTGATTTAGTTTGGGAGTTGTTTAGGGAGCTTTCTATCCAGCATTCTCAAAACATGGTGAGGAATAGGGAAATCCACCTGCCACCTAGTGCTTGTGCAGCTCTGAGTAAATTGTTCCTGTTCCAGCACTCCTCCTGGGTTACCACTTCCCCTGAGAATTGCATTTGTCTTCTGGTAGCACAACTTGCTTCATCATGACATCAGGAAAGACGCTGCTTCGGGGAGGTCAAGTTACTGACAGGCCCTTGACCTGTGTCTGCAGACACCCCTATATGCCTTTGCTTTTGGCTGGTTAACAAAGTACTAACTGTCTGAGAGTTTGTTTGTTTTTTGCTATGTTGTCAGTCTTTAGCTACTCTGCTTTTAGGAAAAGTGTCAGAGAAAATGCTGGAAAAAAAAAAAAACCATCCTTTGTGATGCTTACTCTTAGAAATGATGTATTTCTCACTTTTCTTTCTTTAAGCAGCTGTTCTGGTCTAGGGACAGCAGGCAAGCTTTTAATCTACTTCTTGAAGCAGGTGGTCAGCCTGAACACGTCCACTTGATGCATTTGGCTACATGGCCAGCCCGTGGTGGTGTTGGTCATGGGGGGGGTTTAAACCCACTAGCGTCTCGCCTACCCCCTTCCTGCAGTGGACAGAAACTACATGGGGAGATATCCCAGACTCCCCCACAATGAAGGGGACCCGCTGTTTTTTCCAGTTACGCTGTCAGACCATAATATTCGTGTTTTCTCCTCTGCTGCTCATCACATGTCAGAGGGCCCTCCTGTAAGCACTCAGAGAGCCATGCTATTACCCTTCTCTGCTCCCCACCTTGCAGCTCTCTTTTCTGTCCCGCAAGGAATGCAGGGGATGCTGTGGGTGATGCAGTGGTGACAGCTTTGTCTGCCTTGCAGGGCAGTGTTTTATCCCACCACTGTATGTCATTGTCCAGATTTTGCCTCTCATCTTTAGACTAAAAGATCTTCGTGGTAGGGAGTGATGACTTGCTTGGTAGAGGGGACAGTGGGGTGTGTGTGGTTAAAGTTCTTGTAAAATGTGCATGATATTAAGGCATACAGCACTGTGTTGTTAGCGCCGTCCACCTGTTGAGCTGCCTTGCAAAGCAGGCAGAATACCTAATGTTGAAGTAACGCAAACGGCATGCTCATCAGCCCAGGGAGCATGGGCTTGGTTAGCACAGAAGGGGTTAATCCCGTCATTTTTCCTTCTGCAGTCCCTGCCAGGTGGATGAAAATGAATCACATTTCATTCTGCTCTCAGTCAGCCGAGATTGCTCTATAATTTTGTTTTTAGTCATTCGTGACTGAGACCTTCTCTGGCAAATTTAGTCACCGAATGTTTTTGCTGTTTAGCCCCAGTCGTTTGAAATCTCGAGGGAGAGTGGGTTTCGTATTGCGACAGCTGAGAGATGAGCAAGGGGAAAGCTGATGGATGTTGATAGTTCGGGCTGATGATACTCGCTATCGTTTCCATATCCCACATGGCCGGGCTGCGATACTCAATTCATTTATTCATGATCATATACAAAGGATTTTAGTCTTCAACATCATAATAGCTTCTGACCTTAAAGGGACACAGTCAAGTACTTTTCAGGCCAGAATTTAACCTACTCTAGCAATTGCTATCTGCTGAGAGTGGTATGTAATAATACCTGCTCCCATTGCCATTCATCTTGCTGCCCCACGTGCTGCACACACATTACTAGTGAAACCAATTTCATGGCCATTAGGGGGGATGGGAGGGTCATTTCCCCTGTTTATAAAAGGAGAAACTAAGGCACAAAGGGGTTAAGTCACTTGCCACATGCAAGGAAAGGGACAAAATTATGTGTAGGACTGAGGCCTTCTGTTCCGGTAATGAATAAGCAAGCAATATTTTACACGTTAAACAGTTCATTTGTTTCGTTAATCCAGCCTTAGCTCCTGAAGGAGAGTTTTAGAAGGAACTCCAGAAAGAATAAAAATGAATTTCCTGAAATGCGAAAGCTCCCTTTGTTGGCTGTGCTTTAGCCACAGTCACGAAGAACTATTTCCACTGTTTCCAGTGTTTTCTCAACGGCATTGACAATGCTTCTGGTGCACAAAGAGGAAACCAAATAAACCTGTGGCATGTTAGCATTTCTCCTCCTTTCAGGGAGAGATGGATGGGACAAGACTCAGCTGGGGTGAGTCTGAAAGGCAGGGGCAGGCAGAGGCATGTGCTTCTGCCCTTGGGCTCGTATGTGCAGGGCACAATGGCAATCAGTCTGATGAGAGGCATTTTGTTCCCCATTTTCCAAGAGGGAGTTACGAGCACGGGAGAGTCATGAAGCCTCTCTAAATGGGGCCGTGGCTCGCTTGTCATGATCAGGAAATAAGGCTGCAGCGGGACTGCAAAGGGCTGTGGCAGAGCTGAGGCATCCAGTAGTGCTAGTGTGGTGAGACCCTATGGTTTCTGTGGAATGGTGCTGGCTGTTGACAATAGGGGCTGATGGAGAAGGCATTTCCATGAAGCTAATGGCTGGCTGGTGGAGCCTAGGGCCTGAGGCCATTATTACCATTGTAAGTTCTGGAAATATAAAAATGCAGAGAGAAAAAAAAATAAAGAAAATTGCCTTTTTATGTATCAGAGAGTTTAAAGTTGAGCTGCCTGTTGCCATGACTACAATATTCCGTTTGCAGTCTTTAGTTATTCAAGACCAAGGGCCTGATCTTGCTGAATCAGGGAACTCGGTGGAAATGTGTGCCCCAGCCTCACCGGGGGAAGAAGAAAAGCAGGGCGGTGGGAGGAGAGAAGAGCCCACTCCGCCCCGCTGCGGGCTGCAGCCGAGGAGCAGCAGTGGTGCCGAGCCCCCAGCCGGGGCGTGCACAGCGGTCCTGCATCCCACGGCACAGCACCCTGGGGAGGGAGGTGGCTGGCAGTGAGGCCAACAGCCACAGCGTCCCACACTAGAAACGCTGTCTGGCAAAAAAGTGGGTCCTGATGTGCGTCTTGATGCCGTTGTTCTGTTTCTCCATTTGCCCAAGAAGAACCAGGATGATTTCACAGCCTCTAGAGAAGGGAACTACAAAAGAAAGCACCAAGCCAGATTCTGTGGGCCAGAGGCAGCAGCGTATGTCTCCTGTAGCATACTGCCCCAGCTCTTCCTCACAAAACAGATGCCTTTCTCTACAGACAGCGAGTGGGTTAGAGGTTTAGAAGCAGTACTGAGAGGCAAAAACAACTTATAGTTGCAGAACTGACTTTACCGCATCAGAATCTGAGGTGAAAATTTTGGGGTATGATTTTCAGAGTTGTTCCTGTCTCCTGAAGTGAATCTATGTCTGTCTGTCTGTCCCTGTCAGCATATTATATCATGGACAGGCACGGTGACACATCAGGCTGGCATGTCCCCAAGCTGCACTGCAATGCCCAGGATTTGTGGACCTCTGTCCCCAGAATTCATCTACCAGGCTGATCCTAGGGATGTTCAAACAGTTCTCTACATCTGCGTGCTGGCTCTTTCCCTGGCTTTCTGATGCATTATATGCATTCCCTATTGCCTCAAGAATAATGATGGTCATGTGTTCCCTTAGAGAAATCTGCTTTTCATGTGCTCTGGTCGCTGGCTTTTCCTGCTCAGCAGAGGGAGCAGAGCCCTCCCCAGATCAGCCTCGGAGCTTCTGCTGCCCCCAAGAGAGACTAGATAAGAGTGCCCCATAGCGAGATGGAGACAGGAGAGCATTATCAGGGAGGAACATGAACCAAATGAAAGCTTTGGGATGTCAGTTCAAAAGGAAGATGCCATTAGCAGCCCTCTTTTTTGGGTTGCATGGTGGTCAGGCATTTTATTGATGTCCTGAGCAAGCAACCGGGAATGGCTGCCTGCACGTTGTTAGCAAACAGCACAGGGAGGCTACATCTGTGTGAGGTTAAAGCATTCAGGAGGGAAAAAGGAGGTTTCCAGGAAAGTTAAACACACCCAGATGACCAAGGAGGGAGGGCCTGTCTCCTCAGGGAGGCCTCTCCCAGAGCTGGCTGCATCCTGTTCCTCACCAGCATCACTCCACACCTCCTCCCAGCTCCCCTCCCCACCACTGAGCCCTCATACACTCCTTGTCTCCAACCCTCCCCTGTGGCAGTAACATGAAACACCATCCAAGCTGTCAGGTCAGAACTGAGAGGCATGCTCAGACTGCCCCGCAGTCTGCAGAAGAACAAGGGGATGCTCAGACTTCCTCCCAACTCCCAGAACTCTGTTTTCCAGGCTGTGTTAGCAGGAGCTCCCAGCATTTTTGCTCACATTTCTTTGCTTTCCACTGGTGCAGGATCCATTTGAACAATACATTTGCTAGGAAGTAGGGAAGGGATGATTTCCCCATTCATTAAATCAAAACAGCTTGTATTGGGAAATATTGAATTTTTACTGAAGATGGATGGTGCAATTGAATATCCTTTTATAAATGAGTTATTTTTTGTTGACTGTGGCTGCTGTTGCGTGTGAATCTTAAGACTCATGAAGTGCAAAATAAGATTATTTAGACCCATGTCTGGTAGTGACAAAGGCTGCCCAGGCTCTCTGGGAGAGGCCCTTTTCCACTCCAGCTCTCTGCCTCTCCCAGAGCCTTCCAGCAGCTCAATTGCTGTACAGATTGCTGTGCTGTGAAGACTGGTGCTTGCTGCAGGCCTCTCCACTGCTTTCTGAGCCACAAGGCCAGGCACAGCCATCCCTTCATCACCACTGCCTGCACCGCGTAAAGCTGGGTTTGCTAGACCAAGGTCACCCCTGAGTTCAGTGAGGCCCAGGGCATTGCCTGAGGCTGGAGATGCACAGCCCCGAGGGGTGGAACAGCAGGCTGGGCTTCCCACGAACACCCAGCTGTGTGCTTCCTCCTGTTGCACCTGGTGGCCCAGAGGTAAGCCCACACTTGCTGGGAGTGTTACGCACACCGGCAACAGGGTGGCTGGCCTGTCTGAGAGCTCAAAAGTGCGGGCTGGTCCAGCTCTGTACAGAGTGCCAGACCCAGCAGGATGCGAGCGAAGCTCCCCAGAGGGTGACGGAGCAGCAGCAGGCCAGGTTCCTACAAGAACTCCTGAAGCAGGAGGGTTGAAGAGAGGGAGGTGGGGTGCAGCACAGGGGGATCCAAGGGGGTGTTCTGTGGGACGTACCCAAGGGAGTCTGGGGGGATGTAAGGTGCTCCTTGCAAACTTACCTCTGCCTTCCTTAAATTACCCTGCTGTCACTGACCAGTGGCATGGCTTTTATCACTCAGAGCCTATGTTCCTTTGCACTCCTTATTTATATTTAGTCTTTCAGAAAGAAACCTGCACTTTCCTGGCTATGGTACGTGCTTCTAAGAGCCACTGTAATGCAGTGAATAGTTAGATAATCATGTCATGACAGTCAGTCATGACAGTCTGTGGTAGTTCAGGAGGTTTAGTGAACTTGTTATCAATCTTTGGAGCATAATATTTTGTCATCTTCCACCTGATGTGGACAATAAATGTATTATTTATTACCCCAAACACACATAATTCCCTGTCCCCAGTGTGTGACCATACATTCCATTGGTATATCTTGTCTCGTCTGCATAGGAATTTTATATAATAACATATAATAACATATGGATAACCAATCTCTTTTCTCCTCATGTCCCAGTCCCAAATTTCCTCTTCCTCTCTCTCTCTCCCTTCTTCCCTCCTTTCTTTTTCCCTGAGCTGTCAGTACTAATGAACAGAGAAACATCTTTATCTAACCTCTCACGACATCTTCTGCATCTGAGCTCCCTGCTAATGGCTTATGGGAACCTTCCATTGATTGGGTTAATAGAGAATAAAATTGCCTCGTAGCTGTGTTTCATTTGATTTTAAAATTATGCCCCCTGTCCCCATCTCTGGGGAGGAGCTGTTAACACTTGGATTGTTCCAGTCCTGATGTGCCTACTATTGCCTTGTCTAGTTGCTACCCAGTCTGGACCTGGGTAGATGGGAGAGGAAATTAATCAAATCCCTCAAGGAAATATGTGGAATTTCTATGAAGATAATGAAAATTACTTGAATAGAAGAAATATCATGAAGGGAACTATGCATACGTTGTAAATGTTACGGAGAGAGTGTGAGCATGGACGGCTGGCTTGCTGTATGCAGCCACTCGTATTAAGACCACAGCGATTTTCCCATCAGACACATATTCTTCTTAGAGCAAATGAAGACCGTCATCTTCATATGACTTCTTTATTACTTAAATTTTGTCAAAATGTTCAACAAATGTAAAATGTTGCCTGGCTCTGCTGCCGCCCATTGGAATTACGCTGTTCTGTGTGCTTGGTGTAGGCAGCAGTGGTGGGGATACGTACCCGTGTCCAAACTTTTTTCAAGGTCTCTCTAATGTCCACAGTGAGTATTTCCTTCCTTGGCCAGTGACAGTTGCAACAGTGGGTGAATATGGACTTGCTCTGATCACAAAAGAAACTGCCGAAGGAGCACCCAGCTGGCAAAATACTCCGTAGCTTGTGGAAGGGTTTTTGGTCACTTTGAGATCTGTTTTCTCTAACTTCATGATTACCCTCATGTCTGGTCTTTAGCAGCTTGTTGCAACGTTGGATGATGACAATACCATCATTTCTTCTGGTAAAGAGTAGTTTCCAGAGAGTCCAAGGAGGCTTTGCCAGTGTGTGCAATACCGACTACACCTTGGCTGTGGTTATTTGGAAGCACAGAGAGAAAATAGGTGGAAGTATAAAGAGAGGAACAGCACTGTGTATATAGAAGGGATGAAGGAGGGATATTTCACGGTGGTGGTAAGCGATTCTCAAAAGCAAATTTTTTCAGGCAAACAGGATGAATACCCCATCGTGGCACAAAGGTCTCTGGTGACAGCAGTAATTAAGGAGATCGGCATTTTAGTTTCTTTTGAAGCACTGCTAGAAGCACAGCTCCCTTTAATTTTGTTGGTTCAGTACCAACAATGGGGGGAGATCTCCCCAGGAATAACAAATATTATTTTCTGAGTCTCTCTGCCTCTTCTGCAGTTCTCTCTTCCGGAGACCAGCAAGGCCTGCTACTAATTAGGTGATGAGGTTCGACAAGATCTCAACACAGAGGGATATGGCTGCAGGTTTCTACCTCAGTTCTCAATTATTATTTATCTGAGCAAAACAGCTCCTCTGCTACATTGTGGTTGTTCACAGGATAATTTTTCAAATGGGCATGTTAGCTAATATGCCGTAATGGCCCAGATATGCAGACTGAACCTCCCAAAAGATTTAGATGTTTATGGTAGCTACCTCTAACAGCTCCAGCTCTTGGACACATTCCACAGCAGTGCCTCTTTCCAGACTGGTTCAGGGCAGATTGTGACAGCCGTCACAACACCCATCATTTTCTTCTCAGGAATGATTTCCCACTGTTGATACCGATGCTTCACCTGCCTGCTATTAATTTGCTGCAGATGGAGAGCCTTCTTCAACAGCAGAGAACCTGCTCTGGTGACAGCACTCATCCCGAGCAGCACAGTGCCCTTGTAAAAACTCTTTGTGGCACCTTTCCTTGCTATCGATTGTACCCAGGCTCCCCCAGAAAACACGGCTCGAACATGTTCTCAAGACTTTTCCCTGCAGGTGAGTATTTTGCAGCTTGGGACATCCCTACCTACTGCTGTGAGAGCGAGCAGAGGCTGAAATCAGTTCACTGCCTTCCCATGAAAGCTTGGCACAGACATCAATACAAGCACTAAATAATATACCATCACAGTCCTGATTTGGGCTATACTGCTCATGATTTTCTCCCGCATGTCACTTACACTTTTCTTATCCATTGCTGGTGGTGATGGGGTATGAATCACTTTACTGCAGCTGGTAATTTTAGAAACACTGCCTAGGAATTGTGCTAAATATAAAGGGGTGAGGAAAAGGCCTTTGCTCTTATCAAGCATCAGTGTAGGTTCTTGGCATCTCCTAGACATTGGTTGTATCATTCCTGATTTTCTGGAGAAACTTTGATGAAGCCATGTCTGTCCATCATGGAGCAGAGCACTGCCTGGAGCCAGCAGTAGATTAAACAGAATGAGAGGTCTCCTGGGGCCAGGCAACACACCGGCGGTTTGTCAACCAGGACTCTGCCCATGAGCACAGCCACTGAACGTTTAATTTGAGACCTGCCCGGTGTTATTTACAGGGGATCTTGAGGCTAAGCAGGGACAAATAAATACCGGTGCATTATATCCACATGCTGAGGGGTAAAAAACACAACCTGCAGTGGGTGGAGATGGGGAGCAGTGGAGACAGTGCACACATCCTAGGCAGGAAGCAAGAATACAAGCCTCCCTGGAAGGAAGAATTAAAATCACCATTCAAGGCTGTACAAATAAAACTGACACGTGGGTCATGCCTGGCAACTCCACTATGAGTCCTTTGGTCACCACACAAGAGGTGCTGGTGCAAAGATCTTTTAGGATCGCAGCAGTGTGTGAAGAAAACCGGGACTCTTCCCTTTACTAAGATGATCTAAGTGAAGGGTTTCCTGCCCGGTTAGCACACTGAGAGGGCTTCCTGAGCAGTCAGCTGTGCACCAACGCCAGCACAAAGGTGAAGGCAGGAGCTTGCAGCCAGCAGTACTGAATTGAGTGGGTGTGAGAGTAAGAATAAATTTCCAAGTGTCCCTGCAGTGCCAAAGTAATGCAGCTTTACTGGTGCAAAGCCACAGCCCTCTCTTGCTGGTGAGGGGAGGGATTACAGTTTCACTGCAAGCTTTGGAGTCCTCCAGGAGCAAGAAGTCACCCTGGAGTATGTTCTTGCAAGTGTTTCTTCATCTGTCAGCAAGTGAAGCTGACTGGGGAATTATTGTTTCCCCACAATTTGTGTTTTTGCCTTGAATTTTAATTTTTCGGATTTTCTCCCCTAAGATCCAAAGTACTTTTCTTTTCAATGTCCAACTAAGTAAATGTTAGCAGTTTATATAAAAAGCAGGAAATAATTTTGCAAAATATCCATTTTACTAAAAAATGTCCAATCTAAAAATGGTTTTCTGCCCCAAAAGTGCCAGTGGGGATATTTCAACCAGTTCCATTTGTACTGGCAGAAGAGGAAAAAAAGAAAAAAAAAAAAAAAAAAAAAAAAAAACAACCACACACCAAGGTTCCAATATACATCTCCATGCAAATAACATCTTGCAGCCCTGTGATAACCAAGACTTGGAACGTTACTGTACATAGAAAACGAAAAGAAATGGTATGTGTGTTTGTGCGTGGCGGGTGACAGAAGGGAGAACTCATACAGAAAATACCTTGCAAACCAGAGCACAAGAGAGCTTTCATCGTCTTCCAAATTGAGAACAGTTTGCATATCAACTGTAGGACAGAGGTCCAATTTCCATGCCATTAGCAAGGGAATCCTGTGTGCCAATGCAGGAGGAAATTTAGAGGTCAATACAAGAGAGATTTTCCATGAATCATTCTACCATAAAAAATAAAAATAAAATAAAAGGGTGTTCATACTGATCTAAAACTAAGTGGTTTTGTTGTTGATGATGTTTTTTGTTTTTTTTTTTTTTTCTAGGTTAACCCAGAGGCTTGCCTGCCAATGGAGAAGAACCTGCTCAAAAAATCCATTGTAGCTGCCCTAGGAGAAAAAGAATGACAGAGCCAATCTTTTCAATCCTAGACCAATTAGTAGGGTTAAAAAAAAAAAAAAAAAAAAAAAAAAAAGTCCTATGATAATTAAAAATTAAAGCCAACAAGACAACAGTGTAAAAAATGAGAGAAATGAATAAAAACAATTAGCAGAGATGGAAAAAAAAAAAAAAAAACAGGGATGGGAATGATATAAATTGAACCTATTATAAGGCAGTAATGACATTCCAAAACCTAATTTTTACATTGTCAAACCATTTTGATTAAGTGTTAAACGCTACTCTTGTGAACTTGGCATATATTGTGCAAGAGCCGTAATTTCTGCCTTTATCTTTCTCGCTTTCTCTGAAAAGGTGCTTGTGTGCTGAAAGAAGCAGCAAGCGCTCACCGGTTATCAGTACTCTCTTCCCTCCCTCTGTGTGTGCCAGGAGCCCCAGCCCTGCCTAATAATGGCTGTTTTCATGTTCACGGGGAGTGGGACCTGGGTAGGGCTGGGGGGCAATGAGCAGAGGGAGGTGAGAAATGATGAAGACATTGGGTGCTGATGGGAAAAACAGACGTCCTCATAACTAGGCAACTTTTCTTCTTCTTCTTTTTTTTTTTTCCCCCTACATTTTTTTTTTTTTTTTTTACGAAAATGGAATAAGCAAAATAATTGAAAGAGAGCAAATTGACTTTTTATTGCCTTTTAAGTGCTTAACATGAAGTTTCATCTCGTAAAATTATTGTTATTTTTATCTTTAGCTGCGTCGTTCATGCTTCTCCTTAAAGAAGACATTTCTCCAGTTCAGAATGCCAGCTGCAAGGAGCCGCGCGGAGAATGACAATGGCCTATGCAAATACAATGCATCAGCTCCGAAGGCTGCTCCAGAGCGGACTGCGGCAGGCGGCGAGGCCGGGACCGGAGCGGGGCGAGGCGGGGGGCTCTGTTCGGTCAGTACCAGCAGCACCACGCAGCAGGGAGGGACCGGCGGGGGAAAGGAGGGCTGGAGCCGCTCACACGCCAAGGAGAATCATGGTGGCCTGATGCCGGTGTCACTGTAGGAATCTGGGGGTCCAGGTCGCCGTGGTTGTGGAGTTGGGCTTCCTACTCCGTAATCGGTCAGAAAGGTGAGAATGAAGGAAGGCTGTTGAGAAATCATGACTTTTCTGCAAGAAAAATAGTAATGGAAAAGAAGAATTATTTTGTCTGAAAACTGAGAAAGGGACCTCTTTGTAGGTGGGACTAAGTACACGGCAGTTAGGACTCTTCCTGCAGTTCTCAGCTCCGTCCACAAGATATTGATGGAGTTGAACGTGATAGATCTGCGCTAGGTGGCAGAATGCAAGCACCCCGATCCAGCATGATGGCCCACATGCAGCCGTAGGTAACTGTGTGCCTTTCCCCAGCACCTGTAGATCTGCAAGTCACAGTAACCGGGGCAGGAACACACAGGTATCATGACCAAGGGCAAAAAACGTATGAAAGGTGATAACGCAGAAACTGAATTGGGCTCGAGAGGGTGGCACATCTGGAAATTATGGTGCAGAGAATCTCTCTGCTTTGGCAGGGTGCAGAGTTTTTTTACAGAAACATTGCATCCCTCAGGATAAAAGATTTGATCGCATCTCAGTTGGTGCCAGCCTGACATAGAAGTGGAATTATACATTACAAAATGCTAAAAGACAGCTAAAGGGAAAGAGTCAAAAGAGGGGACAGAGAAACAAAAATAAATCAGAACCACTGTACAGAAAAGAGGATGAAGGTTAAGTGAAAACAAGAACTTTGGGGAAGTTAAAAATTTTAGAAAGAAACAAATATTGAAGAAAAAAGGGGGGAAATAAAAAGTCAGGACATAAAACCCTGCAGCATGGTCAGTGTCCTTTATATCATTTTTTTACTGCCCCTTTTCAGCTGCCTTAGGAATAGTTCATAAACCACAGCGTCTGTTATAGGGGTGGTGTCACTTGCTGCAAACCTATGTTGTGGATGCTACTACTGGGGGATCACGTGTTCAGCTGGCCTCCATTGCAGCTGACAGGCTCAATAAATTCAGAAAGATCAAGAAGAAAGTAGGTGACAGAATGCATTTGGAATGTGCATGTTCTTCATCCATCCAAAAGGAAAGCAATGTGAGCCCCCCATGTGACCAGCCACCACATTTTTATTGTAAGTCTTGTAAAACCTGATACTAACACCAAAGCTCTTGGGTCATGCAGTTATGTAAGTCTCTGCTTTCATTTTTTAAAATGTCCATTCCAGAACTCTCTACCTGTGGAGAAAGACTTGGAAGCACAAATGTGTATAGACTCAAAGCCAACTAATTTTTGATTTTTTTTAGTATGTCTGGATGGTGGGATTCCTGATTTTGAACTGCCAGAATACACACAATGGGCACAGTGTCCTTCTTTCAGCCAGCACCAAGGCAGATGCCAAGTTCTTACCCAGAATCATCTAGGTTGGAAGAGGCCTTCGAGACCACTAAGTCCCACCACCAAATCGCGCCCCTTGGTGCCACATCCGCACATCTCGTAAACACCTGCAGGGCTGGGGACTGCACCACTGCCCTGGGCAGCCCGTCCCAGTGCCTGACCTCCCTCTGTGAAGAAATTCTTCCTCACACCCAACCTAAATCTCCCCTAGTGCAACTTGTGGCTCTTTCCTCACATATTGTCACTTGTCACTTGACAAGTGTCAACACCCTCCTAGTATTTCAGGGAACTGCATTTTGAAAACATCTGTACTTTCTCGATGTGAGTTGCGGGGACTTGACCAACCTCTAACTTGTAGGAAGTGCCTTGGAGAAGTGAGCTAACACAATTGAACTCAACAAAACGTAGCCGACTTTTATTACATGTAAATATATTCTTCATGTTTAATATTTATTGTATTTACCTGGTTCTGTTTTAATGTGTCACATTGCTGGGAGAGAGCACCTGTTATGTCCTTTCAAAACCAGATACAACTTGGCAGTGCCAAGGAGGACTGCGATATCAAGGGTTCTGGATCAAGAAAACAGGCTGAGGTTCCCGTTCGATAGCTCATTTCACGGTGCAAGTGAAAAAAGGAGCAGCAATTCAGTAAGAGAGGGAATCAGTCAGCTGGATCATACACTGCAGGAAAATAGTAGCAAGACAGCGTTAGTAGTGCTAACCTCTCCAAGGGCTTTGCTCTGCAGTCACAGCCACTGACATCGTTGTGCTTCTCCCCGTGCTAGGGACAGGGCTGTGACGTAGAGCGGTGGCAGCACAACCACTACTCCGTCTTGTCTCCATGAAGCATGCAGCATTTAATCCACCCGTGGCTTCTGTTTGCAGAGAAACTGGGAAATGAGGCTGCAGCTTCTTCTGCCAATGTGCCCTCTCCCATTCAGAGTTTAAGCACTGTGGAAAATTTAGAAGGACAGACAAGCAGAGGTTGAAAGGCTGAGTTATTTACAGAGCCAGACCTTGGGAAGAAGCAGATTTCAGGCAGTTTTTCAGGTCTATGTTACCCACATAAGGTCTCAATTTGTTTGCAGGTCCCAGTAGCCAAGGAGCCTGTGCTGAGGAGAGATGTAGAGGCAGCCATACGCAGTGACACAAGTCCAGGTGCCCAGATTCAGCATGCAGGAGGAGTGTGTGTACGTCTGCCTCTGTGTGTCTGTTTGCAGGACACGGAGCATACCAGCTGACCAGCTGTTCCATCTTCTACCACCCTCCTGGTTCTGGTTAACTTAGTTTAACTTTTTGTGCTTCCCCCTGCAGCCTCCCAGTTGTATGCTTACTGCCCTCCCAGCTGTGCTGCGGGACACCTAATTCCGTTCAGTGCTTTAGCAGGGGAGATCACTGGCTTGAGGCCAGAGAAGGTGAAGCATCTGCTGGCTGCTAATCTCATCCTCAGGCTCTGCATGACAGCTGTCTGTGGACCCTGACAGTGCCAGTCACTGATGCCAGTCACTGATGGCCCTCGGATCCTGGTTCTTTCATTGGTGCAGAGTGTGGGTCTCGTGGCCTCCAACAGCAAGGAACAAAATCTCTCAGAAGGACCGGAAGAATTTGTCACCACTGAAAGGACACTGCAAGTTTTGGAGGTAGGTTGTAAAAGGGAAAGGGAACAGGTCTTAGGAATGAGAAAAAGAAAATTAAACGAACAACATGATCCTATAGGACTAACAGTTCCTAGACACTTTCGGACTTAGAAAGTTCATGATTTTTGTGGGAAGACAGAAATAAAAGGTGGCAAAAAAAGTTCTGATTTGCTGGCTTTGAGGTGTGCAGCAGTCACGCAGGTCTTGCCAATCTGGTTACCTGTTACCTGGTCATCCCTAGTGCTGGATTTAACATTCTTGGCTCTTCTGCCTAAGCAGAAGCTGGATGATTAGATCTTCATAGATTTGCATTTCAAAGTCTGTCAAGTGCCAGCTGAAGGGAGCAGAAGAAAGGAGGTGTGTTCTACTTAATAAGAAGGAAAAGGCAGCAAGGAGTCTGGGTTTCTTAGCTTTTCTGCCACTGACTCATCGCATGGTTTGGTATGGTTTTGTCTTTTGCTTCTTCACAGCACTCTTGTAAATATGGTGGGTGTATGTAAATAGCCTTGATTTGCTTGGATGGAAGCCATGCAAGAAAGGAATTTATAGAAGCATACCATGATACAGAGCCTTAGCCTGAGAACTGGGGAGACAAGGCTTCCCTGGAGTCACCATGAGATACACTCCTTCTTTGGCACAGCAGCTTAAAGCCCTGGCATTTAGATGTCCCTCCTCTGGCTGGCTCCTGCTGTGCTCTAAGAGGAACGTGGGAAGCACACTCCTAGGGCACGGGCTGAGTCTGCAGAGCAGGCAGCTGCAGGCCTGGAAGCAGGGAGGGGGGATGTTTTCACCATTCCCAACTGAGGGAGGCGTACTGCTAGAGGCCACTTCTGCTGTAGGGAGTTCTGATGGGATGAAGGTCACACAGTGAAAGGTCCCTTGGTGTTGTTGACTTTCAAAATTTCTCTGGGGCTCCTGGTTATAGCATTCTTAAGGCTTCCACTCCCCAAATCACGTGACAATCCTGAAGTTCATCTTCCTTTTAAATATTGAATTGCATTTCTAGCACCTCTGTTGCTCACAAAATAATGAAAATGTAGATCTCAGATTTTTTTTTTTTTTTTTTTTCTAGAGAAGGGAATAATAAGAATCATTCAAATTTTTAAAAGAAAAGGCTCTCAGGTTTTTGGTATCATACCAATGACACTAAAAGGCCTGAGCCTAGCATTACTAAGTGGGTTAGTACTACCAGTATCTCAGATTATTAAAGATAGAAACTGAAAACTAATTAGGAGCTCATGTTGTTTTTTTCCCCTAACGTTCCACTCAGCTGGTCAGAGCGATACCAACCTGCTTAATTTCCTTTCCTCCTGCCTGTCAGTTCCACTGCCTGTTTTTCATATTGGTAGCAGAAAGCTCCTGAGTTCGTGACATATTTCAGGGAGGGAAGTCCTCTGCCAACCACCAATGATTCTCCATCTTAGTTTAAATAAAATTAAGAGGATATTACAAATATTTTTTTTGCTGATGGCTCCACCTTTATAAAGCTTACATTTGCACAGGTATATAAACATTTATAGGGGACCCATTGAACCTCAGATCCAGGTAGCCAGCTGGGGCTGTTCTCTACAGTTGCTGTCTTCATTATCCAGCTCCTTCTAGTCTTTTTTTTTTTTTTTTTTAATTTTCTGTTTTGCTCTTACCATCCCTTAGACATGCTTTCCCTTCTCTATTTCTTTCCTGCAACGTGGTCTTTCTCATGCCACCTATGATAGCCATGCCCCTCTTCCCTCCCCCACAGCTGTGGCTTCACACCACATTGTACCTACCCCTTCTGCCTGCTGTGTTTCCATCTTTGCTCTTCTGCTCTTTTCCTTCTGTCCCATACCTCTCGATTTTTCTCTCTGCTTTTGTCTCCTGCTGCCTCATTCTTCTGTCTCCCAAGGGCTGCTTTCCCAGGAGAAGTTAAGTCGAATTGATCTGCCATTTAATTACCTGATGTGTTCATCGCCTGTGCTTGCTGTTTGCAAATAGGCCTGCCTGCAGGTCCCTGGGGGAGGTGAGGCTGTGTGGCGATGGGGGAGGCGGGTAGATGGGCTGGCAGCAGCTCAGCCAGAAGGCAGCTTCCTCGGAAACAAAACACCTGCCAGTAACACCTGTGCTCGTAAATGTTTGCTGCCATCCTTGGTCGGGCCCCAGCACTCAGAGAATGAACGTGTCAATTCCATGGCATCAAACCAAGGCAGCTTTCTGGCTCATGTGAAAGCTTCTAACTAGCACTTATACCCAGCACACCATGCTCAGTGGAGAAATGCAAGCCAGGAGGCACACACCTCAGTAATTAAGGACTTGGGTGCACTGTGAGTCCTCCTTCCAGCCCGGTAGTTTCTGCTCCAATGGGCCATGTCATCGCGTCGCCCCACGGGATGCATTGCTCACACAGAGGTGTGGACAAAGGAGGACCATGACTTTGTCTTGTTCTAAAACCTTTCATTCCAGAGTTTCAAAGCACTTGGTCGGAATGCCTGTCTCTAACCCTTATGGTCTCCCATGCAGGCAAGAGAGGTTTACTTTTCTCCATCTAACAGGCATCAAAAGGTAATTGACTCATCCAGGGAAGCAATTTGTATTTGCATGCAAGACGAAATCCAATGTTTTCTACTTCTAGACTGCAGACTTTGGTCTTCTTTTCCCAAAGGGATTTAAAGAGGGACTGTGGTAGGAGCAGTAGCAGGGCCATTGAAGGGATGGATGTCTCTGCCGAACTGCTCCTACTGAATGTGCTGGTTTGGATTTAACAGCACTGAGTTGACAAAACAATATGAAAAGATCAAACACCAAGACAATTGGTCTTGCCAGGGAGGCATAACTAAAGATTTTTGCACAGAGCATGGCAAAGATGTCCTTCCCTTTCCCCATATTTGTGTACACTTACCTAACGCGTTTGTCACAGAAGGAAAACAGTGGGCTCCATCCCTCTGCCCCTGGAGGCTTTGCTTTACCAAAGTGTAACAGCTGCATGCAAGCCCTAGGCTCCCAAGGCTTTGCCAATTAATAGACATTTTCTTCTCTCTTTAAACACCCCATGTGATTTCGGCTTTAGGCAGCAAAAGATTTCTGGAAAGAGCAGCCATTCACTAGCACCAGTCACACTGATTTTTGCTGCTTTCCTAACCACTGTCCACACTGACCCTTGCTGCTAGCAGACTGACAGGGAATAGAAACCGATTAGAGCGTGTGCATAAAAGAGAGCATTATGTCTGCTTCACCTGACCAGACATAAGAAATAAAGGAAATAATTTAAAACTGAATAATACTACATAAAAACCACAGAGGCAATCTGAATTAGCCAGAGCAAGAGCTGGCCAGTAGTCTTCATTGCTTTTGTGAAGCAGTTTCATTATTTTCTGAGCAGCACCTAGCTAATGGCATTGCAGACACAATTAATATGGGCTTGGGCCCTTCTGGTGGGAAGGGCTGCACACACAAAATCATATCTTTGTATTGTTTCTGCTGGGGTTTAGGTGTGTATATTCAACAGAATAAATACTATCTGTCTGGTTTTTACTATCTCCCCTTCTCAGACTCCATTTTTGTCCTTAAATGCCTTGAGCTTTCTCTGCTTTATTCCTCTGTTCTCTCGCTCTCAGCATTCATTAAGTCAGCAAGCTCTTTGAGAAAGAAGCTGGTTTTTCATTCTGCATAGGAAATGTGGCCCTGGTCCTGTTTGGATCCCACAACGGCTACTAATCATCCCCAACTGTGCATGTGCTGCACAGCAGGGAGCTCAAGGTGGCTGTGTGCTTAAGTTTCTGTGAGCTCTGGCCATGCACGCCACAAGCCAGGATGTATTCTTGGTACTGGGCAAAGCCAAAGGATGTCTTTTCATTTTTCTCCTTGTATTGAGGTTTACATTAGATAAAAGGGTGGTGTGTGGCATAGACGCAGGCTAACCTAGGAGATGCGTCTTAGAGGGTTCTCAGGCTGCAGGTGACACACAGAGCTATGACTTTCTGTCAGCTGGGATGGCGTGGTGACTGCACATGCAGTCCGTTAACAGAGCTGGCCAGCCCTGGCCTCCCAGCCCTTCTTCCTTCTGACTTTGAGCTTTATACACAGAAGATTTGTCAGTTCCGTAATGCACCTTGGTTCTAAAGAGCATTTAATCCTATACCTGAATCTAGTGAAATTAATGGGATTAAGAAATATTCTTAACTTTAGTAATGTCATTGAGTATTCTTCTGAACTGGCTCTTTTACAAGAATACCAGTCCCTTGGAACTTGTTTTGCCTTCTTCCATGCTGCTCCTTGTACACTATTGATGGAGCAATCTGTTACCCATTAATGCCGCAGATTAAGGCATTTTGCCCAGATCTGTGTTTTCAGTAGACATTTTAACTGCTCGTCTTATGTGATCTATTCATTTGATTTCCAGTGCCTAGTTACAATATGACAGCAAATCTAGAGTAGGTTTAATAACTATGCATTCTGTCTCCTCAGGCACATACTGACTGCAGGAGGTGGCATGAACTCAGCATTGGCATTAAGCTACAGCAGTGGTGGCCACCCTACAAAACAGAACAGAGAGAGAATAAAAAAAATCCAGTTGCAAATTATTGTCGCATGGATGGGAAACGCATGAATCACCTCAACTGGAGTTTCAAGGACAGGGTCCACAGACATGTCAGGAAGGATCGGGACCTGCAGCAGGTAAGTGGGCTATTCTTTGTATCTTTCTGGAGGAGAGGAGGTACCATCTCATGATTAAGGGAATTCGTTTATCAAAGAGAACAGCTGAATGGCAGCCCCAGCTGTTGAACAGATTTTCTCCAAGCAGCTCAGATGATGCGGGTGTGTACACTGTTACTCCAGAGTCACCAGCCTGCCAGCCTGTGATGTGGGTTTGCGTTGGACAGAGACGTGGAAATGACATCAGACACTATGGGGCATTGGCTGGTTGTCCGTCCTCCCCATCGTGGGGATTAGGGGCCTTCTGAGCATTACCAACAGATCAGTTCATGTGGTTAGGCACTCCACACTTGTCACTCCACACTTGTCACTCCTTGTTTGCCGCCCTGTCTGTCATGTTGTCATTCCTTTCCGCCCCCTGGCAGGAAGTTAGGTTTTCCTTTGGCAGCCGGTTTTCATGCTAGCTCCCTGGAGAGCAGTGATCCTTCTGTGCATTTGCATACAGCTCACCCCCTGCTGCCCAGAGCCTGCTTGTCCCCTCAGAGGCTGGGCTTCTGTGCGCTGAGGACAGCGGTTGTGCACTGACATACGTGTCAAGTGAGTTACCAGAAGTGTGTTATTCGTATCAGAGCAAGGACTGCAAAGGCAAGGGGTTACTGGCTACAGAGAATCATTTGCAGAACTGACAGAGAAAGACATCTGTATGGGTGATCCAGAGACGCTCCGGTGCTAGGCAGAGCAGTGGGACGCTGGAAAGCTTTCAGAGAAGGTTAGCTGTGAGTTCACAAGGAAAACTGAACAACATAAATTCACCATGGGAGTACAGCGTTTTCTTGGAGCGTGGTTTAGTCAGTCACTGTGGAAGTGCAATATTCCTGGTCCTTCCCGTTGCTCTAGTGCATTCAGACACTGGTGCCTGAGAGCTGGGGAGTAGTGCCAGTCCCTTTGCGATGCCTGCCCTTTCAGAAAACCCCTCCTGCGAGGTATTTAAATGCAGCCATAAAACTGCTATCCCAGCTGTAAATCCCCTGCTGCACTGCAGGCCAAGGGAGACTCTTCTGAGGCAGGTGTCTCCCTGACTGGAATCAGCAGCGAGGAGACAGGTTTGGCTGAGAGCAGCGAAGGAGATAAACTTCTCATCCGACCACAGATGGCAAGGGCTGCCTTCCACCATTGTGGCTTAGGCAAAACTGTCCCGCCGGATGCTCAGGAGCAGTTACAGGAACAGCTGCCACGGGCACTGTGTGAGAGGAAGGGCCAGAGCCATTTCAAACGTCTGATGGTGCTCTCACCATGCCTGACCCCTCGTGGAGGCAGAGCCCTGGCAGCTTTGTATTCATGTTCCTGCGGAAGCTAACAGTAGGAAGGTGGCTGTTTGAAATGGCTCAAGAATCAGTTAGCGGCTTGCTTAGCATTGTTTAGGTGCTAAAAGGAATTGAGTTTAGGGCAAGAGCTGCCTTGTGAAAGGACCATCAGCTATCTCAGTAAGCAGTGGCACTGTATATTGTCAGTATTCTTTCTCTATTGAGCACTGGCAAGGAAATGAAGAATTCAAACAGCAGCAGTGATTTCTTGACTATGCTCTAAGACACAGAGTAGGGATATAAAACTGACCCACGGCAACCTCATCTTCACTTTGCTTCAGTCATGATGCTGATTTTGTTTCGCCTGGCTCTGAGGCTGACTGGGAGACTTTCAGCGCCAAATGTTGCTGGCTGGGTGTTTATGGTACAGAAGGCTATAGGAGACATGCACCATCAAACTTCACATCCTTGTTCACCTGCACGGAATTTCTTGGCCACCAAAGGAAAAAAAAAAAAAAAAAATCCAGTGACTTTCGATCTGAATAAAGATGGGAATTGTATAATCTGTCACTTGCTCTGTGTCTTAAGATATCCACAATTCCAGTGTTGTGAGCTCTGATTTGGATTTCTGGCAGCACAACACATCAATTAGATAACTTGTTCTTCTTCCTAATACAATTAGATAATTTTGTGCTGTTTCACCAACCTCTTCTTGTGTGACTTAGGTGACGAGTCTGTGTGTCTGGGACAGGTTTAATGCCTGCCCGCCCACAGGTTCCTCTTAAGCTGTCATTCTACACTGTCATTTTCTGAGTTCCCACCTGAGACTGTGACTGCAGTGCCGTGCACTTAGTCTGACTTTCAGCTGGAACTGCTTTCAGCATCGCCGCCTTCCCTGGTAGTTGTTTTTTTTTTTTTTTTTTTTTTTCCTGATAACTTACATGTGATCTCACAAATGTTAAGGGAGACTACAAAGAGGTTCCAAGAGCAGCTGGCCCTGACTGGCTGCATTTAACCTTGAAGGAATCTGTCCACAATCAACGTGCCTGTGCAGTGTGGGAGGGATGCTTTACCAAAGACAAGAGCTGTTCCCATGCTGTCAGCTCCTGAACAACTCAAAATCTGTGCTTAACTCTACAGAGAGAAGGGGGAGGAAATTTCCTTTGGCCTAGTTGTGTCACTGTTTCAGAACACCCAGAAGCCATGTCTGCAGGTGACCCTCCAGGTCCTCAACACGTAGAATTCAGAAGCAGTAATTGCCTAAGGTCTGTTTTCCTGAAGGTCGGGTGGTTATCGAAGAATCACTGGGAGATGCAGTTCTACAGGAAGGCGGTTTGATTAATTTCATGAAAAAGACCTTTCCACTCTAAAAAGCTGCGGTAGTCACTCTTAGATGGACTGCATAATTTTGCACGCAGAATGACGATTCTGCTGGTAATTGACGCTTTCTGCGAGGATTAGCCCTGCAGATTTGGAGGACTTTGTCCTGGGGGCAGCAGGCGAATTACCTGAGCTTCAGAATGCAGCTCCGCTCTAGCGCCCTTAGCTGTTGTTCCCATAAAGCACCACCAGCCTCCGCAGAGCATTTGCACAATGTGATCTCTCACATTTTGCTACAGGGTTGAACAACCCTCCTGTTTTTATGAGAATGCCATTGTCTGGTAACATGGGCTGGCTGTAATTTTGTGTCTGAGGCTGAAGTCCAGCAGAAATTTTTCAAATGGGGGAAATTTTTCCAATGGGCCTGCACTGCTGTATCCACATCAGCCGTGCTGCTCCTGGGGTTCGCATCCACCCCCATCCTGGGGAGCATCCACCCCCGCTCTCTCTGCAGGAGCTCAGCAGTGTAAGAGGGCTGTGGCTCCAGGACTAAGACAGCTAATGCTGGTTTCTCTGAAAAGTAACTGGAACATCTAGCATTGTTTTCATTCTTATCGAGAAGGATAAAAATATAATATTTCTTTTTGATCTTTTCCTGCACACATAGCATGAAATGCTCTTTTCCAAGTGCTTGCCAGGGAACTCTCCTTTTCTCTCTGAAGAAGCTCTTACTCTTATTATCCGTTGTAATGGAAGCTCTGTATGGGATTGCCTTAAAAGACCACTCAACAGCTTCAGATACCACCATTCTCTGTAGATAGAGTTAGCTGCTTGTTTCCTTTAGAGTGCAGTTCAAAGCAACAGATTTGGTGCAAACAGAGGCACCTGACCTGGCTCCGTGTTCTGTCAGAGACTGTCTTTCATGCAATAGACTCCCCTGATGCTTAGAGCAGACAGAGAAACTTTGCTTCGGCTGTTAGTGAAGCCCCTTAGTGGTGCCCTAATGACTCTGTGCCTCACTTCTACCATGAAATTGTGACTTCTAACAATGCAACACTTACCCAGCTGTAGGCTTTGTCTTAGAGGTGAAACTGAACAAGATACGGTAGAGTGGGATGGGCAATTGGAAATTCAGGCCAGAAGGAAGCTGACCGTAGTCAGAGAGATGGTTTGTAACCTCAGCAGCAATCCTTCTATTTTTACTGTAACCAAGGAGTGGACAGCCTAACAAGAGAGTCTGATTTCTGTCCCAGTTTAGAGAGCTAAGAGATTCTGTGGAAGTAATCAGGGTTTTTTGGAGTATTCATGCAAGTTGTTCACATGTGACTAATTACAATTCCTTGATTATTCCAAACTGGAAAGGAATAAATCTCCTTGATACTGCAGGAAGATATCTTGCAGCTCTCCTCACACATTAACTTCCTTTTATTTGAATTTACCTTAAGAACAACCATTTGGTGGCCTTTCATTTCTATCACCCAGCTGCTTAAGTTGAAGTCACAGCTGTACAATGTCATCCAAAGTGACAGCTCCTGCCAAGGTGGTCTTGTGCTTGTCCCAGTAAGTCCACCTATCTTCCCATTGTTGCTGAAGCTGCTGTCTAGGCTGTGACCTACTGTGTCTGCTCCCCCAGTGACATTTTGCTAACCAGTGTCTCTGGCTATTGAAAGAAAATATTCCAGAGTTCTAATTTTTATAGAATTTTAGTACTTGGGAAATACACCAGACTGTGAGTCTTCTCTTTGTTCGTACAGCTACAAAAGGCAAACTACCAAAAGCTCCCTCTCGTTGATGGTTTACCTCAGTCCTGAACCAGACAAATCTGGGCAAGACACCTTAGCTCTCAAAGTCAATAGCCTGAATGCCCACAGAGCTAGAAATATAAGCTGCTGCTTTTCCGGTGTAGGCAGCTATCCAGCAGGAGGTGGACACAGACCATCAGCCAGTTGCCAGTTATCAACACCCATCAGACCTTCAGTCCACCACTGATCTCTGCCAGCTTAAGACTGGGGGCATACATGCAAGACTTTACATCACAGTCCTCTGAGACTTCAGTCACAGCCAGCCTTGGGGCTTGTACGGAGCTCCCTAATCTTCTTCTGCTGTCTTGGAAATCTGTATTTCTACTAATTAGCCAATTATTGGAAAACATGGCTGGACACTGCTATTGGCAGAATTAGGCTGGCTTTCACCAATTTGTCACTGTCCTGCATGGCTCCAGAGATGGCAATTTGCTGCGTCTGCTTAAGCAGTAGCAAAATGCTGAGGAACTTGCAGCTCATCTTTTATGCAATTAGAAAGGACTGTCAAGATGATGCACTGTTGTCTTTCACTCCCCCTTTTCTTGTTTTATGTAGAATTGGAGTCCATGAATGTAAGGAAAAACAGCTGTGGCTGCAGTCAAGATGTGCTCTCGTGGGCTCCCGTGAGCCCACTCACTGCATCCATCCAGGCTGGCACGCATCTTGGTGAGTTCACCTCCACACCTCCACTTTGCCAGACCTGGAGCTTTGCTAAAAATGGTTGTCCCCTAGCAAAGCGTGACAGCATCTCACAGCTTGGCTCATTGAACCAGAAAGGCAGACTGAAGTAACCAGGTGTTTTACAGTTGCAGCGAAGGCTGAGGGAAGAACAGATTCTCTGACTGTCTACTAAGGACTGACCTGCTACTGGTCCTTTCTCCTGCATGCGGAGGGAGACCACAGGAGGGGTAATCTTACTGAAGGCAACTTGTGTTCTTTTGGAAGTGAGTCTGAAAGCAGCAACTGCAACAAGCCTTTCAGAGCTCCTTGCTGGAGTGACTTTGCTGCAATGCCAGTTACAGGTATCTCCTCTGTCTGTGTAGCCAAGCCTTGTCAATCTTCTTTGCTAACTAACTGTAGCTAGACAAAACACAAGGACCTCTGTGAAAAGCAGTTACTGTAGCAGACAAGATGACAAAGGAGGGACAGTTTCAGCTGAGTTATTAAGGATACTTTTTTGCATTGTTCTGAAGTGAAAACATGGAAACTGTAACACAATTCCTTTGGTTTGCTGAAATTGCAGGCACTGTGACAGATGCGTGTAATGATTATCATTTAACACCTAGTTAGTCCTCAGAGACTCAGGAAGGATTAAAGTTGTGTTTTACAGGGCAATAGGCACGAAGCCTGTGGTGGGAACAACTTACAAGATAATGGCTGTCCCCTTAGTTCTGGCTTTAAATGCTAAAGGGATTGTGTATCTCTATTTAGGTATATACTGAGTATCTATCACTGTGGCATTTCTGGAATTACTGTCTGTGTTAATCAGGAGGCCATTGTTAAACACCTACAAATCACAGGCACAAGTAAATAACCTTTCTCTCTGCTTTGCTTCCAGCTTAGTTTCCTGTATTTACCAAGGCTTATAGTCTGTCTGAAAGGGCACAAACAGAGGCATCTAGCGCAGAATCGCAAGCAGAAACTAAACATGTCATTTCAATATCTAAGGACTACCGCTTCCTAAACAGCAGGCAGAGGGATTGAGAGAACAAGCAGCAAAAGGGAGAGATAGAGATGAAAGGGTGGGAGAGGGAAACGACTACGGAGGGGTACCAGTTAAAAGAGAATAGATAATTACGCAGAGGAAGAAGCAAAACAGAAGCATGAATGCTTAAATGAGGCAGGGAGAGAAGGAAGGATGAAGAAAGATTAGAAGGTGAAAAATGGGAATTAAAAATTTCCAGATGTAAAGCTGCGATAGAAAAGCATACAACAAAAGGAGAGTTTCACTGAAAAAGAAAGGGTGGAATTATTGCAAGAAATGAGTATCTGCTGCAAAGAAAGCCCATAACTGGAATATTGCCAAGAGAACAGTGTGGTGACTCGTGGTCAGCAATTTGCACTGTTTCTCATCAATGATGAGATTCTAATGGCTACCTTCCCCATATCCCCTCTTTCCTGGGGTACCCTTTCTTTTTGAAATGTTCAGCATCAAATACAAAATTCAGCCAGTTTCACCATCAGGGACTACATCCCTGTTGTGTCAAGATTTCAGGTTGAATTGGCTGTTCCAGTCAAGCCTGAGTCTTTATCAGACAACACCAGGCTTTTCCTTTAATGTACATTAACCTGTTAACCTGTTTTCCTGTTATTGGAAACCACCACTGTGATCTGTAAGTTCATTCAGACCTTGATCATGGTCATATTCAACTGTGATGGTCAATCATTGTCAGAAAAATCTTCAGCTCGTAATAGACCAACAAAGGAATGTTACTACTCGCTCTACCAAAAAA
>VXAV01009941.1:161076-187118 GCA_013399715.1 Alectura lathami | reverse complement strand
AAAAAAAAAAAGGTTTGAAAAATACGTTTTTCATCAGGAAACTTTCATTTACTGAAGGTGTTCCTGGAAATTTAGAATCAGTCAAGAAGACAAGGCAGGTGTGTAGCAATTCCCTGAAGCCAGGCATTGTCTGGAAGACTGTTGTTGACATCGCCATAGTGCAACGAAGCATACAGTCTAATGTCTACAAGCAAAAACTAATTTGTGCTTGTATCCTTTAAGAAAGGTCATCTCTGGTAGCACAGTGCTTCCTAATTTGTTGTTGAGGTGTTAAAAGAAGAGCGCCTCCTAAGTACTTGCCACCTTCACAGCTGTAGGGCTTTTTGAGCAACCATAGTCCAAAGCCTGTTGTGCAAAGGCTGATCTGCCCTGGACCTACAACCTCGAAAAGCTGCAGTAATTTCATATGGCTGCAGTCCCTGGACAGAACAAGCAGCTCTTCCCCATGCTACCAGAAGTACCCACAGAGACACACGTGCGTATTTTAGTGGGCCATGCTCTCTGTGTGCATGCACTGTATGTCTCTCGTGAACTTTCTTTAGTTGCTGCAATTTCTAGTCAAGTCTCTGCGGTTGCTAGGGCCCTGCTCTTTTCAATTTGTATTGTTGCAACCCTGACATAGCCAAACAAGGCCTCGGGTTCAGTGCTTCCAAATCAGCCTCCACAAACTTGACTAGCTAGATCTCCACAGGGAAAAAAGTCACATAGATTTCTGTGACAAAACCCATTGGTCTGACAGGGACTGAGATAAATCTGCCTCAAAAAGTTAAAGCAGTAGAAATCCGGATCCGCAATGCAAGATTTCAGTGACAAAAACAGGGAGCTGACAGGGACTCAGACAAATCCATCCACGCCGAGTGACTGTGCATCCGTTCCACACACAACTGCCTGCTTAAAGAGATAGTGAGGAGAGATCCCCAAACAGCATCTAACACAGCATCAGCATTTGTTAGGAGATTAGTGTCGGGAGGGAGAAATACCCAATTAAAGAGGTATTACACTGCCATTGGGGGATTGAGGGTAAGTAGCAATAATCACGCCAGGCACTGCCACAATAAAAGTGCTGGGAAGGAAAAAATGGAATGCGCAGGAGTGTGAAGAAGAAAGAGAAAACAGAGCACATTCATAGGTTTGGAACTGTGGCAATGAAATAGCTCAAAAGAAGATAACCAGCTCAGACACCAATTAAAAATGCATGGGATCAGGACAAAAGGCAGTCTACACAGCAAAATGGCAGAGGCGCCATTCAAGGTCCACGTTTTGTTGTCCAGCTAAGAGAGCTGCAGCAGACGCAGTGACTGCAAAGAGTGATAGAAGCTGGTGCTTAATGGAGGCTATCAGCGCATTTTTGTGCCCCCTTAGTACAGACTGCCTGAAGCAGAAGAACATCAGGGCATGAGAAATGCCTTTCTGGAGCAGACCGGTGGTCCATTTGATCAAGTGTTCTGTCCCCCAGACCAAGCAAAGGAACATGGGGCAGCCACAAGCATTTCCTGCTCTTTTCAGCCAGCAGTCAGGAATGTTGGATCAGGGGTGCTAGAGGATGCACCAATGCCCAGGTTTCAGTATCCATTTGTGGATCTGGTCATGGATTTGTCCAGTACCTTCTGAACATGATGGTACCCTCCACCTCCTTTAAAGGCTATCTGGAGAGCAAGGTGACCTCTATCAAAAAAAAAAAAAAAAAAAAAAAAAAAAAAAAAAAAGGGAGGATTACAAAAGTACCCTGTGGTTGAAGCAGTAGCCTTATGCTCAGGAAACTCAGAATCTATTCCCTGCTCTGTTTTAGACAAGGTACTGAGTTTGAAGCTTTTAGGTACTTAAAGATGACAATTTTCAGAAATAAACAGTGTCTAATTCCCACTGAAATCAATCAAAAGGAAACAGACTCCTCAGGGCTTTTCAATTCAGCGATTTCAATTGAAGTTCTGCATTTCATGCTTTTAAAAAGTATATCAGTCAACTCTACATCCTAAAGGTTTCTTAAAGGCCTTTAAAGCTTTCCTTTAGTCCCTGTGTCTCAACTTCCAGTTGTAAGGAGGAGGTTAGGGCAGTGCCCTGGGGGGGCAGAGAGGGCGGTGAGGAGAAACAGGCTGTGAAGGGTTCACCTGCTAAGGCAAAGCAGGGCCCTGCAAGGCCCAGCTGAAGGCAGAGAAGGGCTGGCAGAGGTTCACCTTTGCCAGAGGCTTCCATCTGAGGATGGACCACTGGGATGGATGGGTACCTGGCCTTTCCACGCTTTCACAGAACAGCCCTGCACACACAACAGTGTAACCGAGGTGGAGCTGGAGGAGGTGAACAGTGAAGCACAGATGCTGCAGACAGCCCTCTCTCTGAAATGCACCAGCCATGCTGAACCCGTCAAATGACATCTGCCTGACATGGGGTCAGCTGTTTTGCCTCCACATGCTCCCCAGCTAAGTAGAATGCCTGAGTGCTATGTGGTCTTGACGAACTTCGGTGCAACCCGCAGCAGCTTCTGTGCTAGTGCTGATCGACCTGGGATTCCTGAGGTGGAGCGGTGGCACCAGGCTGCCTCCACGTCCTCCAGTAACGAAGCACTGGCAGAAATCCCAAGTTTGCAGATGCCATTTCAGTTTCTAGTGTCAGTTGCCACAAAACTTGTCACTGACTACAAAATCACTGCACGTGCTTGCTGTGGAAAACCTCAGGGCCATGCTGCCTGTGTGGCTGCAGGAGAATCTACTGCGAGGTTTCCCCGTGGCTGTCCCTGCCAGAGGCACAGGAATTTATCTTGCTTGCTTGTATCTTCACTTTCTGCACTACCTGCTAACCATTCCAACTGCATGTCTGGTTTCAGGTTGCTCATCAGTTTTCTTACCTAGGAATGTGGAATAACAAAAGCGCTTCATGTGCTGAAGTCATTTTTCTTGAAGGGATAAAGCGCTGCTGCTGCCAGCCACTCTATTTACAACATAGAGCACAAGCTCAGCGTTACTGTAAGCACCGATCTTCTCAGATGTGATGCACATGATAGAAAAATGGGAACAGCTTTGGTGCAGCGATTTGCCTTTTAGGGAACATACGGAGTCAGTTAAGACGGCATAACCCACAGACCGGAATACTCCTGTGGGATGAGCATCACCCTTTTGTCTTGCCAGATGCTGGCTGAGTGTGGGCCAAGCTGCTGAATGAGCCGTGGTTTTTCATTTTTTTCCCTCCTGGCAGGTTTCAGTGTGAACAGTTTTAAGCAACTTGTTGACCTTAGACTCAGCTCTCATGACTGCACTTAAATGCAGTGGATGTGTGTGTGACTGAGTGACATCAAGCATCAGGAACGGATCTTCTGCTAATACTAGCCACAGGTGATTCCTCTTTGGCTTAGAGGGCAAGGCCTGTCTTCTAGTTTCTGCAAGGAGGTGTGTGTGATTTATTAATAGCATCCATCTCCAGTACATTTCCTTGCAGTGCCATTTAACGCTCAGAGAAGAGCAGTCTCATCATGGAGCTGTTCTGCTGCTGCAGCCCATCCAGTGAAATGACTCTGGTGGGTTCGGGCTGCTCAGATCCTGGGTGGGCAGTGCTCAGGGATGCTCCTGCGCTGAGAACAAGTTGTAAGAACCAGAATGTGCTGCGGTGTTGTGATGCTCTACTTGGACACCACCTAAGTCCAGCAGTGCCTCCTCCAAGGCTGCCTTCCCTCTGCAGGGCTGCCCTGAGGATGGGCGTGCTGTCCTACCCTGCACAGCCCAACGGGGCTGTTGGGGGCCTGAGGGAGCCATTTGCCCGCTGGATCCTGCCTGTGCTATGCCCTCTGTGCTGGTGGTAGGTGCTTTCAGCTGCCTTGGCGCTCTCCTCAGCTTACTCTGGTGCTTTTTGTTTTGTATGGGGGTGTTTTGGGCCTTGCATCAGAAATAATATAGAAAAATATGGGTTGCAGAGTGAAGGTCTGAAGTTCTCCAGCCTGTAGGTTCCTGCTTTATGGTGATGTATAGGGCAAAAGCCTACTAAGTTGGGAGTGCTTTAACCCAACATGTCTCCTATGATTCTATTATTCTTTTTAATATTACAAAGGTTATTCCGGCAGTGTATCTGCTCCTTACCCAATTTAAAGTGAAAAAACTCCATAAATCCCTGATATTTGCTGCATTCATAATGCTGTTTATCAATAATGTTCTCCACACTTGAAGAATATTTGTCTTGTTTTTCCCAGTTTCTCAATCCATGGTAACTGGCACATCTATAATGTTAAGAAAATAAAAATGTTTCCCAGAGTTGTGCACACCAGCAGCCAGGAACTCTGAGTTTCAGCTTCCACATAGGAGTGGCATTTCCTCCTCTGCTCCGTATCTCTGCAGCAGACACACCAGTACTGCTTCAGCCATGAGGCAGAGGTGTTAAGTGCCTTGAAAGGGCTATGAGGCTCTGGAGCTGTGTAAAACATCCTTCTTATTGCTAGTTTTATAGATAAGAAAAAGCATGTTTGCGGCAAACAACAAAAAACTGTTTCCCAGCTTTGAATGTGATGTATAGAAAGAGCTGTATTGTTCAGCTATTATGGTACGTTGTAACAATGAAATACAGGGTATTCCTCAAGTTGTGTTACGGCTGCAAAATGTGTTTCCTGAAATATTAGGTATGCCAGACAGCTGGGGTGTAAATAATAAGCATGTGCATAGTTAGCATTTCAGAGGCACAGTGAAGCCGTTTGTTCAAGGGCTGTCTTGAGCCTCCGCTTCCTAGGAGCAGCCAGCCGTCTCTCTGGGTGCTCTGGAAACACACCTGTCAACAGGTTTCCTTTGCTCCGCTTGGGACTATTTTCTCAAGAGAGGTTAAGCTGTGCTTCAGGTAGCAATATGACTTCAAGACAGAAAATAATTTAGTGAGGGTTTCATAGCAATATCAATCTGGAGCAGGTGTTTGCGGTAAGACACTGTGAGGTAGATCTCCCAAAACTAAGACATTGACTTTAAAATCTCTGATACTTAGAGGAGTACACATTTAGAGAAACCACAAATATATATATATACATATATGTTCATTTTTTTTTTTGAGTATAATGGTCACAACACACTCCAGGGTTTTTCATGCTCTCCTGTTCAACTAAGTATTCCAGAAAATTGAAGGTGAAAGAAATTCCCTTTTAATTATGCAGTCCAGACAGTGGAGCTCTAGTGAAAGCCTCAGTATGGTTAGGTGCCCGATGAAATAGGTGAGACTTGACAGTGCCATTTTAGGAAATTTTCTTGGATTATTTTCTTCTGCTCCTTTCTTCCTGAATGAATTTCTTACAATTAAGAACTAATGCAATGGGTGCACAGGCTGTTAGACTGTACCCTAAAAATAAACACAAGCAAAAACATTATTCCGACTGGCAGGCTGTTTGGGCTGAGGGAGGCAGGGGACTCTGGGGGACAGCAGATGAGCTGTGTTATTTTAATGGGGCTGTGTTTTTGCTAAGGATCTGTAAGAGTCTGGAGGCCACTGTCATATGCAGTATCCTCTCCACTCCACTCCAGAGGGATGGGTTTTTATGTAGGAAAGAGTTCCTTTTTCTGCAAGCAAAAGAAACTGCTCTTGCCTCATTACAGATATTAAGGACCTACAGCAAGAAAAGGCATGAGCAGCCTTGCAGGAAGACACTTTTTCATTCCACGTGTATGAGACCTGCAGCACTCTGGAACACACGTTAATTGCACAACGGTCAAGAAATAAAGCAAATATTGGAATGTATAATGCTGTGCGATCTGTAGTCTCCTCACTTCATCCACCTCCTTCCCTCTACTCTGAGCACTGATCACAGCAAAGTACTTTACTCTTTTTCTTCCCGCTTTGCTTATCCTGTCAAACCTTCCATATCCCAAATGCTGGGTGTATAAAGCAGCACCCTGCTGGAATCAGTGAAAAGCATCAGTGCACACAGCCACAAGAGACACTCAGCAACATCTCCATTGTAAGCTCTGTTATGCAAGATGAAGAGACAAAGTAAGAACCTGAGGGAGCAAAAAGCCTTGGAGTTATTTTAGTATCGTGATGCTGGTATGGCTGTCAGTGTCTCTTGGAATCTGTATACATTAGAAAAAGTGATCTCTGTAAGTTTTTATTGATCTTGTCTCAATGACAGTGAATACTAGCACTTTCATCCCAAAATGTCAGATCTGCTTACAGACCTGAATTTTCCCTCCCATGCTAGCATTCCTCCATTCCCTGGAAGGGCTGAGGAAGGACTGATGTAAGAGGAAACTGGAGCCAAAAGGAATGGTCACAAGGAGCAAACCACCACTATACGTGAGTCTACTAACCTCCTCATGTTTGTTGATTAAATCTTGCTGCCGTAGTATTCTGCATCTGCAGACAACACTAAATTGGGAGGAGCTGCTGGCTCTCTAGAGGGCAGAGGATCCTTGCATAAAGACCTTGACAAACTGGAGGGCTGGGCCATTGACAGCTGCATGAAGTCTAACAAGAGAAAGTGCCAGATTCCGTACCTGGTACAGGGCAACCCTGGCTCTGCCTACAGACTGGAGGATGAGATGCTGCAGAGCAGCTCCGTGGAAAGTGGCCTGGGGGTTCTGGATGACGACAAGTTGAATCTGAGCCAGCAGTGTGCCCTGGCAGCTCAAAGGGCCAACCGTACGCTGGGGTGCATCAGGCCCTGCACTGCCAGCTGGACAAGGGAAGGGATTGTCTGAATGGTGACAATATGGAGCTATATACAAATATTATTAGGACTAGACATCCTGGAGGCTGAGGAATGTATGTGAATACTGGTTTTATTTCAGAAGGAGGCAACTGGATTTCATTCCTTGGGCAGAGGGGCTGTTACTTTTTTATCACTAATAACACAGGTGATACAACAGAAATCCATCACCTAGTGCTTGTCCCTGCTCACACATGTGCTGGGTTTTCAGCCTTTGTAAGTCTATTCCTTAGTTCTGTAGCTAGCTGCAGTTCATCAGTGGATTTTAACTCACAGCATTTTGTCATCATTTGCCAAAACCTAAAAAAATATTTTTTTTTTTCCTGAAGTTCAAGCTCAGAGCTGTATGGTATTTAGCTGCGTTGTTTACCAGCAGGTGTGATGTGAAAAACTGTGCTACTAATGTTACACAAAAATATTTAATTCTGATGGATTTTGTGAGACTCAAAACACAATGCAGGAAATGTTTGTGTAAAAATTACTCATGTAAGGCCAGTGTCTGAACAAGTCGGCAACTAATTTGGTGGAAGTTGGATGTGGTTAGTCTGGGTGCTGATGCTGTCTTGATGAACACTCTCCATCAACACTGCTGGTTCTCTTTCATATGGAATATAGAAAAACAACTGTAATGCTGAGTTAATGAAGATTTTTTTTTTTTTTTTCAGAAGTCGTACGTATAATTGCAGGGAAATAAAACATCTGCAAAATGTATATTACATATCTGTATCTGTCCTTAAGTGTTACATTTTTTTCCTTTGGATCCTACAGCCACAGACTGTGGAGGGTTATTGAATCTTTATTGCTTCTAAGTTCCTGGATTGATATCTGGAAATAGAGGCAACATAACATCACTGATCTGATTTTGCTTTCTGTGCACTGCAGCTTTAAATCTCTAAAGAGTTGCAGCAGCATGTTAAAATAAGAAGCGGGTGCAGTCTCTACTTCCTGGAGACTTTGCTTTTGTTCTTTCTTGGTTTTAGTCTAAAAGAAGTCATCCAGAATAAAAGCCTATTTCTGTTCTTTGTGGGTGGAAAAAACTTACCTCCCTCGGTTCTCATACTGTGCACATCACCGTGATATATGTACACAGAGTGTTAGTATCTGGGAGATACCAGATAAAATCTTCAGATCTTTGATCTGCTAGTCATCTGCCAGAAGCAGGAATAAAAGTTCTTCAAAATATGGAGATTCTGAGGCATTTACAACATTGTGCTTTCCACTCCGCAGCATTTTGCAAATGCAGGAAACATCTGAAGTGATAAATTGAGCAGTTGCATGAAGAAAGCCACCCTTACAGTAGGAAGGAGATTTTGGAAGGCACAAAACACAAGTGCTTAGGAGAAGGTGTGCCGTGGTCAGCCAAGAGGGCAAGTGTTGTTGCTAGAGCCCACATGGGAGATACTTACATCACAGAAATAGAAAATAGAAATTAAGAGGTCATTTATTCCTTTCCCTCTGCTCCCCAAGGCAGGAGCTTTAATGCCCAAACCATTTTTGACAGCTGACTGTTTAGCCTGTTCAGAAAAATTCAATGACGGAGACTTCACAACTTCCCAAGGCAATCTATTCCAGTGCTCAACTGTCCTAACCACTGTTCCACTATTCACATTTAATTTGTGTAGGACGCAAAGGCTGACATAGCTTCCACACTGAAAGAAAAGGACTTTCAGAAAATACGGGATCCTTAATGTCAGTGGGTTGGTTCTCCTGTGATGTGAAAGATGGCTCCTTCCCAGCACACAGTGCTTTGCAACCAAGGCTGGGCAACTGGAAGAAAGCAGTTGCAAAATCACTGTTTCCAGAGCTGCTTTCCAGCCTGAGGACCCAGGAACTGACCTCTCCTCAGGATGTGAGACTGGAGCATGGCTGCCAACATACCCCTTACTCTTCCAGAAATTTTATATGGATAGAACTTAAGAGTTCTGTCAATTTTTCTGAGATCTCTGGGCATGTGCAAGGCATATGCAGTAGGTGAACAAACATGAGAGACCTACAGAAGTGTTGGACAACAGCATGGGAAGAGCTACTGCAGGGCTGTTTAGCACCCACCTGTGATGTATACAGGGAGGGAAGGGAGGAAAAGAGAGGAGGGAATAGAATAATATGCCAAAAGGTCTGAGGGATATTAAAAGCCTTCACACGAAAAAGAGAAGCAAAGATGCATAGGGAAAGACTTGGAGTGCTGGTAGCTGTATGCTATTGTCAAAGAGAAAATGCAGAAGCTCATGTACAATTTATGTTTGCGTCAGTTCCCCTCTGCAGAAGCGCTGCTATGTGGACTGGAAGTGCTGATGTGGTAAGCTGTCATGCAGAGCATGTTTCAGCCATGAGTTATAATTCATGTTACGTTCGTGTAGGATGCTCAAAAAGTGGTCCAACGGGGTTCTCGCAGACCAGCAGCGGATGGTTTGTTCTGCAGGGCAGGAGCTGTCTCTTACTTTGTGCCGTACCTTATCAGCACACTGCGCTGCCTCTGAACAAACTGTAAAAGGAGCGTTATGTTTTTCTTCAGTTAAATGGGTTCCAGCAGAACACCTGCAGGCCTAGGACGGTGCCCTACTGGGGCTGGCACACCTACAGGCTCAGCTGAGGCGTGGTCAGAACTACTGGCACAGCTTCAATGGAAGAAATGGCAACGGTGCCTTGCTCTTGGTGTCCTGGCAGTTTGGTATCTCTAAGAAGCGTCTTTGGTGGACCAACACCATCTAGATTTGTTCCGATTTTGGGCTACAGGAAAAACCTGTCGGTGTTTAGCAAGCCTTTACTGAAGATTTGGTACCAGAAGCCAGCAAAGCCACCTGAGACCCTGGCTGTGTGTGCACTAATGATGATTTTTCTGGATGTATGCAGGGTGGCTCAAGTGCTCCCCGTATATCCATTGTGCCTAATGGATGTCCCAAAATATCCTTTCTTAGATGGCCAGAGAACTCTCCCCAGCCTGTGCCTTGGTCTCTCCTGCTGGAGGAACAGCACATGTGGACACGTTCTATGCACGTAGACTGAATCAGGAGCAGCTCAGAGCGACGTGACAGCCCCCTCTGTGACAGGCAGCTATTTTTGCTAATGGCTTCCTGGCATCTTGGACTAGCAAGCCATTCTCAGCCCTCAAAACTCTGCTGTCAAAATTTTAACTGATGATTGTTAAATGTTACTGTTGCATTTGGTTTGGATCTGCTGCAAATAAAACCTGTCCTCCACAGCTCTTTACAATGCCATCTGCTGGAAGGGGCCCAGGGAGCCGGGAGCATTACCTCAGCCGACCTCTGGATCCACAGCTTTCCCTGAGCTCTTTGTGGCAGAAGCAGATAAGATCTTCCCTCAGCTCTCATCCTGACGGGTATTTCAGCGCATTGGTAATATTTTAATTAAGGTGGCCGAGTGGAGTAAGTCTAATAGATACCTCTAGCTTATACAAATACATTAGATCTGAGCATATTTTTAGGTATGAAAGGGTTAACTGCACATGGTTTCATACTTGTGTGGAAGAAGAATGACACTCTTTTCTTTATCTGCCATTTTGGTGCTGTCTTTTTTAATCATTTCAGGCTTTGAACTCCTGCTCTGAAAGAGAGTCTGTCTCTCTTCATCTTCAGCAGCTGCCAGGTCTGGAGGCCTAATCAATGCAGGTTATTGATAGCAAATCAATTAATGCATACAAAGGATCAAAATTAAGGAGCTTTCACTAAATTAATAAGTGATTCCAAGTCTTTTAACAGAGTGCCTCAGATAAGGGCAGCTCAGTCTTCTGGGACAGCAGCCTCCAGTCCTGTGTTTCCAAAGACAATCAGCTGGAGAGAGAGCTTTGCTTTGCTTTTTTTTTTATTGCCATTTAAATAACCTAGCTTTCTCAGTAGGAAGTGCTTAAAATGTGTGCCTGGAAAGGCTGCGAGGAAGCAGGTCCTAACTGAAAAGAGCAGATTTCTCTGCATAAGGATGTCATGTCATGGCCTTGCTCATCTGAGTTGGGGAGGGCTGTTTTTTCAAAAGCCAGTTTTATGGAAGATACCAGCCAATACCAGGGTCAAGGTTTGCTTCAATAGTGGATATATCTGAAATTGGGCTAGAGCAGTACGCGGAAACACCTAGGTGCTGGAGAGCCTGGGACAGCGTGGAGCTCCTGCCGGATCCAGCCCTTCTGCCCTGCGTGCACCATCCTGGGGGAAGGTGTGCCGGACTCCACCCAAACTTCTTGCAGCTAGCTGCCCTGCTCTGCTTGTTCCCTGCCAGGAGACGTCCTCCTAGCACAGCAAGAAGGGGTCCAGCAGGCTGGCCTTGGTTTTGTGCTTGATCCCATGGTGCCAGGGCAAACTCTGAGCCAAATTCCTTTTGCTGTAAGTTAGTTGCAAGACATTTTGTGCTAAAGAACAACATTTTTGCATGCTATGTGAACGATTTCTTGTGACTAAAATGTCCGCAGCTTCCAAAGATTCTAACTAGAAAATTATACCAGAGATGCTGGTATTTGGACGAATACACTGCGATTTGCAAATGTAGCTCTTGTTACTGCTGATTGCAGAACTTTTTCTAGATTCCAGGCTTAGCGGATCAAACTCCATGCAACCAAAGGACTCTCTTCTTTCTGCTAATCTCTGCTTGGCTGTCTGTTGCAACCCGTTGCCTATTCTATTGCTGGCACTGAAAGGCAGCCTGTTATCTTCATCTGCTTGCCTTTGGACTTCAAACAGCAACACAGCTGATGTTTGTTATCTTCTCCACCGGTGATGACCTGCTCTTGCCAAGGAGTTATGTTGCTGGACATGTGGTGTTGGGGCCAATGGACACTGCAGGCCACAATTTGTGTCACATCTGAGAGGAGGACAAGATTAACTCTTCTTCCCAGGTCAGAGAGAAGGGCTACAATCAGTTAGAAACGTGGATCTCTGAGGGTGCAGTGCTGCTGTTCTTTGTTTCTTTGCCTTTTGGGAGCTGCTGTGCTGCACCTTGCTAACTTCAGGCGGGGTTTGCAGCCCTTAGATGCGCTCTGCTTTGCCCTTCTTCCACTGCTTTCCGTTTCCTCCTACAAATGCCTGCACTCACTGCCTGCAGTTCTCTGCAGCCACATGTCTCAGTAACTGCTTAACCTAGAAATCCATTGCTAAATAGATCTGACACCATAACACCCTGGAAAAGACTCCTCTCTCCTCCCTGCCCCTCCCCCTCGTCTGCTCCTTCTCTTTTCTTTTCCCAGGATATATGAAAAGCTGTAACTACCAAATCAAAATCTATTTGATTTTTGTACTCCCTTGATAACTGGGCAGCTGATCTCTATCACCCAGCTGAGGCTTATCTGCTGCCTCCAGCCTCCCTGCCGCAGCAATTGCTTCCTGCGGGGACAGCGCTGGGTTATAAAGTGAGACTGATATGGTGGCTAGGGCCCTTTGCTTTCTGACTGTGGCCATTGTTGCAGAGATGTTCCTGAGCAAGTGGCTTGGTTTGCTGGGAAGGCTAGGAGGAAGAACAGGGCCTCTGGGATTTAGAGGTTCAAAGGTATACTTTTAATCTCTCTCTTTTTTTTTTTTTTCCTCTTCCTTTTAAGTTGTGAAGTGATGTTGGGGAACATCAGGGTCAACACCATACGCTGGAGCTAAGATAATGGGCTGGTGGTTTTGCCTTAGCTCTTAAGCTTCCTGGGTGAGATCTGGGCTTTGTTAGGTAGGCACTGACCTACATGTGGCATGTTTTGTTTCAGCCTGTTCTGAAAACATTTTTTGTAGAAGAAAAAGTGACAGTTGCTGTGCTTAAGCATATCTCTTGTAATTTTTTAACTCAACTTGTAATTTTTCTATAACTTTGGAATTTGTTTAGCAGGATGCTAAAGAGGCTGTAGATCCTTATCTGCACAGCTGGATGTAGGCAGCTTTCTCCCAGCCACTTAAGACTAGTAGGATGTGGGAATGAGTGTTCCCTTCCCATTCCTTGGGGCTAAATCATGCCCTAACTGCAGTGATTCCTTTGCCTGGGATCACTGGCAAAGCTTGCACTCAGGTAAGCACCTTTCAATAACTAGGATGGAATTTGAGGAAACGGGGTCTGCCACAAATGGGTTGGTATTATTTACCTAGTTCAACTGTTAGGTGTAATTAAATTTCCTTCAAAGGAGCACTAGCTTAGGGTGAAAGGGAATAGAGTTAAACCTGTTGCCTTTCTTCCCTGGAATGGAGAAGTCTGGGCAGCATGTGCAGCCTTTTTGGCAGCTTGGTTAAAGACTTGTTGGCAGTACAGTTGAAACTGCATTTTGCTGCCCCAAGGACAAGGGTGATTCAGGGCAGTCCTTCCAATGTGTGCTGTAAGAAACCAGCTGAACTCTGTGAGGTGGGGCAGCTGGTAAGCCTCAGCCAAGTGACAGAAATCAGCTGCAAGGAATATGAAAATCAAATCATGAAACACCAATTATGTCTGCTTCTGGGAAAAGGCTTTCCCTGAAATGCTCCTTCCCGGCAGGAGTCACATAGGTTTTATAGAGCTCCAACAGAAAGCAGAGGGGGTCTGCTGCTGCCCTGCCTCCAGGTCTCCTGCACAGCTGTGGCTTTGAGGTGTAAAGCTGCCCCTGTGTCCTGGTGCTGCAGCGCTGCCTGCGGTGCTCCCACAGCCTGCCGTGTACACACAAGTGTTTAGGTCACAAGGTGGTTCATTTCAAAGCTATGTTCTGTGTCTAATAACTGATACAAGTGAAATAATGTGCTAACTCTTACACCGAGCGCTCCCGGACTGGCTGCTTGCTGTATCAGGGTGTTCACCCTGATGTGAACTTGCACAGCTGAGTTGTAATCCCTTCAGCCAGGCTGGGAAATATTACTTTGGCATTGTTCCCAAACATTCACATTGACCACAGAGATAAACATAGGATTTTTTTTTTTTTTTTGCTTTCAAGTGGGCAAAACTGTTCCAGCTGGTGGTCTTTGTTTGCAGCAGCCTAGAGCAAACCAAAGTCCTAATGTACTGCAGGACTCCATAGCTTGGCTCTGATACTGCAACCCAACAGCATCTGGATGCATCTGAAACCTGCTACTGAGCAGTGGCTGTGTGCAGCTATCCTCACTGAGCAGTGCAGTGTTGTTGTTTAATCCTCCAGAATGAAGATCTGCTACCTTCAGTGATTTGAGGCAGAATGGCCTGTTCTGCATTAGGGCTGAGCTAAAAGGCTGTGTGTAACGTGTTACCACAGCCCAGCGGATGCGTGCTAACTTACTGCAAGGAAACACCACTGTTTCAATCACATGGCCATGCCCTGCTTCTCCCCTCATTGAATTAAAGTGGTTTGATCATGACTCCATAAACATTCATGTCTCAGTCTTTTGAAATGTGTGCGCTTGTATTTGTCTGCACGCATCAGACTTTGACAATTAAATAAAAGCAGGGACGGGATCACCGTCTCCTGTGTATTTCATTAGTGATTGAGAGGAGCAAGAGCACAGGCTCTTGAACAGCTTTGACACTAGGAATTTCCCATTATAAATCTTGCTTTTCTGTACACTAATGCTTTTAAAAATACCACTTCTGCTCCCACTCCTTGCGGAAGAAATATCCCTTTATTCCTCATAGAATACATACACACAATTTTTCTTGTGATGTGCACAATCTCTCCTTCCCCTTGCTAAAATGAAATTCAGGATTTCAGCCTGGATTCCAGAAAAGGTGGTGATGCTCAGTGTAAGACAGAGTATTCCATCTGAAGGCTTATTATCACTGCTCACTTCAATTTTTTCATTTATATCAAAGCAGTTGTTAAAGGAATCAGTACATCCTTACCACCCCTGGTTAGGAAGAAAACACATCTTTTCTTGAGAGTGTTCTTTGTCAACCCAGGCTTTATTAAGACTGTCATTTTAGGGTTGTGTTTAGAAGAACTGGACATGTCAATGGGTTTTTGTGCTGACCAAAATGCACTTGTTAGTTATGACCTGAATGGAGGCAGAAAGTGTTAAGTATATGTACGCAGAACAGCTCTGCAGGGACATCCAGCTGAAAAGGCAAAGACTAGGATGGAGATCTGTAGTGTGAACCTGTCCAGTGGTGGAAGCAGAATTCTAGCTTCTGACAGAGAAATAGAGGAGGGCTAAAGCCTGGGAGAGGCGACACGCTGTTCTTTGTCCATATGACCAGACCCAGCACGGTGCTGTTTTCATGCTGTACTTGTGCTCTTTCCTGCCGCCTCCAGCAGGATGAAATGCTCAGATGGTTTCCTAGATAGAGGCTTACTCTGTGGGTGGGTGTGTGCGTGCACATGTGCAAACACATTATCTTCCTTCCAGTGTTTAAGAAATTAAACTAAAACTCTTAATCTGGTGACAGTGATGGATTCTGGATTGCATAGATGAGGCTCAGTACAGCCTGGTGAAGCAGAACCTTCCCCTTTGTGGGGGGGAAAGCTGAGCGGGGAAGATGCAGTGACATGGCTGAGACAATGTGAGGCAGGATTAGGGACAGAGTTTTGTGCTTAAGTCTGGCTTTCTGACAACATCACCCATCTTCATCAATGAGCTGGAAACATGTGAGCTGTGGCTTTGTCATTAGGAAGAAGAGATTAAATCCAAGTGGGTTATCCAGTTTGGTCTGAAAGGCTCAGTGGCAGGTCAGAACTTTCTGCTTCCTAGCATCTGGCTCTTAACTGCAGGGTTTGGGTGGCTTTTTTTTTTGTTTGTGTTTGTTTTTTGGGCTGCTGTTGCATTTGGAATCTCAATGACATGGTAACAGTAAGGCCATATAAATATTGCTCTGCTGCTCTCTGGTACCATGCCTGTCATTCAGGATGTGTCCATCACAGAGTGAACTGCTGAGCCTGATGAAGTGTCAGGGCTTGACCCCAAGTATCTGGGGATGCTGTGTAGCCAGAGGTGTGTCATGCCATGACACCTGCTGCAAGCAAAATGGGTGCCTTTATGCATGTGTGGCTATTGTCCCATCCAATCTTTTAAGGAACTGCAAGTGAGCAGAAGGGCTGAGATGTGGGTTCAGGTTTGCAGCACGGCCTGTCTTGTTCACTCAGCTACTCTCTGATGGAAGAGTGTTAATGAGGAGGAGCAGATGGCAAGAGTACTTCATTCATGATTTGGGGACTTCTGGAAAGAGAAGTAAGAGAGTAGGAAACAAGCTGTTCTTGCAGAGTACTTTGCTACAAGGTCTGTGGAGGTGCCACCACTGCCTAATGTGAGCAGTCACTCGGACAGGTTTGCTGCCTTCTACTCTCCAACAAAACAGGAGTGATGCAAACAGCAGCAGTCACTCTGCCTAAGAAACACTTGAGTTACTTCTTGATCCTGCAGTCTTTGTTCTCTCTGCTTTTCATTCAGTCTGCTTTACTTGGTGGGACAACTTTCTGGTGGGCAGGTATTGGGATGCTGGCTCCTTGCTAATGCTGCCTTGGAGCACAGGGCTCCACTGGAGTCTTTGTTCCTCTTGGCTGCTCAGGATCCCTTGGTGTACCTAATCTCGAGTAGCATAGTGAGGCTGGGCTGATCTCCATGCAAAACAGGCTTTAGGGGTGAGGGGGAGCTATAATGAGCAGCAGGGGTCCTGATGCCCTGCCCTGCTCCAGTAGGAGCTGGAGAAACTTGCAGTGGCTTCAGGAGAGCTGCCCTGGCCTCAAGGGCTGCCAGGATGTCACAGTAGCCTTAGGCATGTGGCTGCAAAGGAAGAGGGAGAAATGTTGTGATAGAATGAAGAATAGGGATTGAATCCAGCTCCTTCTTCTACAGGGGAAAATTAACATTTCTTTTAAGCCAGGGAGATGGCAGAGCCTGGCTGCACAGAGATAAGTGTGTACAGCAGCTGCCCAGTGGGATTTTACAGGTTGACACTGTTTAGCATGCTGCATTTAACAGTTTCAGAGCCAACTTTTCCCACTGAGATGACACACCGTGAAAAAGCTATGGCAGGCAGGTGAGGTGCAGCTTGCTGTGTCCTACAAGAAGTGTCAGTTCCTCTCTGGCCTAAGGATTGCCTGGATGAAAGAAGAGGTGAAGCATGCGTGTGTGAAGGACACAGTTCATCCCACTGCTGCCAGGTGAAATGACAGGGAGTTCAAAGAGGACACCGTGGCAACTGGCTGCCTGTGAGGGCAGGTTAGTCTGATGGGGCCATCCCTGAGGAGGTGAGCATGCCATGTTGTTAGCGGTGGCAAAGCCAGCCAGCATGTTCCTGCCTTCTTCCCGGCTATTTCTCACATTGCCGCACATTAAGCTGGCACTCTGGAATGGTCTGGCTTCAGATGCTGCTGTTCTTGGGGAGGATAGGAGGGGTTATTTTTAGTGGTGTCTAATGTCTGGAACCTGGTGTTTTGTCTTGGTGCACCTAGGTGGTCCTTCAGAAGGAGCTTTGGGAGACCACACATCTCCAGCAAAGACTGAGAATTTATTGTAGAAGCTTTGAGGAGGAAGACGAGTTTAATGTTGGATCTGTAGTTTAAACCTGTTTTATCACCACCGGCTTGCTGTGTAAGGAAATCACAAGATGAAGAACTATCTGCTCAAAGGAAGAAAAGAATATTTTGCATGTGCTTGTTTTTTTTTTTTTATACAGAACTGCAGGGCGATATTGACAATATGAAGTTAGTCTGGGCAGAGGAAATGAACCATCAAATCTCCGTGGAGAGAATGAGGACTCTGCTGCTTGCTGCTGAGAGCAGTACAAGATCCCTCTTGAATATCTGTGGAAAATGATGATGAGATGTTTTCACAGGGCGGATATGCAAAACAAAATAGATACATGGTTCACAGTGAAGCACTGCCAGGACTACTTTGGTACGAGGAAATAATCTTCATATCTTCTGGGATTCTCCTAAGTTAAATGGCTGATGTTTGAGAAAACTGACATGAGTTATTTCAGGGATGTATCCCCCAAGTTCTTATTACCATGCTGTTAGCAGAATGTCCTGATTTTCTGCAATTAAACAAAGATAGGTAACTGTTTAACATTCTGTGACTGATGTCAGTAGCTGTGTTAAATTACTGTGTGTGCAGAGACAGATACCATCCATAGGAATGGAGTTGGCCAAAATAGGATAATTAAGAGGAATGGAGTGACTTGCTGCCTCTGCTAGATTAGCAGCTGAACTGTTTGAGGAAGGAAAAGACCAAATGACATTTCTTTGCTCTAACATTTATAATAGCAGTATTCTTTTTTTGGCATCTACTCCATCTCAACTCTTCTGTCTCTTAAATTCTCTTCATGTATAAAACTGCCTCATAGGGACAACAATTCTGTTGCTCTTTAACAACAGGTACGGTGTAAAAGGGACTTGTTGGACAGTTCTCCTGGTGTGGTTGTTAGCGCTGAAGAGATATAACTGTGTTTGTGTAGCTAGGAGGCAGTCTGGACATTTCTCTGAGCCAGAGGCTCTCCCCAAGTTGTTACTCGTTGCCTCTGCATAGCTAAAAGCAAGTCATAGCACTGCTTAGTAGTGCGCTTCCATTGTTGGGCCTGCCTGCATACATGATCACCAGTAATCAGCTGCACAGTAGCAGCTTGTTTTCTGCTATCTGGCTTGTTGGAGATGATATATGAAGTATAAAGACTACTGTGAGATGTTTTTCTTAAGCTACGTTAAGCCCACTGTGCTGACAGCAGCAAAACAAAACTTGTTTTGACAGGGAGTTGAGGTAATGTGACACATAAGCTAAATGCAGGAAAGATGAGAATCTCTGTCAGACCCTGGTGATTTTTTCTTTCGTGGGTCATTTAAAAAAGCGTTTCCCCACTGCTTCTTTTCTGAGCTGTCACCTTCTCCACAATGTGAAAGACTTTTTTTTTTCTTTTTTTTTTTCCCATTTGTCTTTGTAGCTTCCAGCACAATTTAAAGGCTCAAGATTTATTTTAAGATTTATGGATCATTACAATATTGGTAGTGTTGCATCTTTATGTGATGGTGACATGTCACCAGGACTTGTTGCTCCCAAGGAAACTGATGAAGTTCGACAGCAGGAAGACAGTGTAGTGTCTCATGACATGGTTCTTCTGCACCATGGGGCATGTACAAGGAGTTAGGACTCCAACACAGATGGCGTAATCATTTTATCTTCTCTCAGGCAAGCATGGGGAATGCTTCATCTTCGGGGCATGGATCAGATGGAATTTATTTTACTTTTTGCTGTAGCCATTAAGGAGCAATTGCTACCCCAACAGGTCACTGAGCCAGCTCATTCTGCCACAGTCTGAAAGATAGATAGCTTTAAGTCTGACACTTATTCATGCTGAGATGGATATGAATAAATCCTGTGCTCCAGCATGTAAGCTGTTTGCATAGCAAGGGTTGGAAAGGTCCCATTCCTTTATTTCCCCTCTGTACAATGTTGCGTTATGAGGGCTTTACCTTCTTCTGAAGGTTGAAATATTTAAGGTTACAAGTATCAGCGTACTGAAGGTTAATGGACCCTAAGAGTCTAATAAATACCATTAATGCTCTTCCATTAATCACCTAGACCGGGAGATCCTGCTGGTCCACAGTGGCATCCCATCTGGGCCTGCCCAGTTCCCTTCCTGAGGGAGGGATGCTTGTGCTCTGGGTTGCTTCCAAGTGTGATGCCAGGAGGGAGCTGTGGTCTGCACCCAGTAACCAGGACTGCAAAGCTTGCTTGTTCCATGGGTTAGGCCTAGAGATCTCTTGGGGCCAGGACTTCATCCAATAACTGCATTTTTTGCCTGTTTCCTTCTGGGTTCCCCTCTGGATAACGGGCTTGCTGCTGCTGTGCATATAGCAGGGAACAACAATGGTACATGAAGCTTATCTTAACAATAAGGATCTGCTCAGATGCTTTCTGGTGGGTGAAGGTGAATTTTTGAAAACTACTCACTCACAGAAGTGTGCTCCCAGAAGTCTTCCTCCCCCACACTAGTTCTGTGTTGCCTGGTCACCAACATGCATCAACTGGAGCCCAGCATTACTGATACAGCAGAGCTGGGTGACGGCCCACTTCCCAGTGGGCAGGTAACAGGTGTGTGCTGTGTCAGCAACCAGAAAACACCTGCAGGGCTGCGTGAGCCCTGGGGGCCTTGCTGCCTGCCAGGCTGCCCTCAGCATGTTGCAGTGAGGGGGGGAGGAGCTGGGAAAGTGCCTCCCTCTGCTGCGCCTCTTCTCAAGCTGGTGGTCCAATGAAATACAGAGCGAAGCGGTGGGTGTTGGTAAAGCACTCTGGGACTGAAAGCTGGGAGCAGCACCGGGGTTCATCAGAAGAATTTAGAAAACTCTTTGGCCTTTGTAATGCCAAGCCTTTGTCTGCTTTCATGGCAGTCAGAAGCTGAGCTCACTGTGACCTCATCTGTGCAGGACAGAGCCAAGAAACACAACCCTTGTCTTGCTGTCTTGCCCATGGCAGTGTCCACAGCTGTCACCAACAGTCAACCTGGTGCTGGCAGGTAGATGAAGAATGAAGGGTCCCTTAATATGTGGGAGAATTGATTAGTAAGTTTTATAATTTGTTGTTATAACAACCAGCTCTTTGATTTTTGCGTTTGCATGTGTATGTGTTGGTGTTCAGAAAGGGACGGAAAGGAATAGCACAGTTCATGCAGCAGGCAAGGCATCAGCACAAACCCTTTTTGGAAGGATATGGTCACTGTCACCAGCACAAGTAGGAGCTGGGGAGAAGCTGAAGTCTTGGGGAGGCAGGAGTCGGGTGGCTGCAGAGAATTCAAGGGCTGCGAGAGTACATGGGGATGTGGCTTAAATGGTAGAAGGAAATACAGCCAGAGGCTCAGCTTGTGCAAATGGGGCCCGCTCCCTGAAGTCCTAGCGACTTAGAGTAAATGAGACAAAATGTGCTGCAATGTGTGTAGCCTGAATGCTACCCACTGCTCCTCTTGAGCAGGACAGTGACGGCATTGCTGTCTCAATAAAATAAGGAAGGGTGTTGCACAACCTGCAGAACAGTAAGTGCTGCTGCTGGAGGAGCCAGCCTCTCGTGCAGAGCAGCTCGGATGTGTACTTCCGTCAGGTGGAGATGGTCTATTGTTTTTCACTTTGTACCATTTACTCTGCAGTCATACTTCTTGGTAAAAAATTGTGCCAAAATGATGTGTTACAGAGTATAGGAAGTGCAGCAACTAGTTTGTCCCCTTCTCTCCATCTCCAGCTGTGATATACCAGAAGAGATGTCTCGCACACAGGAGCTTTGGGGACAGCATTGTTCTCTCAGGCAGGGCCAGGACTGAGGGCCATGGCAGCATTGCTCTCAGCTTTGCACGAGCACACGTTTGCACCATGTGTTTTATCCAGACATGTTCAGTAAGATAGAGATGATACTGGCAATTACATCTAAGTGCAGGAGCAGTAACTGATGTTGCCATAATGGCTCATGTCAGTGTAAACCTCTTCTCAAGCTGAAGACATAACAGGAGATGAGTGTTAGGCGTTGACACTCGTGGTTACAGGCAGCGGACCTGCATCATTTGGGGTGGCTGACTGTTGAGCGGACCAGGGTGTGTGTGAGGAACTGGGTCTGCTCTGTAGCCTTCTCAAGGACTGCTCCAGCCCTCCAATGTTGTCCTACATGGCGTGTAGCTTACGTGAGCAGTACAGGCACGTCTCTAACCCTGCTTCCCGGTGCAGTAAGGGAGTGTATAAGACGCAGGGCACTGCACTTCCCTGTCAGATCCCTGTGTGGAGCTCCATGAAGTACGTCAAACCCAGGCTGGAGGTGGGTTATTCCTCCTCTGTGGCTATCATAAACATGTCAGTGGCCAGCATAGTCTTCTGTTTGATAGTTGCAGCAGTATCACATGCAGGATCAGTGCTGCAGCCAGCCCAAAGCCGGGTGATAACACGGGATGCTCCCAGCCTCTCTTTCAAGGAGACTTTTGCCCCTGTCAGAATCACTTCAATCTCCCGAGGCACTTTCACATAGCACCTGTGTGCACGAGCACAGGTGCCAAGCTGCATCTCCAGTCTTGCCGAGGGCTACTAGCTGCACACTGGAGTTTGACACTGTAATAATAAATTTCTTTTGTCAGATGATATTAATCTTGGATTATCTGCTTCACCAATCCAAATACAGGCTCCTACATTAGCATCTACTTTCCTTAGGCTTGAATCTTTCAGGAAATAGATGCAAATTGGAAAGCCTGCGTAAGTTAGCTGAGGTTGTAAATCCAACCACATCACACGTGAGCCCGGGAGGTAGAGAACAGCTTTCAAACCACTTCCCACAAATCGAGAGTGAGCACTGCACTCTCGTACACCTTATTAATGCTGTGGTGAGGAACACGCCTGCAGGTACAGTGACCCTCTGCTTGGAGCAACTGCTCCCATCTGAGGCACCACAAAATCCTGTCACCTACCTCCAGGCAGTGCAATCCAGGTTAATTTCTGAATTAATGCAGAACTCTGTTAGGAATCACTCAGGGCTGTGCTCAGCAAGTGTGCCCCAAGCCTGCTGTGCGCAGAGCTCTGGGCAGTCAGAGCAGCCCTCTGCTTGTCCCTGCCTGCATCTCTTGCAGCATCTGGGTTGAAGTTTGGCCAGTATACGAAGCTGTGCTTTGCTGTGCTGTGTGGATGTTAACCCTTTGTCTTTGCCCCCATTGTTTGATATTTCATTTCAGGAAACACTTTTGCTTTCCAGTTTGTTTATTTCATAGTTCAAAGTACATTCTTCCAACTGAAATATTAGAAACTTCAGAAATGTCATCAAAGCATGATTTAAAAACATGCTAGGAATGGAAGTGCAATTAAGGTGCCTTAACCACCTTTACTCTGCCCTGTAGCAATGCAAAGGAAAACAATTTATTTTTAAAGGTTATTGTAATCTAGAGCTTTAAAATCTAACATGCCTTAATCATTACTGAATGGTTATTGAAAAATTTTACCTTTTCAGTCATAAACAACTGCTCCATAAAATGTGCCTTTTACATCTTTATTAGGCAAACAGCACAACAGCAATTGCCATTGTAGCCATTTCATGAAAGTTTGAGCCAGGTCTCACCAAATGAAACAACTATTTCGGTGATGGTCATACCAAGCACAGACATAGTCCTCCGTACTTTTATTTGCCTTAATCCGAAGAAGGGTAAGTAGTGTATCATAAGCCACGTTCCAACAAAACTGTGTTTGTCTGGTCCTGCAATCCCCCATTCAAGTGCTTAGCTTGATATTCCTGCGGACTACTCACACGTTTCATGCCAAGATTGACCTTTGTTTTTCTAGCATGAGAGGCAGTACTAGCGTCTCAAAGCTTTGGTTTCCTTGTATCTTGAAGCAGAGATGAGGGGCAAGAAAAAGGTCCTTGTTAGGTGTGCAGCACAACTGACTTGTTCTGACCTTATGGGACTGCACTCTGGGTAACTGCTGCCAGCCTGTCCTTGCTGTTCTTCCACCATTTTGCCAACATGATTTAGTAGGATTTAGGGGACCACGCAGGAGAAAGAATCTGCCCCCTTAGGCTGACTTACCTTTAAGGGACTGGAGTGCTTGTTTTTCTGTTTTTAAGATCTTTGAAAATGAAAAATCTGCTATGTTTCTCAAAGGACGCTTTTAATTTTTGGTTGAGAAAAGTAAAGATCTTCATACTGTATGAAGGCTTTTATCTCACTGTGCATCTTCAGTGTTATATATACTCCTGTAAGCCATAGGGTGAGGATTTCAAAAGCTGTAACTTTTTGTCTTTACTGTTGTCTGTAATGTGAGAAAAGCTGAGCCAATCACGCGTTTTGGAATTTTCCACTTTTCCAGGAAAGAATGGACAGGATCTGATGTGGATATGCATGGCTGCAAACCCTCCTGGTGGTGCTGGAGATGGAGCTGTGCACCTGCAGCTCAGCAGAGCTGGGCAGGGGGGGTCATTGCACACTGCCCTTCTTATCAGGTGCACTGTGTTGAGCTGCCACAGTCTGACACTACATTTGGAAAGCATTTGCCGTCCTCTCCTGATAGCAGTCTGTGATCCATATTTTTTTATGGCTGGTATAATCTCAAAATCAAGTACTTTTGGCAGTTTTTGTGGATCCATGTAGTACACTACATTCATTTGAACAACTGCCATTTGCCTTTAATCTGTCCAGATCCAATTATTTTAAGTATCCACAGGTGAAGCATCAGAGACCATGTGTCTTTTTTATTTTTTACAGGAACTGTTTTCTCTGTCATGGCTGGAGGAGGGAGCTCTGTTCCTGGTTGCCCACTGGCATGTGATGCGACAAGCTTCAGTTCTCTCATAGGTGCACTAATACTGCACCACGCCTCCATTCATAATACAGTTTGAAGTCTGTAATGTGCTTAGCGTGAGCGGGAGAGACATGCACCTCTGGCCTCACCACTGTTTCAGACCAGTTTCATTGGGGAACATATGTTTAGTCTGTGTTATCTTCCTCTTGAAAGTAAAAGCAGTGATACCAGTCTTCTAGAGCATGAACAGTCTGAGCTGGCACAATATGTGAAAGTGGGGAAAACAACTGGGGGAAAAAAATAGTTGTGTTAGCTCAGTGTTTCTCAGATGTTTCATGTTGCCAGCACTGTCTGAAGTGATAACGAGGTCTAAGCACCCCCTCTTACAGTTCCTTTGCAAGTGCACAGAGGTACCAGTGGTAATGGTGTTGTGGCAGTGTAATTGCTTTATGTTGTGTGTTTTGAGAGGCTGGTTTAGGGTGTGCAAGGAATGTAGGAACAAGATTTCTTTTGCCTGAGATCACAGCTGCATGTTCAGCATCTCACTAATCCTCTTTTCCTTCTTGGTCTGTGATTCTTGAGTGCTCCTTGGGGGGATTTTGATCCCTCAGTAGAAAACCCCAATCTATTACTGAGCCCAAGTGCCTGTGGGAATGCTCTGCACCCAAACCTGACTGCCAACACCTCTGAAACCTGAGGGCAGTCTGGACGAGTGATGCCCCAACCTCTGGGGGTCAGTACATGCTGGATTTGGTGGGCCTAGCATGGAGCATACAGCATGAAGTCAGATCCAGCAGGGTCGTGGCCCAAGAGGGAGCTCTGTGGTGCTGATGCAGCAATGCCAGGTAGGAAATACAGGTACTTCCCTGGGCGAGTGGGGCAATGTCTGGAGAGAGACCCAAGAAATGGGCTTTGTGGCATGGATGTCCTCACCAGGAAGACACTTGGAGGATGGAGGCTCCTGAGCAAGCAGAAGCTAACTCTGTCTCTTTGGGAGATATTTGGTGACATTTAGCAAAAAGGATTGTTTCCTCAGCCCTTACCCAAGCAGGCTATTACCCCCTTGCAGTATGGCTGCCATGGCAGATAGTAGCTGTCCCTTGGTCACTGCGGAGCTCTGCTCAGCCAGAGGGCTGGGGGCAGGATGACCTCTTTGCTCTGTGTTTCTGCCAGTGCTTGTGCTGTTCTTCTGGCTCCGCAGAGCCCTCAGCCTGTGCCTCCGTCGCCTGCCCCGGGTGCCAGGCCTTGCCTGCTGGCAGCCAGGGGTCGTTCAGAGGAGCCAGAGGAAGCGGCCAAGGTAGTTGTCGGCCACGTGTGGGCATGGGGCTGGCTGGGGGCAGCACCCGCCTGCTGGGAACAGGCAAGGCCCATTAAGAGTTAATGCCGGCAATTAGAAATGAGCTGGGTGAGCTGGAGGCTTCAGAAAGATGACAGTGGGTGTGAAACACTGTAACATTCCCATTAATTCGAAATGTCTTGTTCTGGCCAGAAAGAAGTGCCCAGATTTTTTAGTCAATATTAATTTTACACTTGGCACCACAGGAGCGTGTGAACTGCTGAGTTCACAAAGGGTCCATCTAATAAACAGACAATAGAAAATCAGAACAGCAAAGATTGAGTTCACTTGCCCAGGCGATGAGAGCATAATGACCGTGAGGGCTGCAGAGGGCAATGGAAAATTCTGAGCAGTAACGAGGAGCTGCAGCAAGTGCCCAGGCCTTGGGTCCGTAACGGGCACGGGTAGGAGCGGCAGGAGAAGGCAGCATGGCAGCATGCAGAGGGAGCAGTCCTGGAGCTGAGATGAGAGGCAGCTGAGGAGGAGGGTTCACGTCCACGGTGTGCTGTGGGAATGGAAGGGCCAGACGAAGGAAAGCCAATTGTTCTCTGCGAATGAATCCCAAACCTGATTTCCGTGTGATTTCCTTTAGAAAAGGGTTGGAGATTTCGGATGAGCTCCCACATGCATGCCTGCTGCCCCTCGGGTCTGCCTGGTCCCTTCCTGTTTTGATCACCCTGCTAGATCACTTTGCTAAGAGAGCCATTCCCACCGCCTGGCAGCCTGCAGGACTGGAGGCACCAGGTTTTCAGAGCTGCAGTGATTAGCCAACTAAATGCTGCAGGAGTAAGGGATGAACTCCGTTCCAAAGAGCCAGATGCTGCTATCTTTCTAATAAACCTAGAGGAAACTCTCTGGGAACAGGAGACAATTGTCAGAAAAACATTGCTTTGAGGAATATGTTTGCCTGCTTTCCTCAACTTTCAAGCAGTCTGCAAAACAGTTTTTTTTTTTTT
>VXAV01009941.1:132956-161054 GCA_013399715.1 Alectura lathami | reverse complement strand
TTTTTTTTTTTTTTTTTTTTTTTTTTTTTTTTTTGTCTTGGTGCTAACAGGGTCCAAAACCAGAATGGTGTAATTCCAACAACTTCTGGCAACTGGTCCATGGGCACTTAGAGCTTACACGTGTCCTTGTGCTTCATGCCTCAGCCTCTGCTTTCTTCCTGGAATAGCAGGGTCCAGACCCCAATAAGAGACTAGAGACCGCATTCCCTGCTTTGGCTAAGGTGATATTTCAAAATAAATGTTTCAAAATAGATTTTTTTTTTTCTGCAGGATTGTTCTTTAGTCCTTTTCCTTAAAGAACAATTTTGATAGATGTGGATTCTGAATGCTGCCTTGATTGAAATGGAACCCCCGTATCAAAATTCAAGGCATCTGTCTCACCCCAAGCCATGGAAATCCCTCACAAGCCTAGCACCTGGCTACTGAGCACATCTCAGAGAGCCCAGACACTTTATTTTCCCTTCCTGTAACACAGTTACCATATTCGATCTGGCTATTAAAGTAGCAAGGTGAAAGAGTAAAGAAACACCTGCCTCTGCATTATCTGTGACAAGCTAGCGGTGAGTGCTGCATCTGATTATCTGCAGTGTTCAGGACTGATTTCTGGACAGAAAACGACTGATTTTGTTGAAGAGGGAAAAGAGGTCCAGCCTCCTCAGGAAAGGAGGCAGCTGATACTGAGGCGAAAAAAAGAAATACAGGGCATGCAAAGCCCTTGGTAAATGTAACTTCAGAGACCAGGTGAGAAAACACAGAGCAAGTGTGGTTAAACAAGGTGGAATAACAGGATATATGTGAAGTGTGTGTGCCAAGGGAGAACTGAGGCATATAGAGTCTTTTGGGGGAATGAAGAATTCCCAGAGAGGAGTGGAAAAAAAGAAGGGAAGGTTTGCAGAGAATTCCTAAAATACCAGGAAGGAGGATAGCGATGGGAGGTGGAGAAAGCTTATAAGGATGTGGAAGTAGAGCAGCTGGACGCAGAGACCTGCAGTATGTGGGCCAGGCCAGCAGTCTACATGACCACCATGGGCAGGGGGCACAGTAAACCATTGGGCCCAGGTCTCTGGGCTTAGCTGACATTGTCGTTTCTCAAATCTGTTCTTTTTTGGGGCCATAGGTGTTGCTGAGGTATTTTAGCCTACAAATCTCATGCAATCTGGAGGTTTTACCAGGTTTTCAGTCAAGCTGTAAATATTCTGATCACAACCTGCAAGCATTTTACAATCAGCCCGGTGCTGTCTGTTCTTTAAGTAACCAAACATGTAACACCAAGTACAAGCAAAATGCAACCTGTGTCCTGAGATGTCCGTTTGCTCTCCGTCCCTCTGCAGGTGCCCTACAGTCGGTATGTACCCTTCCCCTGCAACCAGGGGCCTCATCCTGAAGCCCTTGGCATATGAAACAAGCACTTGGACCTCCAGCAGTGTTGTGCTCCCAGGAGATCTGGGCTGCAAGCTGTTTTGTCCTTGGTGTACCAGCAGGAGATCCCACTGTCGGGAGGGGTGTGCAGCACAGAGGGTTTTGTTTTACCTTTTTGCTTGCTGTTTATAAAATGCCTGCATGAAGGTGACAGTTTTGCACCACTGGAGCGTGGGGATAGCTGTGCTGATAGCAGCCACGGCTGGGGGTGATGGAGGGGTGAGGAAGGCCCCCAGAGCTTGGTCGGCACAACTCCTGTCCCAGCCTTCCTGGTGTGGAAGTGGGCAAGGTCTTTGCTCCACATTTCTGCACTGAAGTGACAACTCCTCTTTTAGCTCCTCATAGCGTGATGACTTCATAAACATCTGCTGTCGCCTTCCTTTTCTTTCTGTTTTTAAATGTGATTATCTACCCATTCCTCCCAGCAGCCCAGTTTGGTGGTGGCTCTGCTGTCTGCTGGGGCAGGTGGTGCGATCAGGCTGGACAGGTTAACCTGAGTTATGTGCTTCTGTTCCAAGGTAACCATCCAATCAGTAAAATGCTTTGCTTGGTCGAATAGATGCACAGTAAAACCAGATGAAAACAGCCCTGTCATGACTCATGAGCATGTAGCAGCTGCTGTTGTAAGATGACCGGAACATGAGGCCTTGGTTTGTATTGGTACTGGTGAAGTGTCATCCAGTTTCACTGCTGCTTCTTGAGTGTGGTGACCACTGGGACGTGTGTGAGGCCCACCCTCCCGTGCAGGGCACGTGAGAGGGCTGTGCAGGGGGATGTGTATGTGGCTCTACACCTGTTCTCAGAGGCCTCTCTTCATTCTAAGCTCTCACCTGGCTGCTTTGTGAGGGTGTTGACAGCTTCTTCTTGCTCCCCTACTCTGTCACAGAACATAAAATCTTGGCAAAACAGATTTGTGATTTGGATCCAGAATTGAACATTTGGGCAGCCTTGAATGCTAACGAATTGCCAGGACTGGAAGGTTTCACCCGAGGTCTGAGGAACTCAAGGATGAAATAGCTGAATTGCCAAAGGCAGAGCGTAACATTTCTCTTAAAAATTTCCTGGCACCTGAAGCATGGAGGGTGTGTAAATATAACATCAATCTTTAAAAAATGGCTTAGGGAGGATCTAGGAAACTGAAGGCTAGTAAGATTGGCATGTGTAGTATACATACTAGTAAAAGACATAATAGGAAAAGAAATGGTCTACAAAGAGATAAATACAATCAGTTTAGGAATAATCAACATGATTTCTGCAGAGGCAAGAGGTCTGTCTTTCAAAGCTCTGTGAGTTCTTTGAAAAATACATAGATATAGGTGATCCAGTTGTTACTGATTTCTAGAAGTCTTCTGGCCAACTGTAACGAAATTGGGAACCCAAGCAGGCATTGTCTAGGAGAGAAGGTTCTGACTTGTCTAAACAATTGTCAAAGAGATTGGAGGCAGAGTAGGAGAAAAGTTATCTGAGTGGAAGGATGTTGCTAGGGGTTTTTCACAGGTCTGTGCTGGGGTCTGTACTGCAAAACGACTCAGTAATGAACAGCGGGCTTCAAATTTTGCTGACAAAATTAAGCTATTCAAGACTGCAAAGACGAGGTCAACAGTGACCTACTGTTGGACAACTTCAAGACCGAATGTCTGGGCAATAAAATGGCAGATGGTATTTCATGCGAATAACTGAAGTGAGGCTTGCAGAGGAAGAAGTCCTTGCTGTGCAAATAAAGTGATGGGCTTTGAACTCCTAGGATGGTTGTTGTATAGGACTGAATGAGAAGTCATCTTCAGCTTGGAAGAGTCATGAAGCGAGAAGGGCTACAGTAAGGATGGAAGAGCATGGAGGGGGGGGCTGACTGTCCGCTGTTTCTCCCAATGCAAAACCAAAACTTTTCCAAAGAAAACCTTGGCCTGAACTAATATGAATGTGCTTCTCTCATGTTCTAGGGTGATTCCTCTCTTATCTAATAGAATTATCTCTCTTAAGAAATGTTGCTTTCCTACCCTAGTTTTTTCCTGAAAAGTGTAGGCAAAATCCCCTTCGGTAAAATCCTGTGTGTTAATTGTTGGAGTCACTGCTGTGGCCCAGCCCCCACATAGAGGTTTGGCTGTGGAGGGATCTTCCTCACCCGGATGAATTGCTGTCACTGGCATTTATGCTGTACATGCATGATAATCTTTTTGATCTCTGTAGGCATCTGGGATTCTTCTGCTTGGGTGACTGGCATCTAGCCTAGCTCATCTGAACTGGCAGCTGCAGAGGTGGAGACTGATCAGAAATAGCTGGAAACTGATAGGACCCTTTCTGGAGACCCCTCTGCCCTTTGTACCTTACAGGTACTGCATGCGTTACTGTCACACTTCACCATCACCTGTAGACTCACTTTTGTCATCTGTCGTCACAGCACAAGGCCTTTTGTCAGAGCTGGGTAAATGGGAAAGCAAGAAGGTGGAAGCAGGAAGCCACAGGGCCCGAGGCTAGCTTCAGAGCACTGCTCTGGCTGCAGGTATTCAGCTGTTGGCCGTCTTACTGGGGGATAAACACACCTGAGCTGATATCTGCAACCCTCCTCAAAATAATCAAAGCTTAAAGAGCTGGGAGAAAGTGTTGGGGTGGGCAGCTTTCACCATGAGCAGGCAGGCTCCCACCTGCTGTAAGCACGTGGCCCCATCCGGAGATCAGGCAGGAGGGCAGAGCAGGATTTTTTGCATCATGTAGGATTCACCTCTCATTCGTCTGCATCATTACAAATATCAACTCTGACAGCTGCTCTCTGTGCAGTGAGTGTGCAGAGTTGAGGTCATAAAGATCAAAGCCTGTGTTTGTCCCTGGACTTTCACCAGTCAAGAAGAGAAAGGAACACTTATCAGGACAGAATGTGTGAAAGGCTCTTTTCCAGTTATCCCTGCTTTTCCATCACTCTTCCTTGCCCAGTCCTACCAGTGCAACATCCTCACCTTGAACAAGTCTATGTGAAGTGCGTCTAGCAGCAAGGTGCCTTGATGGGTGTGCATTTGCTTAGGAGTCCCCCTCTGGGGAAGCCAGGGAGGAAAAATGATTTGCCAGAGTTCAGAGTGGTGCTGCCAGAGCTGCAGAAGACAGAAGTGGCATGAAGTGCCTGAGACCTTGAAATGGTGAAGCCAGACAACTGAAAGGCAAGGGAAAGATGTGTAGAGAAGAAGATGGGAGGAGACAAAAGGGGAAAAAAAAAAATAAATAAATCCTAAGAACAGATTTACCAGCAATTTTTAAATCCAATTTTCCTAGTGTATGATTTCTAACAGCTTGTGATCAGCTAACGCTTGTGCTGTCTGTGCAGGTGTTTGTCCATCTCTGCTGGCTCCAAGTTGCATGCGTTTCTGTCACCACTGGTTTATGAAAACGCAGTCTGCTTACTGGGGTTTGTACTCATAGGTACGTGCTAGTGGAGGAAAATACAGGTTTACCTCTGGGAAATGTATGGGGAGAGTGCCACTGTGTGGTGACACAGAAAATTCCACTCCCTTTTCACAGAAGGCTTAGAGAGCATCTCTCTGAAGTTAACAGGAGTATTCCTGATTTCTCCCCAGGATTTGGCTTGTTCCTTGTAGAGGAACAGGAGCAACACTTCAGGCACTCCCATTATGCTGTTTTTTTTTTTTTTTTTTTTTCTCTGCCTTCCTTTCTCTCTTCCAACAGTCTTTTGACAAAGATAAGGCAAAATGCATTCTTCTGTGTGTGTTAACATCCTACCTTTCCTCAAGGGAGAGTGAAATAAAGGATAAGAGCAGGACCATGGAAAACGATGCTGTGTCCTGCAATTCTCTCTGTAAACAAGCTCCTGCAAGCTATATCTCAGCCATGGACAACACAAGTTTCTCTCCATCTGCTCAGAGACTTTGGGCTGCGCTGCCTTGTGTCTGCTCTGGCCATGACGGAGCTTCACTGTAATCACCCCCAAATACAGAACACATTCTGCCCCCAACAGCGTTAATGCTGAGACTAAAGCCTTCTTAGCGCCCTGCTCTGGCATCCTCGTCATCTGGTCATTGGCTTTACTTTTTAGCTCTCACACTTTAGTGATTGCTTTTCAATGCTTTTAGCTCTAGGTCCTTACATGTTATACCTGTGGCTAGCAAATTTGCTTTGGTTCTGCTCTGGGGAAGGGAACACTTCCTTCTGAAGCTCAGTTGTTTGTTATAAGATTGAATGGGGAAAAAAGAAACAACAGTAAGCACCTTGCCGGGGGCATAGCCTGCGGGCTGTACCTGTGCTGTGCAGCCCTGCAGCTAATCTGTCAGCGTGCTGGTTGGCTCTTTGCAGACATCTTTCCAAAACTGCATGATTTCATGAGCTCTTCAGCCTGATGATAGGAAACTTGGTGGTATTCTGAAGAACATGTAAGCTTCCTCTTTTAACTTTTTCTTTTGCTGTTTTAAGACCTAAAAGGATTCCAGTACCTGCATCTTGAAGCTTCACACAAGATACATACTGCAGAATCGGAGAAGGGAGCATGGTGCATATTGCCATTATTGCTCCTTTAGCTGGATCTGCTTGACTCGGTGTCTGGGACGCACCTGTGATTCTCTTGCTGGGACACGCGAGAGAACTTTCTGATAACTTTCTGCAGGAGCCTTGGAAGAAGGATGCAGGGTTCCTCCTGAGATTTATGTTGCTATCTTCCCTGACCCTACTCAGTCTCGGAGGAGGTGGATTTTTCTGTCCCTTACAGGAGTTCAGCCCTTCAAACTGGAATGCTGGTGAAATGCCCTTGCCAGCAAAGCATCTCTGGGTAGCTGCATCTGTTCACAAGGAGGTACTGCATTTCCTTCAGATGTCCCACCTTACTGCGGTGCTGCTGCTGCACCTCTCCTTTGGATGGGCAGCTAAGGGATGATCCTGGGCATGAGCTCTCTCCCACACAAACACGCATCTCTTTCTGAATGTACACGAGCCCCATGGTGTTTGGGATCTGCCAGCTACCCCCGCCAGTGTGCCCCCCAGCCGGTGGCTTCCTGCTCTCCCTTTTGGCCAGGGGGACTCCTGATAAGGGCTGCTTGCTGTGGATCCTTCTGTGATGCTCTTGGTTCCCTTTGCTCACAAGTGACAATTATCCTGCCTTTACCTTCTCCATGTGACCTAGTCCTCATTCATACTCAGCTATCTATATTCTCCCAGATACTGGTAGAAGGCCCCCATCTTCAGGGCCATCTCCAGGCCATCCCTCACAATGTCTCCACATGGCTTTACTGAGCAAGGTGTGAGCTATTTTTAATTCTTTGCCTGCCTGCAGCAGAGCTGCTCCCACTTCTCCTTCTTGCTTCTCATTTCTAGGCCTCTGATTTTTGGAGGCTTTCCAGCAAGTCCACCACTTTCTGAAAGTGAGATTTTGCAACCCTGCATCATCTGGAGAGTTGGAATTGCTGTTGAGCATAATATGAAGGAATTAAGTAATACAGTATTGTGGAGCTGACTTCTATTACAACGATAAAATAGAGCACAGCAAGTCTATTCCTTATCTTGTGGAAATCACACCTCAGCCTAATCTCCAGTTAAAATATTCATTAATACAGCCTGAATAATAAGCATGTATAGAACAATTACTATGGAACTAGTTTTCATTACATTTGTGAGATACAGGTTTGGGCACATGAGAGGTTCTGACAAGATCAGGACAGCAGTGAATGAAGCTCTTTATGCACACCTGGCTAGCAGAAAGGGATTATACAGCAATGAATCTACGGCTGCTATTAGCCTACGTATATCGCGCTGTGCCATGGCGACCAGCCTGGTTTCTGGGAGAGTGAAGATAAGGAATAGGAAGGCAGGCAGAGGCTTGCACTGCGTTGTGGTACGATCAGGATGTTTCCTAGAGGATACCGGTAGCTATCTTGCAGACACAAGTCAGCCCTAGTGTAGTGCAAGTGTCACTGCAAATACACAAATCTGTTTTGGGGGCATAAATATCATTCAAGTAGAATCCTTGTTAGTTTGGCTTTCTTTCACCTCTGAGGAGGGGGAATTTGGAGGATTCCTGCCCTCTCCATTTGGCTGCTGCTGTTTTTCTGCTGATTGGTTCAGTTGACACTTGTTCCTCCTTCATGGGAGCTCGGCTAGAGAAATTTCCTCAGAAGCTGCAGTTGTGAACAGCTTCAGCCCTTGGCCAGACCCTGCCCTTCTCCGTAGCAGCTCCTCTGCAGGGCTGCAGGGACAGGAGCGTGGAGGACGATGTCCCAGCTGCTCTGTTCTGTGTTGGTTGGCCAGGATGCACGTCTCGGTTTTAGCACAGCACTGCGCTCTTTGTGCACTGCAGAGAGATCAGATCTGTTTGAGCTCACCTCCTGGCACTGAGGCTGCCCAGGGGAAGAAATCCTGGGATTTGGATGCAGGGCTGGAGGAAAGCTGTGGCGGGATCCTCACGTACCTAGCTGCATGGAACCAGCACGTGGTAAAGCCGTTCTACTGGCAACTTCTTACCTAGATACTGATATCAATGACACTGATCTGCATTCCCCTGCCTCTAAAACATGCAGCTACCACCATATCATGCAGCGGTGATGGGTGCATCAGTTAATCGTGTTTGTAAATCAGGTAAATGATGGGATAATGTTGCCACAGTAAAGTCCAGGTTGGAATAGATAATTCAGCCTTCAGAAAAAAGGCTGCACAGTACAATAAAGAACAGGCCAACAAGGGTAGAAAGAGGCAGCAGCATTAAGTGGGTGGAAGGGACAGCTTGTGAAATGGCTGGGAACGCTGTAGAAAAAAATCATGTTTTATGTTGCTTAAAGTGCTTGTATGATCGCTGGCTGTTAAGCCACGGGAGTGGTATAGGGGAACTATTTTTACCTGTGGTTTAATAGGGTTCAAGACAGTTACTGAAACAGGGCACGCTGTTTTGGTGTCCCTCTTCGTAAAAGATGTTAATATTTGAAGCTGAGGAAAAGTACACAAAAACAATTTAAAAAAAAATAAAGCTTTACAATATGAGACTAGAGAAGCTCATTCTATTTAACTTTTTTTTTTTTTTTTTTTAGATAGTGTGAGCAGACTTGATAACAGTGTAGGAGTACCAATGAGCAGGGGAGAGCAGGGAATAGGTAGGCTGGGTGCTTATCTGAGAAAAGTATGATAAGAACCAGCACCTGCAATTTGAAAGTACGGGAATCAAATTGTGAATTCTGCATCCTTTTAATGGGGATTAACCTCCAGAACACATGTCCAAGGGTACTGGCACATTCTCCATCCTGTGATGTCTTTAGATCAAGAAGACATAATTTTCTGGGAGAGAAGCTTCAGTCAAATATAAAAGATCTGAACTCAGGCCAAGGGTAGAGATGAAATGACAGTCATTTATCCAAAGAATGGTCTAATTGTTTCACTTGGCCTTCAGCGCTAATGAAATTATGAAGTGTGGCTGTGAAATTAAAGACACAATCATCTAGTATATGCCCAATAAGGACTAAATAGAACTGCACGTGCCAATTTATTTATTTGTTGTTGCCAAATTAGAAGTTTAACCTCTAAAATACTAATAACATTCTTCAGCACTGTTGAAAGAAAATGGTAAGCCATCTCTGGTTTGGTGCTGTAGAATCAAGTTAACATCTCCTTGCTGCATGCAGATTTCTTTATTTCATACAAAGGATAGCAATACAGATTCTGACTTAGTCGTTATGCTTGCACTGTGTTCTTACAGCATGCCTACTACTATGTATTTAGTGATATTTTAAAAAATAACGTTAAATGTTTCATAAAAAATGAAAAAAAAATGTATGTTTCATTAACACGTGTGTATGCAGTAAGATTTTTGGTAGATTAGCTAGGTAGATTTAAGCATTTAGATCAAGAGATAATAATTTCCAGGTGCTTGAATCCGTGCACTAGTTTATGATTTTTGGATTAAACGTCACTGCCGGGGGTGACCAGAGGCTTTTCTTAACACCTGTGTTGCTGTTGCTGAGTTAGTGGGTAGGAGCTCCAGCTGAAGCCTTGAGCCACTTTGCCTAAGACATGTAACTGCGTGGTGGGAAATGCTTCTCTTGCCAAGCAGAAAGCTGTCTAAATAAGCAAGGTGCTACCAGATTTGTTATCCTTGCTTAACCTTTGGGAAGCTGAGTCCGAAGATACAGTGACTTTCCTGAGGTCACGTAGGAAGCACGGCAGCCCCAGGAACCAGACACGCTTCCCCAGCCTCCGTGTGCCTCTTTGACCTGGAGACACTTTCCAGACTGCAGTAAGTGACCCGGCTGCCTTTGCTAATGTTTTCAGGGGTTAGTTAGGAACTTAATTTGTTGTATGGGTTGCTCTGAGAAACATTGCTATTCAGTTTATTTAGTCATACTGTCAGTACAAGCAATTTACTGCTCGACATAAAGAGTCTCAGGATCTCCCTAAGATATACTGTAAAGGGTTTTACACACGTAGAGACTGAGATGCTGTAATTCTCTGTTTTTGCTAATGATGATGTGTTGAAAATCCCATAAGTGTGTCTGATAGATACCGAGTCAGTCACACAAAATGTCTGCAAAATACTTTGGGGAGTTTTACCAGCTCTAATGCTTGTTCACATAATTAATATAGAACACCTAACTCAGAGCCATGCAACATCTCCTTTCTAAATATGTTTAATCTCAGCTGAAGTCAGCTTCCCATATTCATTTGTGGCTTATAATAAATGCCCCAAGCTCATTTTGCACTCACCTTAATAGCCATTTTGTCGTTGCAAGCCCTTCTGTGTCTACCCAGTTGGGTTTTCTGTTTGTTTTATTCTTTATAAAACAGGGTCAGCATGATTCCTGCTAGCCTCTGTAAAGAAGGAACCTGTGAAATTGTGTGTCCCCTTGATTCGGGCGGTTCATTTCACATTAGGAAACTAGTCTCACTTTCAGTAAGCAGAGCGGCTGCACAGCCTGCCTGCTGAAAGTGGTTGGGCCGGGGGTTTCTGTTCTCCTGTTGCCAGCACAGTGTGAGATTCCAGGCAGGCTGGGGTGAGCTCACTTTTGCTCGCTGTCGCTGCTCAGCGCTGGAGGGCTGGCGGTGCTCGTGTCGACAACCAGCGCTCGGCTGGCAGCGGGGCTCCAGCACTGAATGTGCGCAGAGGCTCCGGTTGGCTGCTCCTGTGCGTGCAGAGCGTGCTGCCGCTGGGTACCTCGCCCTGCCTCTCCTGCCTTCATCCCCAGCTCTGCTGGGTCAGCTCCTCACCAGGTAATCCTCTCCCTTCCCTACTGCCTGCGCTTCTGATGCATATGCAGGGCTCACCTGCAGGGTGCTGGGGCTTGTTCCAGCACAGGGATTAATAAATTGCATCTCGGTAATTGAGACCCTGTCTGAAAGTGGGTTAAGGCACAGCCTTTTGCCTGTTCTCAGCAGGAAGCGCAGAGGGCCGTTTCCTGGTGTTGCACATGTGGACAGTGGTCTGGGGGTGTCAGTGCCACACTGACCGTGGCAGTAACTCCGCAGAGAGCAAGGCTTGGTGCTGCCTCAAATGAGAGAGGACTGAGACTTTTATTCTGTTTTGGTAGCCACAGGTTTCTCCTTATTCATTTACTTCCCTGCAAACGCTGTTGTTTTCTCCATTGGTTGACTCCGCGTTGCTTGGGGAGCTTCGTTTTGGGTGATGGTGTCTGGACAAGGACTTTGAGAGCCAGGAGAGTCCTTTAGTGAACGTCTGGGGTTTTGGACAGATTCCCTAAGGTAGAATCTACACGTTCTCAGTGTGTAGTGCTAGGGTGTCTACAAGCCCCACACAGAGCCATTAAATGTTGTGGGTGGGGAACTGAAACACATGAAGGTGCTTTCATTAGGGTCATGCAGAAATCTGTAACTGGGTTGGAAACGTAACTGTAGGCAGAAATACACAAGTTTCTGTTACAGCCTTGATCTGGTCTCTAGCACTGATGTGAAACATGGACGTTTGTATAATATGTATTTGTCCTCTGTAAGCTTAAGTACTTTGTATTCTGAGCTGGCTGTTTTATCAGCCAAGATACGCTGGAGGTGGAGGAATGGCTTGCTGGTTGAGCCAGGCTGGAAGTTCTTCCTATTAATGTTATTAATAACTGCTCTTCAGCCCGTACTTCTCAGGTAGCTGAGTGGTTAAGTTAGTCAAGCTGTCCCCAGTGAAAATGTTTTTGAGTAAGAATCTTACCGTATTCAGAAGTGCTGAGCTCAGGTTGGAAAAGTTGTAAATGACAACCAAAACTGTCAGAAGAAATGATCTCATGCACAGAAGCTGGAAGATTTTGTTCAGCCTTGCAAGTTGGAGAAGATCTGATGCACGTGTGAAAAAAGATCTGGTAGAGTGGACTTAAAATGGAGGAGAGAGGAATACTGTTGCTGAAGGACCATGATGCAAGGGCAAGTGACATAAAATTGGCCGTTAGAGCATAAGACCAAAGAAGATGTAGAACAGCCACCCAAAGCGGTTAGGGGAAGCACCTACAGAGGTTATTTGTTTGTGATGTGATTTACGAGACTGCGACAGTTACCTGCTTTTCCACAAGCTTGATTTAGCAGCCCAGAAGTTCCTCGTTTCCACAGAAAAATCTGCCAGATAAGGTTTACTTGCTGGAGTGTTGCTGTCGCTGCTCTTCCCCACAGGAGATGCTGAAGTACAGCTGTCCTCTTCCTCCAGCAGAAGGGTCCACAGGGAACCATGACAAGCTGTGGTACCTCTTGTTCTGCTGTCTGAGATCTGACAAGATGTGAGCATCTGATTTCTTGGAAGGTGAAAGTGATTTCTTACAATGTGAGTGCAGCTCGTCACTGCAACCGTTACTGGAATGGAAGGTTTCTCTCTGCCCTGCCTTCATCCCCTTCTCGAGATGCCTTTTATCCTCCTCTGCTTGAGGCAGGGCTTAGGCCAAATTTGTCCCTTCTCTTGCACAAGCAGGACTGACAATTGACCACGTTCACTTCAGTGAAGTCACCCAGGTTTTGCTTTGTCACACATGACAGCGGAACAATGACACTGTGCTGCTAAGTGGGAGTTGTGCTTTGTGGGTATTTTTTCCTATTATTTCAGAGACAGCAGCAGCGTTGAGGCTATAATGAAGGGTCTTTTATAATCACACCCCCATTATGCTTTGAGAAAGGTTTTGTGAGCTTTGTATTTCATATGTGGGCACGGCAGCTAGGCACTCATTTGCTGGCAGCACTTGCTGTGCATCACACATGCAGTTTGAGGCCTTGTACTAAAAACCCCAAGCACCCCTGTGTCACGCTGCATTTCTCCCAGAGATGTTGCCTAAAGTTTATGCTCCTCAAGGAAGATGTAGGGAAGGGTTCTGCAATTTAATTTGCCTGTCCAAGTCAGCACACAGTTCTCAAGGCTCCCTCTGACATCTGTGGTAAGGGAGAAGTCCCTCAAGAGCACTACTCAGTGCCCTGTGTTGGTCTACAATGACATCGCCATCAGGAGAAATCAGGTATGGTAGAAAAACTGGCTTCCTACAGCTCAGCATGCAAGTAGGGTGTGAAGCATTAGGCCGTGCAGATCCCCTGGGAATGCATCTGGGACACCATGAGACGCTTTGTGTCAAGAGAGATCTCCGCAGCATAACAGAGGTCTGAATACTGCCAAAAGTGTATACTCACCTGTCTGCATCATCTCCAAAACAGCATGCGCGGCTGACATAAAGGTCACCTAAGGCCCGCCAACATGAGGATGGGCTTTTTAGATCTTGTGGCTCTCGTGGATGGGGTGTAGGATGGAAGTCAGTCCTGCTGGCTGCATTCCCAGCAGGGAGTGCAGTGACCCTAGAAAACACGTTTGTTTTTTGGTGTATACAATGAGAGTCAACATTGATTTGTTGTTTTCTTGTTTTCTATATATAAGAGGAAAGCTATTGTTTCAAGGTCTGAAGTAGAACTGCAGTGGGTGTTTTTGCTTTGTACACTCCTCTGTGTCGAGTCATTTAAACCTCACAAGAGCTGAAAGGACTGATGCTTGTACAGCTTTGCTTGTGTTTTCCTTTCCAACCAGGCTTCAAGAAGCATGCACCTTTGCTGGGTGATGGGAAGGAAGCACAAAGACACAGCTACCTCCCAGCAGCCTGTGTGCTTGAGTGCAGCCCTGGCTGTAGAAAGCTTGCCAGGTATGTGAGAGGCATTGCAGAGCTTATCAGTCCAGCAAGATTTAGAAAATGATCATCGTGCAAGAACTGACTTTCTTTGGAGCTGGGGAAAAATGAATGCTGTGCACAGTGGTTGCTCCCACTTGATCACTGTCATGTAAAACTTCGATTTAATGCAGGTTTCAGTTACAGTGAACTCACGAGAGAGGCTGTGTCAGTGAGAGCAATGGTTTTAGTGTCTGCCATGACCACACACGTTTGCTAGAATATAGAATGAAGCTGGAAGTTCTCTTGCTGCCTCTGCCAGAGATGTTTTTAGATTCTGTGTGTCCAGTGTGAGGTGACCAAGCAGACAGTGCAGAAAAACAAATAACAAAAATATGTGACTGTGCTGTGCTGATAGGAGGGCAGCCTTATATCACCCAGATACAACTACATGGGTTATCTTTGACAATACCCACCATACCCCATCATTCTTCCTGTCCCTTATGCTTTGGCTGTACCTGGATAAATGGGTTGGAAATGCACATATATTTCTACAGGATGTGCTTATGTTTCCTGCATAACTTTTTAATGTTAGCATTACGACCTGAATCCAAGAGGCGCTGAACTTTCTTCTGAGTGACTGCGATCCAGAGGCAGAAGCTGTCTGGTAGGAGCACCTAATTTCCTCTCTGGGACCTAGTGAGGCACTTCCCTGCTCACCCATTGTGTTGTGTCTGCTCCCTTCCTGCAGGCAGCAGGGGAAGACTCAAGCTCAGAAGGCATCGGGCACCCCACATGCCAGCATCAGCACGAGGCCATTTGAGGCCCCTTTCAGACCAGTAGATGCTGGTAAAGCAGGAAGCAGTAGTTGGACCAGAGGGCAGAAAATTTGTTGTCATCTTCAGTTAAGACCCTCTTGTCATTGTAATGTGAACATCTGATCAACCTACACAGCTCTGGTAACGGTGTATAAAAGCTCAGCTCCTCTCCGAAAGAGACTGCTGAAGTGTTTCATGTTTATCTCTCAGGGACTTGGTGGTAACTGTGCGTGGCTTGCAAGTACAAATAAATGGTTTTCCTCCTAACTGTCTACCCCCCAGATGCTGCCTGAACTCAGAGCTGAGCTCTGGTCTTTCCATCAGCCTCTGATCAGAGGTTTTGATAGAAACACTGAGTGTGCAGCAGCACCTGCGAGCTGGGTCCCAGCAGTGCTCACGAAGGAGCTGGGGGCTGTTCTCGGATTGCTGGGGAGGGTTTGTCTCACATGCAAGGAAGAGAAATGACCTCACACATCCCACAGTGTGCCAGCTGAGTTTCTGGTCAAGGTCTCTTCTCTCACACGCCTGCTCTGGGGTGTAATGCTGGAAAGGCCTTCCACCTTCTCTGGCAGCAACACCAGAGGAGAAACCTCAGGAAGGAGTTGAGGAAAATCATGGGTTTCCTATGTACCCTCACAGCTCATGGTCTTGGTATTTCTTGGAGCAAACAGGTCAGATCAGGGCTCACTCTGACCACAGCAGGCACTAAGTGGAGCCTGGAGACTGGCGATCCTGTGGTACAGAACTTGTGTTTGACAAACCATTGCTCAGGATCCAAGCAAAATCCAGGTCTGGGTGACTAGGAAATAGTGAATCTTGTGCATGACTAGAAGCTGAGCGCTCTGAAATGGGGTCAGGCCATCTCTCTTGTGGTCCAGACAGTGCCTATTCAATCAGTGACTGGGAACAAACTCTTGACAGGCAGTTCCAGAGCCAGATCCACCTCTTACATAGTATGTATCCTAATATATTCTGGTATAAGGCTCTCTTTGCTGTGGATTTGGGTTGAGCTTTGGTATCTGATGATCCAGGAGCAATAACTGAAGCTTTATCCTTGACTGTGGTGTTTATAACTCATCCATACTGCTTTGTCTCCCACCTGCTTCCTCCCCAGGCCAAGGAAGCCTGCAGAGAGAGGAGTTCAGGGAGCTGAAGGTATTTCTTTTTCAGCTTGGATAAAGCTGGCTAGCAAGGCAGGAAGGTGGGTGCAGAATCCAATGTACCTGAATAAATCAGCTTCTTTAGCTGAAATCCCCAGAAAGTCTGAGGCATTTGCAACATAAGAAAATGGTCCATTGATGTTTATACAGCATGATTTATGTTTCCAAATGTCTGCAGAGCCCCCAACTCTCTTAGCTGATGAAAACAAAAGCAAACTGTCACGCCTGATTCTCTCTCATCATTTTCAGCCTTGCAGGTAGCGAAGAATCTGTAACAAGATTGAGAAAGAAAGGGGAGACAAGTTTTCTTTACCATTCCATGGGAAAATAACCTGTTGGATTATCATCTGAAAACTGTGGAAAGTGCCAAGATGAGCAACGAGAGGCCAGTGCGCCCTGGCTCACCTCCACTGACTGAAGGCCTGAAGAGAAAGAGGGGAAGACCAAAGAAGCAGACACAAGTGAGTGCATATTGCCCTAAGACTCTGCCTGAGGATGCCCCAGCATTAGCCTGGCAGGAACTGCAGGCAGCAAAGTGCAAGGGAAGCCATCATGTTGTGTGGCAAATATTAAAGCTCTTCAGGAGAGCAGCGGCATGTATACCCTGAGGCATCTCAGTCACTGGCTCCAGGGTTCAGCATGGGAAGGGGCATGGGAGGAGCTGCCCAGGTCTCTGCTGCAGTCTGGAGGCTTTCATACGTCACAGCCCTCTGCTTCTGCAACGGTATCTGGGTAGATGGAATGCAACCAAGGCCTTTTCTCTCCCTGTTTCAGGTGCTACGGTCAGAGTCCTGGGAACTCATTCATTTTCCAGCATCTGGAAAAGCAGAGACAACCAGGTCAGTTCTTCCAGGGATCACCCCACTGATTTTTCTCTGTTTATCACAGGAGGAAGCTGTGGGGCCTTTACCAGTGAAGAAACCACGAGGAAGGCCAAAAGGAAGCAAGAAAGTGAGCACTGTAACTGGACAAATGGTAACAGCGAATGGCTTGTATGCTTTATGGGGGGGAAGAGAGATGCTGGCTGTCCCTCGGGCATTGCTAGAGGGAAAGGCAGGGAGGTTTCTCTTAGTTCAAAGATGGACAGGAAAGGTTGCCCCTATTTCACTTCACTCTTAGTTGCGCTGCTTGGACCAACTAGTTACTGCGGCCTCAGTCCTAACTCCCCTCCCAGCCATCCTGTGCTGCTGCTGCCTGTTCAGCAGTTCCTGCTGGTGTTTCTCCTCCGCCTTCACCACGTAACCACAGCCATGCAGTCTGGCAGGTGCTTCCTCCTCAACTGCCTTCCATCCCCAGCTTTAGCTGCCTTCTGCTACTTGTCTCACAAAAACTTCAGGTCATTTTGGCAAGGTTAAGTATGTCATTAGTCACAGCACCCAGCAGATATGAGAGCTGAAAATACTTTTTTTCTTGTTTTCAATACAGATAGAACCTCCTGGTGAGAAGAGGCCCAGAGGGAGGCCCCGCAAGTGGGTGAGTGCAGTGTCCAGTCCTTTGCCTCTTCTCCAGTCACAGAACGTGGGGTGGGAATGAGGTGGGAGGGGTTCAGCTGCAGTTGTTCTCAGGCTCTCTGCAGTGACACACAGCCTAGTTTGCCTGGAAATCTAATGTGTGTAGGGAGCTCTGCCTGTCCTTTCAGTGCCTCATCCACAGGATTCAGCTCTCTAGGAGCATCCTGGGAGCCCACGAGGGCTGCGGTGCTTCATTCAAGGCATGTTACACTTCCACAGTACCTTCTCAGGCTGGAAGGCCAGACCTGAGATTCCATCCATTCTCAGGCAGAGGGGTTGTTGTCCCAGGAGTTCTGAAAAGCTGGGGTGATTGCTCAGCATATGAGTTTGTCTCAAAATAAGAAACTTAGATTTAAGCTAGAAGAGAAAATTGGTCAATGATGAAACTTCGAATCCTGCCAGCAGGAGGCTCTTTTATGCAGGAAAAAATGGATTAGTAAGAATCAGTAGTTAGATGAAGATAGAACGTTATGAGCTTGAAAAAAAAAGGTTTTTAATCGATAAGGATATTCAGTCCTGCAAACAACTAATGGCATGGTAGGCATCATTGTGTATAATCTAAAAACAAACTAAGAAACACACACACGCATCCTGTGAACTGTTATATTCAGTGTCTATTTACTAACACAAAGAATTCTAGACCAAACCCAAGCTGTGCACTTGCTGCAGGAATCTAAAGGCGAGTAGCCTCAGAAGCCATGCCTCTTACTTCCCAGGTAACATGGACTGAAGATCTCTTTATAAAAGTAAAAGGAGAGGTGTTCCCTGAAGACTTGTGATAACAGGGGGGGCTCCCTTTGCCCCAGATGAGAGGGTTTCTCACTCCTTTGTGGAAGGTCTGGGCACTGGCAGTGTAGTCACAAGAGTTCAAGCAGTCTCCAACACACCAGAAGTAATAAATTGCTTTACAGCAGAATTTCAGAATCCTGAGGCAAACAGGTTGAGATGTCAGGGAGCACAAAAGCTGACCATTAGAAGTTACGCCAAAGCTTCAACTCAACTAGAAGGAAATATTTAGGAAAGGAGTATTAACACTAAAAAAGAAGCCCTGTTAAGAATAAAGCAACACTGGGCAGCATGATCTCACCACATGGAAGGAGGCGCAGGGACTGGCATCTGGATGGTTGCGTGCGGGCTAGCGGATGAAGAGTGGAGTTAGCTGTTCTCAGGGACCAGTGAAAGTCAGGGCTTTGTGAGTAGCTTGGAAAGAGTCTGGGAATTAATGAATTTGAGGCTGGGTGAGTGGGAAGTTCATCTGCTGGTGTGATTTGACCCTGGCCATGTGTTCAAAGAGAGGCAGAAATCTGAAGGAGAGGGGAAGGAGGCCTTGTCTGATACAGGACAGAGCCTTAGTGGAAAGTGCCTGGTCACCAGGAGAAGACAGAGTGAGGCTATGTACAGGACCACGCAGGGGTCTGAATTTCCAAGGGAATTAAGGATAGAATAACTTTCAAAAATTATTTCCCAAACTGGTGGAACTTCCAGCTAGCATCTTGTCTTGGACAGTGGTCCAAACTGATGTGTCCTGTATGCGTAGCTGTGAGCTCCAGTGTGTAAATGCAAATGGAGAGGCTCTGGAGGAGCTGGCAAGGAGTATCTGGTGCTGGTTTATGCATTCTTCACCCAGTCTGAAACAGGCAAGTGTAACCTCCAGGAGTGCTGCAGTGCCTTTCAGCTCCCAGCCTAGTAAGTGAAAGACCAGGCAATGAAGATCTGCAGGGGGAATAAATTCAGCCACAGCTTCTGCTGTTGTTGTGCTGCTGTCTAAACCAGGGCAGGAAAGCATTAGTGGTGAAGCTCTGTTATTGTAGGGTTCCGGTAAGCATAAAAGGTGAAGTACATACTATACAGCTCTGGGGAGCCTATGCAGGACATGTCAGAGAGGGCTTCAGAGCAAGCGTCATCTTGTAAAACACCTGCTGGTAGAGCGGTTAGACTGACAGTGATGGCGAGATGAGCTGGCTGCATCCCTGCTTGAAGCTGCTCCGTGTGCCTGGCGTGGCTGCAGAGCGTGAGCCTTGGGGACGGCTCCCCGCAGCCAGGGGGCAGCTGGGCAGCACTGGGCACTGCTGTGCAACTTCTTGTGAGGCACAAAGACCTGGGTGGACATTGTCAACAGCTGATGTTTGAAATAAAGCTAGCTGGAGAGGCTTTACTGTCCTAGGTCCTCTTCCTCTGCTGATAGAGGTGCCATGCAGTTTTGTGTGTACCTGTGCTGCTTTTCATTTCTAGAACCATAGAACGTTCAGATTCTATGGAGGGGACCACTGGAGGTCTTCTAGTGCAAACCACTGCTCAAAGCAGGTCTAATTAGATCAGAGTGCTGAGGGGTTTGTCCAGCCTGTATGCATCTATAGCATGCTAGAAATCATCTATAGCCACCTGAAGACTTTTGGGGCAGGAAAACCAAAACAAGAAACAGAATAGATATTTGGTTTTGAATTTTCAATGGGTGAAAATTTTTTCTTTTCAGGACAGGAAATTACCCTAAAATATATGAAGTGTTCTCAAGGATGAAATAAATTCTCCTCAGCTGCATAACAGGGAGGTTTTTCAAGGTGTGGGGCATGTGTCTCATGTAAGACTGGAAATGCAGTGACTTATTACGGACTCAGGCAGCCTCTCAGAGACTGATGTGACTGCGTGTGGACGCTGCTTGCAGTGGTGCTCACTCTCCCATGCAGTCAGATACAGGAAGCAGTGGCAAGTGGGCACACTGTCAGCACTCCACAGCCTCGTGTAAATAACATTGATTAAAAGATTTTTGCTGTGCATTTATGTAGTATGTTTGCAGTTTTGTCTCCTGAACTGATTCCTTGTGGGTGTTTTTGTTCTGGTGTTTCTCTCCATAGCCCCAGCTAGCAATCCGAGAGGAAGCATCTCAGGAGGGAAGTCCTCAGGGAAGCGGTGACTTGAATTTGAACTCGGCACCTGCCACACCAGGTTTGAAATTAGACAACCATCATTATCCAGGGCTAACCTGTGGAACCATGCTCCTAGCAAACCTTGTATGTACCCCCAAGGGTGCAGCACCGGCTGCAATCCTTCTGGTAAATCCTACAAACAGAGAAGTGTTTGGAAGGCTTCCAGGAACACATGGAAGGGAAGCACACTTCTTCCATCTGATTTGGCGGTAACTACTTGAGCAGAAGGGGAGGCAGAAAGCAGGTGATGGGAAGAGAGTCTATGTATTTATCTGTATAAGAAGTCATTTATCTGAGGTGATAACTGTGGCAGTATGGCTGAGTGAAATTCTGGCTGTGTTACGATAGTGGGCTTTCAAATTCTAAGTGAAAGTCTTGCCTTACCGAAAGTTATGAAAAACCCTTAACATTTGGGGTGTGCTGGTGCTGTGGATTAGTTGCAGCCTGCCTGTGGCAGTTGTGCTCTCTCCTTCCTGGATGTACATGTGGCAGCGCTCTGCTAGCGGCTGCCGCCCTGGAAGGTGCTCATGCATCAGCAGCACATGCAGTGACAACACTGGCAAGTTTCTTTATGGGGCTGGAAGCTCTCTGAGCTTCTCTGAGGTGAGGTAACAGATAACAGCTATCACTGCCATGGGAACACACACATGCACCACCCAGGGTCCCGGTCGCACTGCAGCCATGGGACAGTGCAGGTTCAAGTCCAGCCTGTGCCATTTCGGGCTGTCCTGACCTAGATGCCATGGAAGCTTGCACACAGCTGGGTCCTACCTTCAGTGAGCATCGCAGGAAGAAATTCATTACATATTTTCCCTTGAGCTGGAGGTGGAAGGGAGCCAGCAGCCCAGGAGAGGCAGATGTTGCCTTGCTTTGCCATGTGGCCAGCACAGCTGCTCCCCGTCCTGATGCCGTTAGCGCTGTGGAGCGTGGATGCAAAGCAACCTAACCGACACCGAGTTCTTAGAAAGTCCCTGGAAATGCCTCACGATAAAGCAGCGCAGCAGTTAACCTCAGCTGCTCGGCTTGCTTCCCCTCGGGCCGCTGCTCCTGTATCGCTTCCTGCCACCGAGCTGCGTGCTGACAGCAGCGGGGCCGCAGGCTGGCGGGTGATGAGCACACATCCAGCTGCCTTCCTGCAGTGCTCTGAGCGTCACCGAAACCCACAGCCCGTGTGGGTGCTTCCTTCTTCCTTTCAGTTTGAGCAGGACCGAGGGCAGTGGCACGAGGAGCGTTTCCCTCCCGTTGCAGTGAGGTAGAGCCGGTGTGACGGGTGCTGCGGTCGGTGGGAGATGGCAGCCCAACGTGCAGTACTGCAGCACCAACTGCTCTGCTTCTGCACGTGTGGTGTGTGCACAGGAAGGGAGATTTATTTCTGTGGAAGGTGCGTACTTCTGCAAGGAAAAAAAGCAGCTGAAAATCGTGGGGACAAGCACTCACAGTATGAAACCTGGTGAATCTCTGGAAAACATCATCAGTGTTGTTACTCACTCTTGAGCATGAGCCAGGGCACTAATCTTGTCTGAGAAACTTCTGACTGAAATGGGAAAGCCTTCTACTCTGAGTTCCTGGGACCTGTAGATCCCATGGCTTGTCTGGAAGCGAGGTGCAGCTGTGGTAGCTTGCGGACAAGGACTTTATGGATGAACCCATTCTGTAGGACTGGTTTTATCCCACACATCACAGGTCCTGTGCTGCTTGTGCAGGAGGCTGCTGCCCTGAGATCTGCTAGCGGGAGCCTGCAGTCACATAATGATCTTCTGCTGTGGGCATGGACAGAGCTTTTGGCTATTATGGAGTTGGTCAGTTTGGTTTTTCCTTCCAGGTGAAGGGTTTTGAGCTGCCGTGCTATGGGAGGGCATGAAGGATGTGTGCTTGCTCGTCCTGCAGGCTGTGTGCTGCACAGCTCTGAGTGTGAAAGGCGACTGCCCCAGACTTCATGGCTGCACTGTTGGGAAAGAATTGCTGAAATAAACAATGACTGACTCCTTGCTTTTTGGTCAGGCCTTTTTGAGGAGAATAGAGTACCAGGAAGAGCTAAACAAGAAATGTGCAAGACTTGCAAGTCTGACCTGGAGCAGAGAAGAGGGGACATCTTTAGAGCTAGCTGTATTATTTTCCCATGGCCTTTGTAGCTGGGGATCCAGCTCTGTGATTTTCCCGTGTGTGTCTGCATAACAGAAATCAGAGAACTCCACACAGACTGTAGTTTGGAGGCTCTCAATAGCAGAGAGCAAAGAAGCCATTCATGGTGGGCTTTGCTCTGAGGCCAGTACAAGAGCACAGGAATGCTGCTGTGAAGATATTTAGGTGTTTGGGAACAGATCCTTGCTGCCTTTTAACCTTGCGCTGACCCTGCAATAGGGCATTTGGGCGACTCCTGGACACAGAGCTCTAACCCTCTGTTTCCCATCATCTTTCCCTTTAGGCATCACTGGAAAAGATGGATCCAGGTCCAGCAAAGCTACTGCTCTTAGGAGGTCTCTGAGCAACATCCCCTCCACAGCTCAGTAGTGTGCCACCTGCTCATGTCTGCTGAAACCAGAGGACTGGAAAGCAGATAGGATTCTTATCGTCAGATTTCAGATTGTTCCTCTGTGATAATTTTGGCCAAGTTTTCTTCTGCTGTCTGCTGACTTACCCCAAACATCCAAGCAGGGACCTAAGGGACAAAAAGGCAAATGCCTTCTCAGGGAGATGCCTTTCACTGTTTGTAGTAAGAGTTTTTTTGTTTGTTTGTTTTTGTGAGGATATAAATCTTTTTTAACAGTACTTCAATAACATAGTGCCTTGTGCTGCTACAGAGTGATAGTTCAATAGAAAGATAGTGTTGACTCAGTAATATGGATATGGGAAAGGAACCCTGTTTACATAGCTAACTGTTGAACTTATGCCCTACCACCTCTGGTAGATGGTGGACTGGTCCCAAGAGTTAAATTTTGCTCATTTGCTCATAGGGACTGCATCTGAAAGACACTGAGACCTTCCCCCACTACATCGGAAAGCAGGGAAAAATAAAGAAATTAAAAACACCTTCATGGTATTTCCAGCTTACCTAAATTTGTTGCTCCAATGGTCAGTAACTTGGGTGCTCTAGAGGAAAGCTCACACCCCAGCATCTTGGGGACTAACTCTGAAATTTTTATCCTAGTGTTATCAGCTCAGGGCTATCTTCCATACCTAGCTCTTGGCCTGATGGCACTCGTCTGGAATTTAAAAGCAACTTTCAGTGAACAGTGTTTACAAGCTTAGTCACAGCTACTGGATTTCATCACTTCCAAGGAGTGCCTGTAAAGAACCAAAGTTATGCTTCCTTGCAGAGCTTCAGGATTCAACTTAAATTACTGTTGCACCTGCATCCATAATGTGTGTTGGTGGGGTCCCCTAGTGTTACTGCTATGCAAATAAAAGCTTGCTGATACAGTTTAGTTTGGGGAGACAACTGTAGCCAGTTGCTCTCCAATTGAGAGCAGCCAGCAACACACATCAACTCGTGCCTTCAGCGTCAGAGATGATCTTGCTAAATCTTGACAAATGAGGATATTTCTGTTATCCAGTTGCAAACAGTGAAATCCTGATGGTGTTTTCCATCTGGTGGATGCTCTGTCTGCCTATTAAAGGGATAAATTGGGTATTTCAATTATCTTTGACAAGATGTAAAATTGGCTAGCTTTACAGTGTTAAATATTTAAACAGAACATAATTGGCTTTAAATTTATGGCAGTGCTTAGCAGAAACCCATGAAATGGCAGTATATTGAGCTCATTTATTATCCTTTCATCAGAGGTCTGTTTCCTTAGCAGGTGTGCATTTAACACAAGAAAATGTCTGCAGGACTAAGAGGAAGGGCTGACTAGGGAAAGATAACGGGGGAAAAAATAAAAATAAAAAAAAAAAAATTGCCCCTTCTTGGTTACTTTGTCAAGTCAAGCCAGTGCAGTACTGATCAGAGCCCTGCTGCCCTGATTCTGGTAATTCTGTGTTGTCAGATTTGTTCTAAGAGTAGTTTCTTGTGTATGGAATTTGGTGGTCTGGGCAGAAAACTGCACCACAGAACCCCTTTTTTTTTTTTTTTTTGCCTTTTCTGCCCCATACTAGAGAAACTGAGGATTAAATGGATTGGATCACAGGGACTGACCTAAACCTTCTGCTGTAGGATGAGGAATGCTGCCAGGTGTGGGAAGCCTGACCTCCTCCTGCTGCCTGGATAAATCCAGGTGGGACACCATGCCTGCAAGTCTCTAACTGTCGGTAGTTACATGAGAAGATCCAGCTGGTGTTCCTCTGAACTCCGGATAGAGAACTGGTCTTCCTCGGTGGACACAAGTTCATTTGCAATTTGTGTCTGCATTCCGGTGTCTCACAGAGATATTTTACCAACTTCTTTGCCTGATTTGTAAGTAAATTGGCAGATCTAGCATAGATTTAGCAAGCAGGGCAGCCTGGAGCACAAGGGGAAGCCGGAGGAAGCACTCCGGAGTGTCCTGGAGCACAGGCCTGCTCTTCTGTCAAGACTGTAGTGTGTATTTAAGTGAACTCTGTTACATGAGAGTAATAGCTGTTACCATGCAAGAGTGGAATTTCAGCTTCTCCTAAGTGAATTAGGTTCGGGATCCATAAGAGACTGAAGCTTTTCCTGTGTCACCAGTCGAACCTTTCTCAGCCAGTGACGTGGCACAGGAACAAAAACTGCCTCAGCCAGACAGTAAATCCGTCTGGTTTAGATTAGCAGTTATTCCTCTGGGATATATACACAAAGTACTACTCTTGGGGGAAAAAAATAATAAAAAAAATACAGCATTTGCTACCTCTTAATATTTTATTGGGAAGCCATAGTAGAAAACAGGTTTCTCTAAAATTGTAACTGCTGGAGAACAAACAGAATTCCATGCTGTTAGGTGCTACTTTGCATGTAGTTGAAATCCCAATCCATAACTTCTGCTTCCACTTCTATGCAGAGACTTGGAATGAAAGTCAACACCTGTTAAAGGCAGGCAGAATTCCAGTCATCTTCAGAGAGCTAGGATCTCACCCTGGATTTTCTTATTTGAAATGATAAACACTTTTTATTTCCCATAGCTACCTATTCAGTGTACCAAACCCTACCTCTAAGCAAATGCCTTTCAAGTATTTCTAGGCTTAGACACTTTGGGTCTGAGATGCAGGTCACTGCAGTTGGATTAAAACAGTGCAGATGGCAGAGGTTTGTTACCTAGCAAATTTTGTAAGATTCTCATAAATTGTTCTGGTTTGGGCATAGGCATAAGGACTGGCGATTTGCAAATTAGCCTTGGAGTTTGTTTTTAATAAAGGTGTAAAACTTAGCACCTCGGGCCTCTGCTCTGCCTCTTCCATGTTTAACAACCTCAGCACACGCTCATGTCACTAGGCAAATGCGAGTTTCTCTTTCTTTATCAGAACCGGAGTTTTGGGCATTATAGAACATGATTTGGTGTTTCAGGACCTATGTGAAAACAACGAATAACAAGCATGAATCACATGAGGAAAACAGGCCTGTCTAAACCCAAGTGTTGGTACCTAGTTCTATCCTCTTGGGTATCCTATAGTGCTTTGTAACTGGCTTGATTAGGATTACAGGCTAATTCTGCTCCATGCATACACCTAGAATTCTCTCCAGCAGAGTCCGTATATGCCTCGTGTTGTGTGGAATATAATTATGCAGCTTTTTGAACAATTCTGTTCCTCTACATAGCCTCTTCAGTTCATCTGACAGCTTTCCTAGCTAGGCCCAAGTTTGGGGCCTGTGGGCCAGAAGGTGAGGTAGAAAGTAGATTTGCTGTCTGAAATACACCACGGAGCTGCCAGTGCTGTTGCACACAGTGTTCATCCCAATGTGGGTGAGCTGTCCTGGACAAAACTTCCGGTGAGCCAATAAACTCAGAGTTTGTCTAGGAATTCAGACGGTTAAAGGACAAGCTGGAATGTGTCCCTCTGCACTCTGGATGCCTGGGTTCTTCTGGGCTAGAAGTTCCTGACTTCCCCACTAAGCCTTGCTGTGGAGGTTTGAGTTCCCATACAGTGGAACACTAAACCTTTAAGTCTGCAGAGCTTGTCATTTGAAGCATTTCATGCTTGCTTCAGACTTCGAAAGAACAGGGGAATTGACTGTGTACAGATTTACCAACAGATGCTGAGGATATACTCGTTTTCTCTGGAAAACATAAATAATAGGGAAAAAAGAAAACCACACAACATTTCATATAAATACTTTAATTATATTTCAGTGCTTAAAACACAGAAACACTTAAATTAAATTACATCATAATGCTTCTGCTAAGTTGTACATAGACTTCCAAGAACTGTGAGTGAAGGTGCTATTGAACTGAAAGAATACTCCGGTACAAGCACAGCAAATACCCATAATATTCTTTTAGTCTTATTTTCCATACTTCTTTAATCTAAGGGCATTCATCACGGGACAAACCCCAGTGTTGCAGAGAGAACAGTTAAAGAGAATTCCTCTGCAGGAGAGTTTGTTCTACAAGATATAACCCAGCATTACCATGGAACAAGGGGTGTGTTTCTATGCCCAAGCTGGCAGGTGCACTGCCTGGCAGCTGCCTGTGCACTGCAAGGGGTGGTTTGAGGAAACAGCCCAACTTACAGTTGCCTTTTATAGAGTGCATAAAGACAACAACAAAAACGTTTAAATCCTAAGAGTTATAGGGGTTGAACACTTGCAGGTTAGGACAGCCATTCACCACTGCCACCAGTTGCAACCCTGTCCTGCTGCGGAGCACAGGAGTGTGACAGGCAACAATGTGCCCAGTTGCTGAAGGGAGAAATCTGATGTCTCTGTGGCTGGCTGTCCTCAGCGAGCACTTGGAGGAGATGGTAAGTTGAGGGTGGGGATGTTTGCTTTTTTAGCTGGTCACATAAGTGTAACCTCTGGGAAGACCCATAGAGGGGCCTTCAAATTCATATTACAGTGAGTATTTGTACCCGCACAGCCTCCTTTCCAGCTGTCTCCCCGGAGTGCCAACACTAGCAGCCTGGGAATGCCTCCTGCCATATCTGCTAGGTATTGAGGACAGGCCATTTTCTAGAGGTGCTGACACTTCTATACTTCACTTCCAGAACTCTCTGGTTTTTAAAAAGAAGAAAGAGATGCTGAAAAGTTAAAGCAACTTTGTCCTGCAAAAATGCCATGAGAGAAGCTGGGTCGATGAAGAAGGTAGGGCTGGTAAGAAACTGTTCACTGCAGGGCTCAGTGGCATGTGCCCAGGAAAGGGTTTGCATAGTGAACAGGGAATAAAAATCATAGTGTGGATCAAAAAAAAAAACAGGATTTGGGAGAAAAACTAGCTAGCAGGTCCAAACTTGCAACAAAGCATGATACCTGAATTGCCACTCAGTGAAACACCTCCTTACAAAAAGCTCACCTTTAGATCTGCACTCACATTTTGGCTGGTCCTGATTCCCTTTTAACTAGTGCTGTGGATGGAACAGGATCCAACAACAGTGTGTGCTGCAAAAAATATCAGTAGTGATCAGTACACGGCTGGGCATTGATGCTTGCATGCAGGCTCTGCATGCAGAGGACCATGAACACAGCAGTGAGACAGTTTGATTCGTGCATTCATCTCCAGGAATCTAAAGTCACCACCCACTTAAGAGTGAGAGATGAGCTCTGGCTGGAGACTACCAAAAAGGAGCACCCCCTTCCCCCAGGTCGTGATCATCAAACAGAGTAGACACACACACACGTACCCTGTTTTAATTTCCCCTGCAGTTTCATGCTTGAGGAGCATGGCGGGGAGGATGGGGCATCTGCGTGATGCCGTGGCTGTACGGAACTCTCCAGTCTTGTCCTTTCTACCATGTTCTGTGTGTGCAACGCAAGAGTCCAGCCCGGACCCTGCTGCCAGCCCCTAGCCACTGTGCTGGCCAGCAGCACCCTGGCTCTGACAGCCTTCATGCCGCACTGCAGCATGCCAAGGCAGCCAGAGACCCCTTCACACTCTTCCTCCTGCAGCCCTGAAGGACACGCAGGCAAGATGGGTGCTATAGGGTTACTCCTGGCTTACCTGCCCAGACTCACCTTCTGCATTAACAGGTAACTTGAGCAGAAGCTAACACAAAACACTGTTTCCTTCAGCAGGGAGAAGACTTTGCAGGTCTAGCAGGTAAGGAAGTAAACAGATGTTCAGCCACCTCTGGGCAGATGTTGTAACGTAGAGCTAATACCTGTTCTGCCTCATTAAAAAAAAAAA
>VXAV01009941.1:34805-122592 GCA_013399715.1 Alectura lathami | reverse complement strand
GTGCTGAGGCGGCCCCCCGAGGTGAGGTGTCGCTGCGCGGGCGCGCTCGCCTCTGAGGGGACGGGGTCGGGAGCAGCCCCGAGGTGCGGCCTGGCCGGGTGCCGGTGAGGTGCTGCGTGTGCAGGGCGGCTGGAGGGAGAGCTCGCTGAGCCCCACGGAGCCGGCCCGGTCCCTGAGGGGAGGCGGGGTGGTCTGCTGCCGTTGTGCAGGACTCGCTCCTGCCGGTCGGCCTCCAGCTGGGTGAGGGACAGGCCTCAACTCCTGCCCGAGCCTGTGGGTGCGGCACGGCCCCTGCCTGAGGGCAGCCCTAGTGCTTGCCCTGGGGAGCTGGGCTGCACTGGGCCTTGAAGGGACCAAACCACGGAATAGCTGGAAAAAGTCTGTGCCCCGCCTGTGTGCAAGCAGGTATTTGTACCAGGATGTGGTGTACAGGGGTCTCGCACCAGTGGCTGGAGTTTCCTGTGATAACTGCCACAGCAGTGGCAGTGCTGTTCCAGCCGTGGGCTGTCAAAACTGTATCTGCCTCCCCACCAGCACCACAGGTGCTTTACTCCTTTGGTGTTCCCCATGCCTTGGAGCCGGGCTGCTCTGTAAAGGCTGTGGGTGTCAGGCTGGTAGCATGGAGGCAGGTTTTTGTGGGGGCGCTTCCCTCTGCAGGGGTTAATGAGGATGTGGAGGGGGCAATCCCTTGGCTCTTGAGCACCAACCCTGTGCCAAGAGGTAGCAGATCAGCCACATCTGCGGTCTTTGCTGCGGGGGGTTCCCTCTGATGCTTCTCTGGGCCCTGTTGGGTTTAATTTTTTGCAAAGTGGGGGTCTGTTTCTCTTTAGTTGCACTATGCAGCAGGAGCAGGGCAGGCCCCATGCTGCAGCCTGTGCAGGTGCTCTGTGAGCCTTGGCCTGTGTCTGCAGTGGCTCAGTGTCAGCAATGCTCCGTGGGAGCTGACCCAGCCCCTGCAGATCCCCACAACCACGCTCCCGTAGCACAGAGCCACCATCCCAGGCAGCAGATCTTCTGTAAAATTTGGTCTACTAGTGTGTCTGCAGTCATGTTGGTTTTTTTTTGGTTGGTTGCTTGGTATTTTTTTTCCTTTCTGTCTAGCCACACCTGTTTTCCCTTTTAAGAGCCTAACTTCCCCTTGGCTGAGTTTGCCTTTCCTGGCCTTTGTGTCTTTCAAGTATTTCTCTTACCCCTGGCTGTACCTTGTGAGCTTTTCTCCTTCCCCTTCTCTGCGGCCCCCTTGTCTGCTCTCTGGGGATGGAAACAACGTGGAAGACCCTTGACTCGTGCAGTCAGAGTCTTCTCTGTGAGCACACCTGCTAGCCTAGGACTTGGGGGTTTGGAACAGTAGAGAAAGAAAAGGACTAGGAGAGATTGAAGGCTTTTGTGCAGGGAACCAGGGTGATCCACCCCTGGGAGGCAGAGCCAGGGGCTGGAGCAGATGGCTGGTGTGTCTGTGGCTTGCTGGTGTCAAGGACAGGCAGCAGGGGGGTGCCTGTAGGCGTGCTCACTTCTGCCCTCCCACGAACTCAGACTGGCCTCCTCACAGCTGTGGTCTGTGGAGATGAGAAGCTCTGCTGAGAAATGAATTCCAGTGGCAGAGCTGGGTCTTTCCTTGTGTTAATCCTTTATTACTCTTAGGGTGTGAGTAACTGGTTCTATACCTGTGGGTGGCAGCTGGGCAAGCAGTCTGCCTTCTGTCTGAAGGGAACATGTGGCTTTTGCTACTCTGGGGATTCAGGCTGTGCTCTTGCCTCTTCTTTCCAGGCCAGGAGAGCTGCAAGCTGATGACCTTTTCACTCTGCTCTGAGAAGAATCCACTGACTGCGATCAGCTGGTGCTTAGCCACAGTGGCTTGCCGCAGCACCAGGTGTTGTGTGAGTCTCATCAAGGACTAGATCAGCTGACAGAAGCAAGAAACCCACGTGGAAACCAGGAGGTGGCATTGCAGCAATGAGGTGCCTCACCCACTCACAGCTCAGGAGGTTTTGGGGTCTTCTGCCTCAGTGTGTGCCAGTGGGACTGAGTCGAAGTCCTGTCCTCAGTCACAAGCAGTCATTTCTGAGGCAGAGCTGTAGTGCAAAACCTGATCTGGTGACTGCCCCTGATGTGGTTGGCTATTGGCAAAAGGTGTTTGAGAAGAATGGGATCCCTGAAGCACAAGAATCCAGTGAATATATTGTGTCATTTGTCCTGGGAGCAAAAACAGTTAAGTAATGGAAAAGTAATAAGGTCTGTTTGTGTCTCGCGCTTTGTTATTTTGGATCTCTTACCCTACTTTTTATCTCACTTCCAGGAGGTAGAACAATTTTCCCTCCCTCAGATGGCAGAATATGGAGTATAGTTTTTTAATGCCAATGAAGTACTTGGAATCTCTTAAATGCTTTCTTTACAGGGACTGAATTGTAACCCATGGCATACAACAGCACTGTGCCCTGATTTGTTTTGCGGAATGATTCTTAATTTTACCTATACTTCTGACCCCCTAAAGTGCAACTGTACGGATTTGTTTTTAAACGTGCAGATATGCTCTCCTAGTCGTCTGGGATTTCAAAGAGTGCCAGCCATATGTGTTTGTCAGTGTGCTGGGTCTGCCTGGAGGGTGCAGACAACACCTAAGTTGCACAAGTGGGCAGGTTTTAAAGAGATGTTCTCTTCAGTTTCAGAGTTTGGACTCTGAAAAACTCCATACTCCACTTACAGCAGTGCAGCAGGAGCAGATCCAGCAGCTGAGCCACAAGCGGCTGGAAAGGTAGGAGAATGGTCCTACTGTCATTCCTNGGGGGGGGGAAGGGGGTGGAATTGTCTGTGTTTTAATCTGTGCCCATTGCCTCTTGTCCTTGTGTATGTTACTGAAGTAAGTCTGACTTCATCTTCTTTACTCCCTCCTTCCAGATGTGTATAGTTACTGACGAGTTTTCCACCTCAACTGAGATTTCCAGTCTCAAGCTAAATCTGTCCCCGCTTTCTCGATCTCTCCTTGTATGGCAGGTGCTCCAATCCCTTAATCATCTTAATGACCCTTTGCTGGATTTACTCCAGTATGTCCATGCCTCTCCTGCACTGGGAGCTCAGCACCAGACACAAAGGACTCTGGCTGATTAGGAGTGAATTCCCCTTAGTAAATCCATGCTGTCCCTAATATGTTTGGAAATGATCTCCAGGATTATTTGCTCCAACAGCTTCCCCAGCATCAGGGTGAGGCTAACTGGCCTGTGGTTCCCCAGGTCCAGTGCTTGAAGAAACACTGTTTTGTGGAAGCAGATCTCCCAAAGCTCCTTTAAAGAGCATGCGCATGCATGTTGTATGCATGTTTAAGAGCCGCAGGGGTGTCTAGCTGACCACTACGAGGGGTTGTGTAGTTAGTAATGAGATAAGCATGGTATTGAGAGGTTTTTGTTTTTTTTTTTTTTCCTGTTAGAGTGTAATCTGAAAGCGTTTACGTTTGCTTTTACACAGAATGCCAGTGCAGTATGTGCTTGGTGAGTGGGACTTTCAGGACCTGACTCTGAAGATGAGACCCCCAGTATTTATTCCTCGGCCTGAGACAGAGGTATAAATGTGGGGAACGGGGAGGGGTCTTGGATCTGGGCACTGCATTGCTACAAATGTCCTCGGTGGGATTATAGTGATGAGGAGGTCAGATCACATCTAAAACAGGAGCATCCTGTGCTTGTGAGCTAGAACTGATGCTGGTGAACTTTAATCTCCTGGCTCAGAGCAAGATATTATGCAAGCTAGCATATCCCTTGATTGCACAGAGATCCATCTCCACTGATGTAAGGACTTGGCTTGCTTTCCTTATTTCTATTATGGTAATGACTCCTTGCATTTCAAGAACTTTACTGCTACATCCCAATAGCTCAGTATTTTGATACAAAGTCAAGAATCTCAAAGTTTTCCAAGGTAGTAGAGAAAACTACTATTGAAAAAAGATAATTGACTCCAGGGAGTTTCCTTGTCCACATGCAGACAGTGCAGGCTGGTAGGAAATGGCACCTGCTACTTGTCTGCTGACTCCACAGTGGTTTCTGGACAAGCACTGGAAACTGAACTGTTGTTTCCTTTCCTAGGCTGGCCCACAGGTAAGTCCTGACCGGGGCTGGAATTATATGCGGTTGTCAAAGCGCAAAGATAGTCATATACAATCAAGTTAAACCTTAATTTTGCCTAGTGTACTTTCTGCGAGGGAAAGGCATAGGAACTACATGGTGGTGCTTTGTCTGACAGTAGCCTAGCTTTCTGCTCATGGGCATCCTAGCAAGTAAGTCTTTCTGTTTACTACTCCTCAAGAGTTGCTTTTCTTTGTTGTTGCTTTTATTTTTTCTTCTGATATATATATATGTGTGTGTGTGTATATATATATATATCTTTGCAGTCAGTGTTGACTTCTAGAGATGGAGTGATTTCCATAGCCTGTCCAGTTAGGAGTCCCAGGAGCTTAAAGCTGTGTCAGTCCAGTAGTCATTTCTCTGATCATTTGCCTACTGCTTTGCAATGTTGTGCCGGAAGCCCTTTGCTTAGGGGCTAGAATGCGAAGAACGCTGTTTTGGATGCATTAAGCACAGCATGGCTAGCCAGTCAAAGGAGGTGATTCTCCCATTGTATTTAGCATTGGTGCAGCCTCGCCTTGAATACTGTGTGCAGTTGTGGGCTCCACTATATAAAAGGGCCATTAAGGTCCTTGGGCGCATCCAGAGGAGGCGACCTCACTGCTTCTGACAGGAGAACCCCACTCTGCTTCTTCCTTGAGGAAGCAGAAAAACATATGAAGAAAGCAGCAGCTTACTAAAAAGAGGATGCAGTCAGCAGGGTCCTTCATCTGGCACATTTCATTATACAAAAGTAAAAGGCAAAAAAAACCTGTTATTCTGTTATGCCCTTTGAGGAAGTGGTGCTGTTGAAATCTGTGAGAGGGTTCCAGACTTGGAACAAATGTGCCTTAAATCCTGTGATCTCAGTCTGTAGAAGAATATTCAGAATTTAGGGTTTTATTTGGTGTAGGGCATCAGCAGCATCTCCCTGAGAAGCTGCCAGGCTCTAAATCTCATGATGGCACCTTGTGTCCAGAGGTGTAGACTTTCTTGTGTGTGGGTTTGGTCACTCTGTGCTGACAAAGTTTGGACACAAGGCCTGAGAAGCAGTTCTAGTTGGAGCCCAGTGATGGTTAGTGTTGTTCTTACTGATGGTGTTTCTGCTTTGGTTGATTCAGGAGAGTGTTATCAACCTCTAACTCTCCACTGATGCCTGAATGCAATATGAGCATTAAACCCAAAGAGAACTTACATGTTCTGCAAGTCAAACCATCTATTGACAAGGCTTCCTCTGGTGCTGTGCTCTAATTCTTGCCCTGCAGTGCTAGGCTTCAAACAAAGGCCTATTGTGGACCATGGAAACCAGGGTTGCTAATGCCTGTGAACATTGCTAATGGTGCCCATATGTGGGATTTTGGTAGAAGCATCTCTGCTGGCAAAACTGAAATGCAGTATTCTATAACATGTTGTGTTTGAAACCACATAATATTCCCCGGGGCAAAAACCTAGCATAAACAGCTTAACTCAAACCTTGTGTTTGTGGGAAAACTTTATTTGATGTGTCATGACGCTTACTGTGAAGGCACATTTTTAGTACATCCCTTATAAAAGGCCAGAAGCTCATAGCTGAGGAGTGAAGCTCTATTGACAGTTATCTTTACAAACAGAGTGGTTTGCTGCTGTCTCAGCAAACAGTCTCAGCAGGCAAGAAACTGGAAACAGGAGGTTAGCAAATGTGATACTCCTTGGCAGGAGCAGTGGGGGGATGCTCAGTCAGGAGAAAATTAACAGTGTAGCAAGAGAGAAGGGATGGGAAAAAGAAGCCAGGTGAAAGAAGAGCTCCTAGGGAGTAAAGCAGAGGTGAAAGGGATGAAGGCGAGAAAGGGCTGGAAAAAGCAGGCCTGCAGTCCAGCATGTGAGTCCAGGCTTGTGGAATGGCTGTGGGTACTGGGTCTGGTGGCTTCTCTTCTGCTGAAGTCTCCAACCAGCTCCTGCTGCTGACTTCTCTTAAGGTTATATAGCACATCAGGAAAGAGTTACCAGGTCCTGAGGCTCTGTAAAGAAGGGAAGATTTCCTGCATCAGGAGTCCAGCAGGCTTTTAAGCAAACAGCTGAAAGTGTTTGAGTCCTTACAGCAGCACAGTATCTTTGCTTTGTCTGCTCATGCTCTTCCTCTGACATCAGAGGAGCTTTTCATGGAAGCACAGAATGATAGAGGCTGGCAGGCATCTGTGGTGAGTCAGCTGGAATTGTTTTACTAAAGAAAAAAAAAGTTGGGGAGGGTCTTGCGTTCCACTGAAATGTTTTTAACATCCTAGATCACGCAGATGTGACTAAAACCAGCCACTCTTAAACCAGACTAGAGAGTTTCCTCTCCTGAGAGGAATGCCAAATAATGAAGAGTGAATTCAGCGTTGACAGCTCTCACAATAACTGCCTGCGTGTTCCCACTGCAGTCACCGGGACTAGAGAAGCTAACTGTGCCAGTGCACAGCCAGGGTGATTCCCTGATGTAGCCACGTGTAGGTGAGCTGTTAAATTCGTACTTCTAGGTTACATTAAGATAACTTTATATGTAGGTAGTGCCCCAGCTGCTTTGTCACATGCCTTTTCAGCAACCAAAACACGGCTGCATCCCTTCTTTATGCTGATGAAAACTACATCCCATGTAACCTTTTCCCAGCGCCACTCTTCCTCTGGACACAGTTCATTGAGTTTCCAAAGCTGTTGCTGTGTTGCCTGTGAAGATTCTTCATATCAGTTAATTCCTTTGTGGGGAGATGTGTTATGCCCTGGTGCCAAAAAATTTGTTCTCATTTACCAGATTTAACTGGGAGGTGCTAGCAATCACTGGAGGTGAGGGAAGGAGAAACCTGTGGTGATTTGAGAGAGGGCTGGACAGTTGATTGCCTTGTTTCATCTGACAGAAGATGTGGATGCAGCTGGTGAAGCCTGTGTGTAGTAGGGGAAGGGGTAGCAGGAGGATTGGACTTCGTTGCTTTTTTCTGAACTTTGTCTTATCATTGCGGACATGCGGTGAGGTATCCTGTGATCTGCTCCAGATTTCATGGATAGGTTTTTCTGAGGGATGCACCTGTGATTTCTTTAGCAGCTTTAGGTAATGCCTACAGTTGGCTGTCATAAAACTGTTACATTGATCTTCTTCCTCTTTAGGAGAAAATATTCACGTTACAGCAAGACCTGGGATGTGTACCAAGCCCTTGACTCCACATGACAGAGAGCTTTCTTGTGATCTGGTGCTGGGGAATTTTCTTGGACAGGAAGAACTTGGGGATGAGATCCAGCTATTTAGCAGCACCTGGCGCAGGACACTGTGTTACTAGTTGCCCAAAACCAAGCTGGTGTTCAGATCCTTTCCCTCTGCTACACTGGTCCTCTCTGACTGAGAGCTTTCTGTAATTGTTTGGGCTGGTGTTTGCTTCTGCTTTGTTAGCGTGTTTTTTCCAGACTTCACTGGACTTCAAAACTGTAGTGGAAATACCTCCTCTCAAAAATACTGAAGTAAGTTGCCTCTATTGCTCTCTTTCTGTTCAGGGTTTACCTGCAGTGTTCTTGGGGCCACTGGTACTGAAACTTTAAAGCAAATAATATCTGTAAATAATTCTTGTTCTTTAGGAAGCAGCTTATTATCAACGTTGATATCCCAGGTTCAAGTTGCTCATCTGTGATTGTGCACACAAGCCACATGGCACATCTTGTCCTTGGCTGAGTAAATTAGCTTCCTACATTGACTTTTCTAGTGCAGATTTACCAGCACTGCAACGTTTCCTTACTAGTTGTACTTCTGTAGCTTCTACAAATGCTCCTGCATGCTGACTCAAAGACAAAAGGAAAAGAAAGCATCTTTATTGTCTGTATTTTATTCTGTAGTTAAAGCAGAAGAGTTTTGACTTTTGCCATGAGCTGCTGGGCATATGGGTAAAGCTGTGAAGACAAACACAATATGGCATAAACCATCAGCATTGTTTCTGTCCTGTGGGCACAAAGACAAGCAAAGAGAGAAGCTCAGCTGCATGCCTTAGTTTTGTCCTGTGTGGAATTTGCCTCTTTGTAGTCTGTTTAGCTCTCTGGTGGCTGAACCCTCTCCCATTTGCTCCCTCTGGGAATATTTTTTTCAGCACATGTGGCTCTGTTCTTCTGTTCTGTGGGAATCTGGGTGGGGATGGGACAGAGTCAAAACTGGGAAACTAGCAGGTCTGTTTAAGCTTTAGGAGCGGGATGACAGAGCTGGCTGTATTCAGTTGTTATTTCCCTGCCTATGGGGCCAACAGATACCTCTGTGAGCACAGCCATACTGTGTTGCACAGACCCCAGTCTCACCTACCTCCAGTTACCCATCTCTCTGTGCACAGAGCTTTGGGCTCGCTGCGGCAAGCGCTGCATGGGGTTGCAGGAGTGCGTGGAACCTGGTGTCCCTCCTGCCCTCCTCGTGTGAGCAGGGCTGTGCTGAGTCCCAAGGCTGGCAGTGAAGGCTGCAGGAGGCTCCTGGGGTAACTTCTGTGACGCACCCAACCACCAAAGCCTGGCTTTTGCAATGCAGGGGTGTTCAGGCCAAAGTTTAGGAGCGTGCTCTGTCTTGTGAATAATAAGTGCATACACTTATTATTGTAACGTCAAGGAATCGCTGTCTCAACACTGTTTAGTCACTGTGTTAGTGTGGAAGAAAGCCCTTTTCCCAAAGCAAGACCTTCTAAACTCAGGCTGAGTTGCCATCACAGCTGCTTTGTAGGTCATAGAAAAATAGGATGAAGAGGAGAACTCGGCCAATAGTGGGTTGATAGTTCCCTTTTATTTTATTTTTATTTATTTTTTAATCTGGGTAAATAAAGGCTAAATCAATCCTCACTATGACTGCATTAAGGAAAGGTTTATTTGGGTCCAGGATTCCTTGGAAGGAAGGAGTTTGGGCTGTGTGGCTCACCTGTTTTATACCCCTAGAGGGCACTCCAGCTTAAGCTCGCAGAGTTCCTGTCTGTCCTATTTCTTCATAATTACTCAAGTATAGATTTCTTGTGCGTTCTGATCCCCTCCTCTCTCAGATGCCGTGTTTTAAAGCAGATGAAGGCTTATTTGTCCAGTGGAAGCAAAAATGGTTTCCTTTTATCCCCTGCAGCTACTGTGTAGGTAGAGTTAGGTTCTTGAACATTGTGGTTTATTTGCTGGAGGAAAGATGCTGGGAGGAGAGCTCCAGCTCTGTTTGTGAGGTATCTCACACCCCACCAGCCTGACCCTCAGGCCACCCAGGTTCCCCTGGTGACACCTCCTTAGCTGTTGTGATCTCAACACAAGCTCAGACCCTGCATACATTTTTCCGTCTCAGTTTTGTTGCAGTGACTGTGTCATGAGAACAGTGCCTTGCACTGCAAAGGGAAGGGGCTAAGCGTACTGTAGGGTGAAGAGGTGTGTGTTTAGTAGATATCATAGGGAAAGAAATGCCAAATCTGTTCCATGCTGAACGTTTTTTTTTTTTAATAGTCGTCCAAAAAGATTGTGGCTGTACTCTCCTGTGAGATCATTAAAGGTTGTATAAAACATGGAAAAAGGCTTACTGGGTCAGATTAAATTGGTCTAGTTCAAAATACTGTGTTGTCTTGGGGCTGGTAGCAGATGGTGGGGACAAAATTACAAGAGAAAAACAGACATAGAAGGAACCCTTCTTGTTTTGACAGTCAGCAGTTAAGGGACATTCTTAGCCAAAGCTGGATTTGGGGCCATTCTGCTTCATAATCACTAATGGATCTGCCTTCCATTAATTTGTTTAATCCTCTTTTTAGTCTGTTGAAGTGTCTAACCTCCATGACATCATCTGACAGTGAATCTTTGTAATTTTGTACTGTAAGTAGAAGTATCTTCTTTGTTTCAGATGCTGCCTGCTCTTTGAACAGGAGAGCTCTTCCTTTGTGTTGTGTAACGCTTGGAATAACCATTTTTAGTCCTGTCACTGTCTAATCAATCCTTTTTCCACCTGTGATTTTTAAGTTTTTAACTTGTTTCTCAGGATGGATTACTTCCTTCCTATGGCAACATGCTCAGTATACTGAAACCACTGCTGTTTACTTGCCTGTGCGAGCTGAATGGCAGTCATTGTGCTGAGGTGCCCTGGAAAAGCACTTCAAGCAAAGGTTTACTCAGAGAAACCTTTCGTGAAATTTAACCTGACTTCTAGCCAAGCATAATCATTAACTTTTCAAGAAAGTCGAGCACAGAGAAGGGAGGATTTTTCCTTCCTGGCATGTATATGCAAATATACAGATCCCTGGCAGGGGCTTTCTCCAGTGCTATATGCTGAAGGTATGCACACATTTTCTGCTTTAGTTAGTGCTAAAAGGAAGTTCCTGATGCAGAATTACTTTTCATTTCCCTAATTTCAGTGTCACAGATTGTGACCTTTTGAACTTTCTGAAATGTAACTGTGTCTGGGGAGTACAGCCATGGATCAGGAGTCAGGAGACTGGATGGATTTCCCCCCCCGCCCCCGCCACCATGGTTTTGCTTCTGACCAGTTGTCTCTTCAGAGTAAAACTTCTTCTCTTTGTGACTATGCCTTCCCACTTTGGGAAATTAAAAGGATGATAGCATCCTCTTATACATGATTTAGGGTCCTTTCCTGAGGCATCTGCAGACTCCTATGAAGTATATTGAACAGAAATGCAATAGGGCATTATTTAATGGATCAAAAATTTAGTGCTGTCTATCAAACCATACCTGTAAGCAAAAGCACTGATGAACTTGTAGCATTTCTGTGGCCAACTAGAGAGCAGATTTTGCTCACAGGTAATATTTTTTCAGTATGTTGGAGGAGAACAGTATTTTTTGAAAAAGTAGGCTGTGGCACAAAGGCAGAGGAATGGTAATATGACAGCAGATTGTTATTGCTGCAAAGTGATCAGAATTGCCCTTTGAGGTAGGCACAAGTGTTTAATAAAGATCATACATGGAGAGAGAAATAAAGCAGCCTGTGCCTGGTGGTGGAGGGGCTTCCTCTGGCAGAAGAGCTTGGAGAAAGCTGTGGGGCTGTGCTGGGCAATGGCTGACCAGAAGCACCCATTTCCAGCGGGCTGCCCAGCAGGACAGTGTGACTCTTGCACTGTTGCTGGAGGTTGCCAAGTACGAGCAACAGGGTTAAATCACCTCTCTGTACTGCAGCAGTGCAACAGGTGGTGAAAAACTGTCTACCTGTGTTACTGACTGCTTGGGAGAGAAATGGAAAACTAGGTCAGGAGAAGAACCAGTAGGTGGATTAAATCTGTCTTGTTGTGAAAGACTGTTCAGCTCATCAAAGATAAGCTTGAGGGTTAATTACCTGGCACAGAGAGATGAAATTTGTTAGGAGAAGTCTCATTAGTTTCGTGAACAAGTGTGTAACAAGTGCTATGAATGCAAATAGAAGAAAAGGTGCACATCAACAGAGGCTGAAACTAGCTACTGAGACAGTGTAGCTGGGATCTTGGTACCTCTCTTGTTAGCTATTTTAAAATCAGGACAGGATGTTTTCTCAGAGCAGATTTCTTGTTCAAAAGGAAATGGAGGAAGGAACACTCATTCCTGGCTAAAAGGCCAAGTGGATTATGGCAGTGGTTTCTCCTGGCTTCCTACGCAAGAAAAAAAGGCTGTGGTAGAGCAGAGGATTGCTTCTAAGCTGATGACTTCCACAACAGACTCAAAAATGTAAAGGGAAAGTTAAAATCTATTGGGAAAAGCAACAGCTTTTTCTCCCCTTCCCACCTCTACCTCATGCACCAATCTGTTCCCCAGGTTAACTTGCACAGATTTTTCCTTGCCCTAAAATAACTCCATGAACTCTTGAGCTTTTGATCTACCTTTTCTGATTGAAAAGGGGCCTCAGTTTCAGAAGATTTCAGCTGTAGTAGACACTCAGCTGCTCAGAATCAGTGACTTCTTCCCAAGTTAGTCTGGTGGTTTGCTTTCTGTGTGTGTATCTGCCTGTCTCAGCAGAGTTCTGCAAAGCCCGGAGGGGCAGTTTGACAGGCCTTGTGCCTGTGCTGCAGGGCCAGGCACAAGAGCCCAGGACACAAGCGCCGTATCCACCAGCCTGCCTTCTAATCACGGGACTGGCCTGGTGGCCTGGTTTAAGAAAGAGGGTGTGTGGCAGTCATCTTCTGTGGCCATTGCCATGGAGGTACATTTCCAGCTTGGCTTCCTGGTGTTTTGTCATGTGCTGATTGGCAGCCAAGTGAACAAACAGGAGGGGAGGGGTGGTTTGGTTAATATCAGATCAGGCTCTATGGAAAGTCCTGGATTCTGAGAACAGAAGTTTCTGGAAAGCACACAAATAAGTAAAACATTCCCAGGAAGTGTGCGAGAGCAGAGAGGTTACCCAGGTTTTCATGGGCCTTTTGCTTTCCTTGTGCCCTTTTCTAACCAGGGACGTTAGAGCCCCTTGTCCCCTAGGCTCCTACCCATGGGTCCTTGTCTTCTCTGCTTTCCCCTGAGCATGCAGAGCAGGAAAAAAGAATGCTTATGGAGAACACAATGTGAATTTGTGAGCTCCATCTTTGCCTTTTCTCCTTCCTCCCATAATCTTGCTTTTGTTAGCCCTGTACTTTTAATCACAGAAACATCAGATGTCTCATTTGCTGATGTCAGACCACAGCACGTGGTTGCCTCGCCTCTGGACCTCCACACAGCTCTGTAGCCACTGCTGTGCAGTGAGAATCTGCTGTTTCCTCCCGACCATCTCGGTGCTGAAAGCTGCCTGGCCCTGCGCGGTCTGCTGGTTGGAGCTGTGCAGCTGCGGAGCTTGTGGTTTCGGTGCTGGCAGACACTGTCCTCACACTTCTTTGCGCAGCTGTGGTTCCAAGAAATACAGTGAACTAGAGACCTGGCCGCAGGGACGGGGAGGTAATACCAAGAACCTGTCAGAACATGAGTGTGCGCTGGGGGCGGGGAGGAGCAGAGCTGTGGGTGGAAGGGTGAGGCAGAGGCTCATGGGAAGCTGGAGGTGTTTGCAAAGTTTTGCATTTATTTCACTCAACAGATGAAGTGGGGAGGGAACCAAATAAATGTCAGCATGAACAGAGGGCAAATCTGGCAGTGAAGCAAGGCTTCCTGGAATAACAAGGTGAGAGTGGGCTGTGAGTGGCTTGGCAAAGAGACAAAAGCTTGAGAACCTACCTATGCTACTTGATTTCAAGCACTCATGGGGAGCAAATATTTGTGTCCCCTGCATGGAACTGCAGTAATGGGTGTCTTTTCATCTTTGCAAGCTCCTCTTCTGCCCTTCAGGACCAGAACTCCCTTCTTGCTGGCAAGGATGCCCTGCCCTTTCTCCCACAGATCCTTAAAGACTCTTCTGGTAAAGATGCAGAAGGCCTACCTGCTGCCACCTTGTCCCCATTCTGTGCTAAGCAACAGAATTTATGTCCCTGAGAACAAATCTTGGATGCCTGCATCACCTCCAGGGCAGTGCAATGTAAAAACCCTTCCAGATACTCTGCTTTGCACCCAGCTTACCACACTTGTGAATGCATAGAAAGCCCATGGAGGTAGCTGGTGCTCTTGATGTCTTCCTGAACATTTATTTACATGAAACCCTAGAAGATAAGGGAGAAGGAGAAGTTCATTGCTTTTTTTTTTTTTTTTTTAATTTCCTATGTGAGGAAGTTTGCAACATGCAGGCAGACTGGGATTTATTCACACTAGTAACTGCAGAGCTGTGAGCTGGCCCTGTTCCTGTGCCTAGCCTGTTGCTCAGGCTGTCATGCTGTCTACCTGTAGCAGGTAACAAAAAGGCCCCAGAGCACGCTGATGCTTGCATGTGTACCCTGGAACTGTGCGTGGCAGTCCTGTGAGCTCTGGAGGGGAGGACAGCTGTGGGGCAGTTTCAGCCATACCTAAGCCTTGCTGTGAGGGAGAGCAGTGGCTTCTGAGCTCACTGTTCCATGTGACTTTGAGCTCTTCCTCTCTGCTCCTTGAGCACCTACGTGTATCCCTCTGTTGAGTGAAATGCGCAGTCTGCCTCTGCAAGCAAGTGTCAGCAGCTCTGAGTCTTGTGGGGACTGTCCCAGCCATGCTTGGTCCACTCCTTCCCTTCCATCTTCGTGCCATTGCTAGAAAAAACAGAGGATTTCAGTTTCCCTCTTGTTCTGTCTGTTTGGTGTTCAGTCTCTTCACTTCTTCAGTGGCTAGTTGGGGAAGGGGCTTATTGCACAGAGTGAGGGAGAAGAAATCTTCCAAAATTTCCATTTGCACACTCTGACACGCACATCATGCTCCAGGGCTCTGCCAGTACCTGTAGCGCTGGTTAGCAAATAATTTTGAAATTATTTGACAGTGTTCATGTACATCACTAAAAGCAAAAAGACAATTGAAGAGCACTCAAGCACTGTTTGTTTTGATGATGTAGGAATCTGATTCTGGTTGTTCTGATTTCTACTTTTAAGCAGGAGGTGAGTTGCTCTCACCGTGGATGTGTGCCAACTGTAGGTCTGCCTGATCCTAACTGGAGTGTGGGGGACCCGTTTCCACCACCTGAAGTGGTGTTGCTGGGAAAGGTGCGGATGATGCTTCTTGAGTGCTGGTTTCATTGCTCTGCTGTGCCACAGTCCTTCTTTAGGAGTTTGGGATGGCTGCTGGAAACTGGGAGTTGTGAGTATAAATGTTAGAGGCACTGAAGTGTCCAGAATGTTTCAGGGACAAGGCGCCTGAGCAAGCCAACTCATTTTCTTGTTTTTTAGATCCTAGCAGGTCAGTGAAGTCAAATCCTTGTTTTATCAAAAATAGCATTTTTCTGTAGTGAGGGCCATTTTTCTCTATGATTTGTTGAATCCTATAAATGGTGTCAGCAAAAGTAAGCCTTTTTGAAAGACCTGCTGTTTCAGCGTGGAATGTCAGGTTGTGGAGAATTTACCCGACATATTCCAAAGGTTGATTATCTGACTGTCAAAATGATTTATTTCCCTTTGGAATTTCTATGATTTCATCTCAGTCTTCAGAGGTAGTGCCTAAACTGAGGGTTAAGGTGACTTTAAGCAATGTTGGCATTATGTTAGCAGATGTTTGCTGTCTGAAACTGTTCCGTCTGAGAAGATGTAGCGCAGTCTGCACAATTAAAGACTGCAGCCTTTGGACATCTGCTGTCATCCCAGTTTCTCAGTCTGGGACTGGCATCTCTTTCTAGCACCTTCTGCCTCTTGGTTGCTCTTTCCTAGCTGTGGACCTAGTCAGATTCTTTTGCAGAGGCAGGGAATGTCTGTCCTACAGGGTGTTTTGTGCTCTGTGTCTGAACGCTGGAATGTGTGCCCAGAAATACTTTATCTCCCAAGGTGAGGTTTGATAATGGTTCTGCCATGTTCTGCAAAGTGCTGTAACTTATCAGTTCCAGTGGTGACGTGTTCAGAGAATTGGAGAAGCACAGATTTTGGTTGGATTGTTTCATAAAAGAGATACAAATACCAAAACGATCTAAAGAACACTCTCAAGACAATTTTGGACATCTGAATCACTCACAACTCCTATAAAGGAAAGCTGGTGCCATGGCAGTGTGCTGACTGGACCAACTCTGCATTGTGGTTGCTGGGTTTTCCTGATTCTTTTACCGATGCTGGGGAAGTTTGGTTTTCATGTGGAAGCTCGGAGTGAAGGAAAGGACAGTTAGTATCACAGCCAGCTAATGCAGATTTGTAAAATATTCCTGTGCATTGTTTTCTATTTTCTTCTTGCTTTTAACACATGCATAGTTACGAATTTAATTCAATATTGAATAAACTACACTAGTACTTTCTTTTTTCCTAATGTGATGGTTAGGGTATACCTTCCACTTTGTTCTCAGTGGAATTACTTCATCAAAGAACTTTGTTTCATAACTATTGAACTTTTTGATTCTAGTGGGATACTAACATCTGAAAAAGGAAGTAGTTTGTTTAGGTTGTCACACTATTTTTAATGCAGTCTTTTAATTTGGAACTATTGTCATAAATATGTTTATTATGACAGAAATAGTCTTTGCCTCGAAGAGGCGTATAAAATAACCAAGACAGTAAGTCAGGGAAGTCAGGAAGTAGGATACAAAGCTATAACATCCCTTTTTTAATTTGTATGGTAAAAACCGAAATCAATTGTATTTAAACAAGAGCTTTGGCACTCTCAAATAATTTTCACTGTGAAGTGTGTAAAGCAGAAGTTCCGTAATAACTCTAAGCTTGAAATTGCTAATAATAAACATTAAGTTAATAAATGGTGACAGTGGTTCTACTTTAAGGAAGTTACATGTGAACGTTTTGTAATCAGTAACCTGTGCTCCTCTGTGACCAGCCCTAGAGATGGATGGTTCTGAGCTAGTGCAGAGAATTTCCTGGAGATACTTATAAGTGACCAGAAATGGCCAGCATTTGAGAGCAATTCAGTGTCAAGTAGAATGGCTCTTCTCCCGTGGTTTTGGAATCATCAGCACCTGCTGTGGTTGCAGCTCTGGCTGTCTTCATTGCAGATATGTTTTCAAACTGATTCATCTGCTTGAAACGCAGAAGCCACTTCCACACACAAGTCGGTAGACATGGTGTTTATTTTCCCATGTTATCTGAATGCTGGTGGCCCTCTAATGGTTTCCACAGTCCTACCTGGGAACCTGTGAGAATATTTTCCTCCATGATTGACTGGGAAAGAAATCCCAAAGCAGCCACAAGGAAGACATGACTCTGAGGCATGGTGACGAGGGCAGGGCATTGCGGTGTGGCTCCTCATGCCTGGGTGAACGTTGGTGCCAGGCCCCACGCTGAACCCCGCAGTGAAGATGCAGCTCTGAGGCTGCTCAGCATAGCTCCCTTCGGCCTGCAGGCGGCATCCCCTTCCCTCTTGGCTTTTGGATAGGAGGACAACTGCACTCATCCCTGAATGCTCTGCAAGGCAGAGGGCACAGGCTGGAGAAGAACAAAGGCTGTTGTTGTTGAGTATCTGGTGAGCAAAGACCTGGGCATCTCTGACTTGCTCCAGCCAACTGCTGCGGGAGATTTGAGAGAAAGCGATGAAAACAGCTGAAGGAGCTTGTTGCTAAAAAGCCACTGAAGACCTCAGAGAGCTGTGGCTGTGAGAAGGAGCCCCGAGAAAGTCAAGGAGCCAGTGGCTCCCCAAAGGCCGACCCATGCTACTGGAAAAGATGCAAAGCCTAAGGCAGCTGAGTTGGAAATGGCAACAGCTCAGAGAAGCTGATCTGAACAAAAGTAATGTTACCAGAAGAAATACCGTCTACACATACAGATAAGACAAATCTTTCCTTTGCCCTTATGCTTTCAGGCTCTTTCAGCTGGAGAAATTGACAGGCAAAGGATTCTGTTACAATGTAGCAGTTCAAAGCTGCTTGGCTTTCTTAGGGCAGGACAGTGTTGGAATACACTTGTCTCTTCTCCAGGGCTGTGGAATAGCACAAGTTGCAATTCTCTGAAGGGGCACAGTGCTTTATTGTACTGAAGAGCTGTTTTGTGCAACTCGCAAAATGCCATCTGACAAAACAGCCCATGTCTCAGGGACTGTTGCTGGGCCTGTTTCCACAGAAGCTCATCTACCCCAGCTCTTATTTCTGCACCTGTTTGCAACCTCTCTCCCCACTTCCTGCAGATGCAAATCAGTCTAGCATGGAGGATGACCAACAGCAACAGATAGCTCCATAAAAACTCTACAGCTCCACACAAACCATCTGTTACACTGTGCCCCAGATGGGGTGGTATATCCCCAAAGAAGGGCTTATGTCCTTATGTACAAGCATACCTGGTTTAGGCTCCTGGAAAAGACTGTTGCTTTACTAAAGAGAAGCTGACTTTCCTGCCAGGATATGTTGCTTTTAGATATGTCTACTTATGCCCAGAAGATGCAAAATGTCATATAAAAGATGGAAAGCTGGTGATTTTCTTGATAATGTCTTTCATTTGTAACTGTTGGTAAAATCAAACCAGTTCTTCTTTGTGAATTTTGTTAGGCTTTCTGGATTTACACAAGAGATTCAAGAGCAGCCCTCTCAAGGGAAATAACCTAGCCATTGCTGGAGTACTGCGGGCAGTAAGGCCTTGTTTTGTTTCTGTAGTTGTGCCATGAAACAGCAGGGAGCTCAGGGAGTTGTGAGCACTTGCTGAAGCTGCTAGTGCACTCAAGGTGTTTGTAAGGTTTTTTTTTTTGTAGCTTTCCCTGGTGAGTAGCGAGGGAAGTTCATGCTCCTGTCTGAGGGAGGCACACGTGTGCTTTCTGTAGTAACCGGTTTCTCATTTTCGTAAACCTTGGAACTGTGTATCTTTATGACCTCTCCTGCTGTGTTGGATTTTAAATGAAATTTCCAAGGGATTTAAAAACTACATTGATGGGAGGGAGGAGGTGGTGGCAGCAGAGATGTATACGACTCAAGAAGCATGGATGAAAGCCTTTTCCGTGTGACTTTATAACAACAAAATGCAGTAGGAGTCCACAGTCTGGAGTGTGCGCAGGGAGCTGCTTATTTGGGTCATTTAGTAATTCATTGCCTTTACTTTTCATCTGCAGGTTGGATTATTGATTTTAGATGCTGTTCAGAGCTGTGTAGCTGTCTCCAGATGGCTTAAAAGTTTATAATTAACTTTTGATGCTTACAAATGCTAAAGGCTGGAATTTGGGTGTAAATAAAATGGTGTTACAGAAGATAATGTGCTCCAGCTGTTTGGTTATTGTTTTTCCTAGTGCTAGAAGACCTCAGAGGATCTCTGGGAAGTTGTAACAAAAACTTCAGGATACTAAGCACCCTGTTGGGGGAGATGAAGCTGAAATGACTTCTTGTGTCAGTTCCTTCACTGTCATCTGTGTGTTAAAAATCAGCAACAAAAGTACATTTGGTTGGGCTATGGACCCAAGAAATTTAAATTCCTTCAATCCTCCGACCACAGAGGTGAGAGTCAGAACAGCTCCCTTAACAAAAAGTCATAGCAACATTTTCCTTTGTTTTGTTAGGATCTCATCTCTTTAGTTGTGGAGGAAGAATCTCGCAAATGCGAGGAGAAGAATTCAGGCCGCTGCTTCTCAGTTGCTGTCCCACATCCTGTGATCCTGGAAATTGGCTGTGGCTCTGGAGCAATTGCGCTGAGTCTCTTGTGCAAGCTGCCACAGGTGAGCTTTATTCAGTGCCCACAGTACAGCAGATCCCTATGTGAAAGGAGAGGCTCGTTCTGCTAGACTTCACTGAGATCTCCCAGACAAACTTCTTTGCTTCTTTGCTAAGTTCATGCGAGGTAGAGGGGGAGGGTATTTAGGAATTGCTGTCCCCAGCTGTCTGCAGGAATAGCAAGGATAGTCAGAATGAACAAAGCAAATATGAGCTCTGACAGCTGAAGAATGAACACAATTAATCGCCTTAGGTTGAAGCTCTGGTGGGGGTTAGTTTAAGCTCATATTGTGGGCACTGGACAAGTGCCTGAGGCATGGGTACGCACTGTATTAGTCAAATCTGTGGGGCAGTCATCTCTAAAATCACCTTGCTGTGAATCGGTAGATCTTGTCTCTAAGAGACCAAATGAATACAGGAGAGAGATTCTCACAGAAGTGTCAGCAGTTGGGATCAGTATGACAAGCAGATGTCACACTGCCACAACTGCCAAACGACTTTTAAAAATCCTTTTGTTCCCTGATAAAAACCCCATCTTTTGGATGGACTGAAAAGAGCAGGAAGCGGACAGAGACCTGGGTGACCAAAGCCTTTCTTGCCCCTAGATATTGTGGCATGAGACATGCTTAGGTGAGAAACTATTGGTAAACACCACCACCACCAACAAAATAATAATAATAAACAAACAACAATGAAATAAGGCCAAGATTTCATCACAGAGACTTCCTCAGAAGTCAGACAGTCCCTTCTCATAAGCAAGAAATGCTGTGGCCAGCTGTTCCTCTCTGAGAGAGGAGTGCGAGGCTTGATGTGTTAAGGTTACAGAAGCTGATGCCTGTGTTCCTCCTCCCATTGACTCAATAAGGTAAATACTTGGGCTTCACAACTTCAAAATACAACTGCTCTGGTTTCCTGAGCTGTACTGCATGCTGTTTTTTCCTCTTCTGTCACATTAAACACTTCCGTCAGTCTGTCCCTGTAACTGATAATAGTCCTTTCCCAGCTGGCTAACACAAACTGCTGTGCCCAGAGACCTAAAGAGTCTTGAGTGAATGGTAGCCACACAGACAGTTAACTGGAGTTCATGCTCTGTGTGATCTCTGTAGTGTTTGATACAGAATTTAGCAGTAGGGAACAAGGGAAAACAGCAGCAGCTTTTCATTTATGGTTTCAGCTGTGTCCTCTACCTAAAGGGTCAGCTTTGTGTGTGTGGGTGCTAGTCTCAGGCTGTGAAATGAATCCCGCTAGGAATGATGGCCAATTACCCTGCATTCCACCATTATCTCCAGATGTAGAGTAATTCCTTTGAGCATGCTTTCCGTATGTAAACGTTTAGCAGCATCTGTATTTTAAAAACATTTAGCAAAGCAAAAACGAGTCAGGCCTATGCCTACGCTTTTCCCAAGGTAGGATGGAAGGTCAAACATATCTCTAACCCTGTAGTCCTGCTGCATGCTGCTATGCTGGACGACTCTCAAGTAGCTGTCACCATCAAGTACACGCTGTCAATACATGTGGTGAATGTGGTGTAAGGACTGCAGTGGAATAACTAGGCAAAAGGTGTCTGCCCAACAGCTGGAAAATGCTAGAACCTCTATCCAGGCTGTTGTGTTAATGCAGGGAGGGATTCCATCCATGCTAGAAAGGAGAAGCCTAGGATAGGATCTTTCTTTGTGCCCACCTCAGCCTGTGGCTTGAGTGTTGAGTCTCATGCTACTTAGGAGCTATGAACATATCAGGTGACGTGAGTCAGTGTGACTGTTGTTGTTAGCTGAGGTGACTTGGTCAGAAGCCTGTCTATTTTGGTAGAATGCTGGCAGTGTTGCAGTGAGCCTTCTGTCATGTTAGCTGCCTTACTAGAAGTGATTTGTGATCCCATCAGTGTCCTGGGATGCATTCATCATGAGCTATTTGAGGAGCTGAGAGTGAACAGTCAATTGGCAGGTTTTGTCTTCCATGTCTCTTCTGACAGAGCTCATCTGCTCAGGAGCCTTGGTGTTGTGATACTTTTGTGTTTTTTTCTGTCCCAGAGCCGCGTGATAGCTGTGGATAAAGAAGAGGCTGCTGTGGATCTCACCAGGGAGAATGTACATAGGTATAACCCATAAACCCCACATATTACCCATTTCTTGTAAATTCTTGCTTGAGGAAGACCAGGAGTCATCAATATTCTGATGTGTGTCTCATGTTTATCACCACTGGGAGCTAGAGTACTTTTAGTAGTTTGAGTTTCCACAGTGTGTAGGAACTCAGGAAAAAAAGTTTGTTTTACCAGAGTCCCTGCTGAGCCCCTTGCAGCACAGGACACCTGTGCTGTGTCTGGTTGCTGGGAGCTGCTGAATCAAACACCTTGTGCCTGAAGGTGAGACAGCTCTAACCCTGTCCTTTCTGTTAGCTCTGCTTAACCCAAGCTGTTCTGGGTTGTAACTAACATGGCGAGCACCAGAGCTGGAGGCTCAGTATGATTTTGAGTCCAGGACCCCAGTCTCTGCAGAGACTGAGAAACGTAACATGTACTAAGGTGCTGTGCACTCATGTCCTCAGAATCCTCGGGGCCCAGGGCATGAATTTCAGCAGTCTTGGGAGGTTTTCCTGTTTCTACCTCTTTTGGAGTGCAGTACAGCTGTGAGTCTTAACAGTGATGCTCGTTAACTGACATTGCTGTCCACAGGGCCCACATACCCTTTTCTCTGAAGCTGCTGCCAGCATAGTAGTCACAGAGGCAGGCTGCTTCTGCTTCTGGCTGCACAGAGCTGTCTCTCTCCACTGCCTGCAACCCAGTCCCAGATTCTCTGAAGTGATGGTAGAAATAAACCCTTCCCATGCTTTTCACCTCACTACTGGCCTGTGCCTTCTATTCCAATTATGGGTAGAGGCCAGCAGAGATTTCCCACTGATGTTTGAGTGTCAAACCAAGTTCTCGTGCGGTTTTACAGAGATAATATTAAAAAGAGTCAAGATCTTTGTCTCCTTGGTAGAGTATTGCTCTGGAATGTGGAAAAAAATGTCGTATTATCCTTGCTTGTTGGCTTTAAGAATGCCTCTGGGAAGTGTAAATGCTTTGCCAGAGAAACTCATATTTCTCCATGGATATTTTCATTAAGCAAATGCTCATCTTGTCCATGGCATGGTGCCCTGCACCTCTTGCAAGAAAAGCCTGTAAGATAAGCTGTATTGCTGTTTGACTGAAGCCAGTTTGGTTCCTGCCTTCTTTTTGGAGCTCTCTTATCACAGCTGTGTTCCTTAGGGAGGATGCTTAGATAAGTCTTGGTTGCACAAAAGCAGTACCAGTGCCAAATTACCCATCTGTGCACACTGCAGGTAGATGCAGGAATCCCTTCCTTTCTTGATGCCTCTGTTGTTGATAAGGCACAACCATAGCCCTCAGCAAAGGCAAACAGGACTTGGATGTGAGGGGTTTGTCACAGCATGCTGTCTGAACCTCATTGCATAGCCCTGAGGTGTTACACTGAAGAGCTGGAAGGAAAACTCTGCCACCATGGTGGGTCTCTCCTGGGAGGAAAGAGCATACTGGAAAGAGCTCCTCTTTTGTCAGAGGTTTCTCTAGGTATTGGCTGCATGAGGGTACAGGGCAGATCCTGTCTGCCATGATCTGTTTTTGCTGGTTGGGGAATGACATCTCGTGTGGGAGGCTTGGAGTCTTTCTCCATCAGCAGCTCTTGACCAACCTTGTCTCTCTAGCTCTGCAGAGTGGTTTCTCTGTCATTGCTCAAATGTCTTCTCAAAAGCTTGAGGCAAAGCTCAGGAGAAGGAGAGTTATTTTGATGGGTGGATCATATAGCTGAGGAATTAGAGGTTGTGTTCCTCCCGTGCTGTCTCATGCTCTCTGCTTCTGTGGCTTCTGCTGTAATATCAGGCTGCCATCAAGCACCAAGGCAGCTTTCAAACTGGCATCTCTTTACTGTCCCAGGTACATCAAGGGAGCTTCAAGGGTTTAAGGGGATCTCTGTCCACCTAGTCCCTAGCAAGAAGCATATTCTGGAGCAAGCTGGGAACTAGAGATGGATTGTGCCAGGCTGAGGCAGACAGGAGCACCATGCAAGGGCAATCTGGTAGTCTCGAGGCTGTTCTTTTGGATTGTGAGATCCAAAGAAGCTCTCAATAAATCTCAGAGAGATCAGAATCTCAGCCAAGGTTTCTTCCTAAGAAATACTGTTCTGTTTATGGACCCATTTCTTAAAAATAGCAAACCACCCTGTTTACATGCTCACTTGTCACAGGTAAAGGGAGAGGTGTTTGTGTCTTCTAGTACCTTCAGGGATTCTGCTGTTGTGAGCACCCTGGGGAGGTCTGTTTGCAGATGAAAGGCGCTGAGCAAAACGTGTTTCCCAATTAATGTGCACAGACATGTCAGGGATTAGAAAGTTCATAAGTTAGAAAACAGCATCTGAGAAACCCTAATGTGTTTTAAATACATTACACTGAACAGTCTGTGCATGAGCTGTCCCTAAAGGAGACCCTTTTCCTGGTCTGTGTCTGGCACAAGGTTCTGCCACACTGCATGTGCTGGCTTCCTGGTAGTGTGCAGTAAAATCTCATCACCTTAACCCACTCACGTGAGATGAGATGAGACGTGTGACTCTCCAAAGATGCCTGCAAAATATGTTCAGATGCCAGAACATTAAGATCCAGGTTGTCAAAGAAACTAGAGAAAGAATGTGGCAAATGGGAGCGTGTTGTCTTCACTCACGATATCAGATTTATGTATTTGGTGCATTTATTTGTGTTTTTCTCTGTTGCTGAGCTCACCTGGGGAAGGCTTTGAGGTGTAATTAAAATGTAGCAGAGGGAGAATACTGCGGTATGTATGGCAAGGGGTGATGTGTAAGTAGGTTTTGGGTGCACAGGAGCCATGCCCAGGAATCATCATGGGTGCACAGTGTGCTTTCTGCTTTGAATGTTGTTCTTCAGACAAAGAGCAGATCCTAAACTTTCCTTGCAGCTTGAGAGGAATCCAGCGGCAGTCAGTGGGGTAGCATATACATGTATCAGATAAGAGGTGTGATGTTTAATGGTCTGTTGATTGAACATGCTGTTCATGAACCCACACAGACAAGCCTAACCTTTCTGTTCTGGCATCTGAACTTTTCTCTACAGGCTGCAGCTCCAGGACAGGATCCACATCCTCCACCATGATGTTTCATACGGTAACTCTTTTTACTGTCATAATCCCCTTTATCTTTCTTCCTTTCTACTTTGCTGATGGGAGATGGGCATAAGAGACAAACCAAAGGCCCCCAGCTGGGACAGAGGGGTCAGGAGCGTGTTGGAGTAATAAAGAAGACAGTCAATAAGAAGCAAACCAGTGAAGCTTTTCCATTTAGAAATGTCTAGGCCAGATTATAAGTGAGAGAAAAGTCCATGACTATATGAGAAGATTGATCGTTCCTGATTTTAGGTATCTAAAGGCTGATTCTGAGCCTGGTAATCCAGATAATCCTGTTGCTGGGAATACACAGGGTAATTCATTCCATGCTGACATGGATGCTGTAGATATACATGTATGTGCTTGTCCTTCCACTGATGTTAGAGAGAGCCCAGTCATTTAGCTTAGATTAAGAGCTCAGCCTTATTCACCTGAAATCAGGTGAGGTGAAGCAGAGGATACCTGCTGATGGTACTCCAGCTCTTCCTGAAACCAGTTAAAACTGCCGTTTGGTGAGATTGATCCAGTCGAGCAGCTCTGTGCTCCACTGTGCTTGATCAGGAGCTGTGGAGCTAGGAGCTCCAGGGTTGTAAACAGACTAATGCACCTCTCTGTTGCAGTTGTTTTCAACACTGTTACCACTTAGGGGTATGTCTGCTCAGTCTTCCGTCTGCAAATCTGATCTTGTTCTGGCTGTACTCCGGCAGTAAGCCAGCCAGGTCCAGTCTCAAAGCCTGTGCTGGCACCACACCTATGTGGGTAAGTGAGAGACTGGCCTGAGGACCATGCTGTGCTCACAGGGTTGCGTGGTGTCTGATTCAGAGCTGGTACATGGCAGTCCAGACAGTAGCGTGAGTGTAGCGAGCTGAACCTTTGTTGGCAGAAAGGTAGGTCTTTAGTTGTTTGGTACTGCTGAGGGCTCTTTTGCTCATTAGAGGTCCTTCTGCAGCTTTGGTAAGAGGAAGGATGTGCGTCCTCACAGCTAGTCCAAGCTCTCATTTACATCTGTGTGGTTTGTTAGGTTCCAGTTGCTGCTTTGGATCGGTTGGGCACTGGACTTTCCGGAGCATCAAGGTCCTGTGTTATTAAGGGCTGTTGGTAGAAAGTGATGATGCTTCGCCTGCACTTATCTTTGTGCCATTTTTGCATTCAGGGTTGGGGAGTGACCAGGCCCAGCTATCCAATAAAGAAATGGGATAAAATTCTATCAGAGAGAAGCAGAACCAAACACATGTGCAGGTGTCCAGAGCAACAGTTTTCTGGATAAGATTTTGTTTTTGAGCTTAGAGGGAAGATTGCTATGATTGAAAGCTGTTTGTGATTCTTTTTCTTTCTTAGGTTCTGCCAAACAGCTGCTGCCCTGGGGCCCCGTGGACTTCATAGTCAGTAACCCCCCGTACGTCTTCCATGAAGACGTGGCTTCCCTGGATGCAGAGATCCTCTGGTAATCAGACAAATTGATTTTCCTTCTCCTATTCCTTGAAGCAAGGTTTTTTGGCTGCTTCCTTATACACACACTTCTACACAAAATGGGGAAATGCAGTAAACATGTACATAGTTGTAGATGTGTTTGTGTATGGTATACAATAGTACAGCATTGCTTTGCTACTGCTTTCAAGTCTGAAAAAAACCAAAGTGTTTTAAGTACTTATAAAAAGGGAAAAAGCACACACTTCGAAATTACTAAGTTTCCAGTGCAAAACAGTTTCAGAACATTTTTTGTCTAAGATGTTTTTCATAATTGGTTTGAGATTATGAAAGTAAATATAATTAATCAGAGCAGCTTTTTGTGATAAAAAGAATTTGGGTGGAAATACTGTGACCCATTTTTGTCACAAGACTTCCCTTAAGCAAACAAGCCCACACAAACATGAAAAAGCTCTTGTGGGATGTGGAACTGTTTAGTGTGTGCTGGTCTTCCTTAGAAGTGATTGTCATGCATGTCAGGACAGAATCCTGTACCCACCCCTATGCAAAATGTGCATGGGAGCAGATTCTGTCCTTGAAAGTGGCTGGATTTTCTACATCCTGATTTGCTTTGCTAGGTTAGAAGACCGTTCACCCTGGCTATTGGCACAGTTGAAATAAAGCAAGTGCTCGAATTGCTGTGTGACCCACTCTTTCCCTGTCCAGCTAGCACAGAGAGAACATATCCATGTGTTGGAACTGTCACCCTAGATGCGATTAACTTAGAGGTTTTGGGAAGAGTCTGGTGAATGTTTTCTGCTTGTTCTCAGCTTGGAGTTTCTCAGCCTTAGAGGTGGCAGCCTTCATGGTCCTTTTATATCTCATAAAAGCTATGAGAGTGCGGTCACCTGCCATACCAGGGCTGGAGTTCAAGTACATTAGATGCGCTTTTCCCTGTGGAGTGGGACAATGCATTATCAAGGCTCATGCCATGTGAGTTGTTGTTTATGTCTTATTCCCAAACTCTAGCTATGAGGACCTTGATGCACTGGATGGGGGAGATGATGGGATGAGAGTCATCAAAACAATTCTGACTCTGGCTCCTTCTCTTCTGAAGGATTCTGGGTGAGCATGGTTTTCACTTTGAATTTCATGTCTTCTGTCTGTTCGTATCTGTAACTACTATTTTTGGTTTCCTATAGGAAGGTACAGAGTGAAAATCGTTGCAAAAGTGCCCATCCAGTAATAGTATTAAAAAAAAAATAAAAAATAAAAAAGCCATGAGTATAAGCAAAATCAGCTTGAAATTGGTTAATACAGGGATGCGGGCCGCCTTTGACTAGTGCTGGTGTTTCACAGTCATTAACAAAGTGAGAATCTTTAAGCACAAAGCAGCAGGAGAAAGAACATGAAAGAGAGCAACAGAGAAAGAAGGAGCACAAGAAAGGAAGATTTCTAAACAGAATAACTGATTGAGGGAGAAACAATACAGAGCTCTGTGAGAATGGAGGTAGATCTCTTTCCCTCCCACCCTTTAATTAGGGGAAACTTGTATGTTGTGCCAGAATACCATGTCGCATATCCCAGGAGAATGATGGTAATCAGCCAAGGATAGTTTCTTAAATGTTAGACTTCTGTACAGTGTCTGCTTAAGACTGGTTGTTTTCTATTTGCTGTCATGTGGGATCCATTTTGTGCTTAACGATCAACATGCTGATACCCAAATGTCTCTTGTGTCTGGGCATTCCCCTATCCTGTTGAAAATTCCTGGCCTTTTTCATCAGCGTTTGAGGGGTCATTGACAATCTCTTGTTTTGAGAAAAGGAATGGGAATATTGAGAGGCATAATGAAAAGAATTCATTCCTTAGGTTTTGCGTGACCACAAGAGCAAAAGAAGTTCACCAGGCCTTCCCAGCAGGAGACATGGGTCCCATGGGGTTAGTTGTTAAGATATTTTTCCTAGTCCCTTTTTGCTTGTTTTATACGGTGGAGCCCCGCTGAGTTTTTTTTAAGGTCAGTGACAAGAACCGCACCCAACTTGTAATTAGTTTGGTGAATTTATAGGGAGTGTTCAGCGTGGGACTGTTAGGAATTCTCAAGAGAGTGTATGGTTGGGGCTTGGCCTCTGTGCTTTGCATGTTAATCTTGTATCTTGCTACACTGTCAAAGGCTGTAGTCCGTTTCCACATGCCTGTAAGCTAGGGTGGTTGTGCCTCATTGTGGGAGCAGAGACTCAGAAATGGGCCAGTGTCACAAAGCCCAGCTGCAGCAAAGATGGAGATGGCCCTCTGTGACCAAGCCGTGTCCTGGTGCGTTATCTGAGGCTGTCTGACGAGTTCCCTTGTTCCTGTTGCACTCTTTTTTGCGCAGTCCTGTGTGTAGGACTGTATGGCCTGAATGCTGGTGGTGGTTTCATAACTGATCTATGGAGATGATTACCGCAGTAAAGCGTGTGTACTGACTTGTACTTTGACTCTTACTACTGGGACTTAATGTCACTCTGTTTATACAAAGAGGAGCTTCATGTTGCCAGTCCAGTGTTCAGTGTCCATGCATCTGCATAATAAAACAGCCTGCTCCACCTTGAATCTTTGTGGGCCTCAGAAAGACAAAGCTGGTGCTATTCCTGCATGGGGCTTGAAAGGGGTCCTTATGTCTCAGTACCAGGATTTAACTGTTCTCACGGAAGAGTGCCATGGAAGTTCCCCTTAAGATCAACATTTTCTCCCTCCGAAGGAGGCACTTGGAATCTGCATCTTAAATGGACAGCTTTGATCTGTTTTGAGATTACTGGTTTGCAGTGTGCTTGACCTTCTCATTTCCTGCACTGATAGGAATCTTCCATAAAGGAAGACCTTCATTTTTCTCAGTCTAGCAACCTAAATATGCACATCTCCCTACATCCTTTCAGGAATGTGTTTCTGGAAGTTGATCCCAGGCACCCAGATATGGTGGAGAACTGGCTACGTGTACATCCTCACTTGCTGCTCACCCTTCATGCTGTTCACAGGGACTTCTGTGGCAAGTAAGTCTGTTTTACCTTAAGATTTTTGCTTCAGGTATAGGTCTGTGTCTTGTGTAGATTAGATGCCTACACTCTGATATATTGAATGAAACTCAGCAAGAGAAAGATAACAGCTGAAGCAAACCTGTAATAAATCAGGGACTCATTTCAAGTATCTCAACTTTCTTTTGTCATGAGATAACCCAGCAAGTGTTTCTGAGTCAGAAATTCAGGCACAGGCAGGCATTTCTGATGGGATGACTAGCTCGGGTGAGATGTTCGCTATTGTTGCTTTTATAAATTGCTGCCTTTATGTGGTGGAGGCAGAACCGTGTTTTCCCTAGCAAGACTTAAAAACTCTTCTCGTTCTTTTTTCCACAGACCTAGGTTTCTGCACATCCAAAAACAAAGTAGATGACAGCTGTACCAGACATAATATTCTTCCTTGCAGTAAACTTTTTGCTGGTGAGCCCTACTTGAATGGCTTGTTGAAAACTGCGTGACAAAAGGAATCTCCACTTCATTTCCCAGTGTATCAACCCCTCCGTGTGCTGACAAACCCCTCATTTCCTAATACAGACTTCGTCTAGAGTTGCAGACGATCAAGAGAGCATTTAGTACTGTTTAGCCTTCTTCAGGGAACTGCATGCAACTCTTTAGTTTACTCTGCTAAAGAGACTCATTAATCTCTGGACCAAATAAGGAAGAGTTCACAGCTCCAGGTATTTCATTGATGTAATAGAAAATTTCAAAGAAGTACATTAAAAATACAGTTTCTCAACATGTCAGGTCACACATTTGACCTAGAAGGAATTTCACTTTTTTTCTTTTTCTTTTTTTTAACTTTGAGGTAAATTTTAGAATATGGCCAGGCTGGTTGGTAGGTCCAGACTCTGGCTTGCAGTGACTCATGAATGTGCAGGTATAATGGGACATGAGTGACCTGCACACTTCAAATTCAGGTCTCAGGATCCAGATGCTCTGGAGTGGATCTCCAACAGCAAAGCAGCCTTCGTTTCCCAATCCTGCTGGATGTCACTGAAGCATTAGTGTACATTACACTGTGATTGCCTAGGAAAGACAGTTCTGCAGCTCAGATCAAGTGATTTTGATCATACATGATTGGAGGTGGATTTGGGAAGAGAACAGACCACTTTCTATGGATCAGTTAGCCCCTTCCTTTGGAATATGTTTGTTTGAACTAGAAGGGAAAGACTTTTATTTAGACAGTTATGGGTCACAGCTGAAAAAAGTATCTCTTTCTGTCATAAATGTTCTCACTCCGTATTTGTGGCCACTTGATAGGCAGGAGTTCTCTTGGTGTTGGTTAAAACCATCTGAATCTACAGCACCTGATGCTTTGTGGATGCTGCCAGAAACAAACCGTCATAATAAAGATAGTGCTGTATGTAGGTTAAACTGTGTTTTGCAAGTAATGCTTTGCAATTAAGTTTTCAAACATGCTAACAGCTCTGAATAAACATCTGGGATCCACATATTTCTTCTGATAGGAATACTAATGCTTAACTTCTGAGTAAGGCTTTTAAACATGAGACTTTACAAAGAAGGCCAGAATCACTACTCCAATTTCAGACATGAAGTCAAAAAAGTGAGGGGAAAAGACTTTTACGAAGCTTGACAACAGGCTAAGCTTGGAGTAGGACCCAGTCTCTTGACAGCCACAGGACAGCTGAGGTCAGAAGGATGGCTTAGAGCGGGTCTGAAACAATGAGAGAAGTCCCTGAAGTCAACAGACAAGATCACAACATTATAAATACGGGAAGGATTAAATCCAAGCTGCTGCTTTTTGTTGCCATTTCCAGTGTTGCACATTCCCTTCTTGACCATAGCTAGCCAGTGAAGGAAAGAAAGAAACCAGAGGACCTGGATCAGTGTGAATGGAAGCACTTGCTGGGCCAGTGGAGGTGAGCATGTGGTAGGGGAAGAAGTGTCCAGGCAATGTCTTTTGCAGTCTGAGTGAGCAGGGGATGTGCTATCAGGCTATACATCCACACTAAACTGAGAGTACATAGCTGGAAACAGTAGGTAGGTACTGCATCAGCAAATTTGGCATCGGTGTGGAAGGCTGAAGCAGATTCAGAGGGCTAATACATCTAGTCCCTTTTTCCCCTGCCTCTGCTGCTCGCACTCTCCCTGCTGTTTCACTTACTTTTTAGCTTTTAAGCCTTGGCCCTGCTTTTTCGCAAGTACATGAACTCTTTCTGATGTACCAGAGCCCAGGTCACTGTGCTTAGATCCTCTCCTGGCCCTCTGAGTTTATGCAGTTCTTCTCACACCCTGACCTGTCACCCCATCCCACCGCTCCACTCACCCCAGGAGTTTTCCTGTGCAGTACTCTTTGTATGTGAAGTTGTGAGCCCTCACTGGACTGCGCTACCTGCTCTGGTTAATCTCTGTAGAGGAAATGTATGGAAGGGAAGAAGGGAAAAGTTCACTTAAAGGGTACTTAATCCTAGGTTTGGTAATAAAGTTTCAGCACAGCTGTTTCTGGCAGCATGAGTACAAATTGTACTCAGGGATACTGTGGTTTTTTGTTGTTTTTAATAAATCAACAATAGATTAGTGTCATTAGCTAAGCTTGTCAGGCTGAGGTCTTTATGATTTCATATTGTATCTTAACATTGGCAGTATTTGTGAAACTGATTAAAGAAGCACAGTGTACTTCTGCAGCATACTTTAGAAGCTGCATAACGTACTGGCTTATGAGAGCATTCAACTGCATTGTGTTGCATTCTTCAAGGGGAATGCTGGTTCCCTGCAGCATGCTGGAGGTAGCTGCCCCTCTAAGAGTGCTGGTGGCTGAGCTGCCGAAGGCAGCCTGCTTTTTGTCAGAAGCAAGCACCTGCCAGAGCTCTTAGCAGGACACTTTCTCTGCAAGATGGACTCTTGGCCTAATCCAGTAGGACAAGCGTTAAATTTCTGTATTTATAGTTAAAACAATAATAAAAATGCTTGCATTTCTGTGGGTTTGTACTGCCTAGTGGTTACATGTCTCTGGAAATCACATGGTGCTGCTGACCTTCTCAAAAGACAAGAACGGAGAAAAATTGTTCTTCCTCCCTAGAGGCGGGGATCTGTCAGACTTGCATCTGAGGAGATGTGCTGCTGTAGTACAATGTGTTCTTCAGTGCTTTACGCACATTGGCCCGGGCTCATTTTGGTACGGAACCACTGCAAAGCTCTTTGGATGTGGTGGTTTTAAGGAACCCCAGATACTCCCAGTGCCCTTGGTAAAGCACTGGCTGTGTGTCTGCGCCTGTGAGCATGAGGCTGTGCTGATGCCAGCAATCTCCTGTGCACGTCAGCCCTCTGCAGCCGTGCAGCTGCTCCCTGAAGCCAAGTAAGGCTGATGCTTCTGTTGGTGCTTTATATAACCTGCAATCAAAATGTGTTTAATTTTCTGAGGTCTAAATGGGTCTGTGGAAATGTATTGAAACAGTGGTTTGTTTCTGAAGTGATGCTTTCAGAGAGACCTTGTTTTCCTGCAGGACCTTGAAGAGGGTGGGTCAGGTGTGTGTTTCTGGAGAATTACTGAGTGTGAAGCATCTACCAGGATCACGCTGGCCTTTCCTGAGGAGGAGCTGATGAAAGCTTGGTGCTTGGCAGAGCCCTGCAGATGGTGCTGTGGTCCCAGCTAGCTGTGCCTATGGTGGGGAGCAGGCTTCCCCAGCAGCATGTTGGCAGCAGGGCAGGGTGTAGCCCCCAGTGAGAGAGCATGGGTCCACAGGGGACTGCAGCATAGCTACGGTTGCAAAGTGGGGCTTTAACTCCGTTCCTGTGCTGCAGCATGGGGTTCATGTAGGAAAGCTGAGAGGGGACCTCGTGGCTGTGATACAGGACTGGAGTTGTACCTGTACTGTTAATGGGAAGCCTGAAGCCCCCTTATGGCTGCATTAGTCTATGTTTTTGGACAATCTAAGTTTTTGTTCTGATGTAATTTCCAAGTAAGCAGTCTGAAATGTGAGTGCCACCTGTGTCTTCAGGTTCCACTCGGTGTGTGGGGTGAAAGGGACTTCTTAAGAACCTTAGAGAGTTTAAGAAATGTGTAGCAGGGATGAGACCCCTCTCCAGATGAGGAGCTGGTGAACACAGAGTGACTCAGCAAAGGCAGCCCCTTGGGGCCCAGATGGCTGAATGAGTGTGGGTTACTGGCCAGCACCCAGTTCTGTGACATGGGGCCATAGCTCAAAATGGGTTGGAAGAGAGCTCGACAGTCATCTAGCATAATTTCCCTGTCCAAGTAAGGATCAGCTTGGCTTACATCATTCAGGTTTGCCTAACTTGACCTAAAAGGCTTCTAACGACGATCAGGATTTTTGTACACAGTCTGTTCTGGTGCTTCATTGTTGTAACAGCAGGAAAGTTGTCCTTAGTACCTAGTGTTCCTTGCTGCCATAGAAGCTGTGTACTACTTTTCTTGTCCCGAGGTGCTGAACAGCTGGCTCTTTCCTTAGAGCAGCTTCCCCGTGTTAGTCTGTTCCCATGCTTTCTCACAGTCTTCAGTTCTGAGGGAACGCCAATGTGTTGTTCTTGTAGACCTATTGCACGCCATTCCTTCCCTACTTGAAAGATGTAACAGGGGTGGTCTGCTTCTGACATGCTGCAGAACATGGCTTGTGCCCATGGTAATTGGAATAACAGAGCTGCTACATCTTATGTTATTGCAGTGAGGAGTTATTTCCCAAGCAGCAGAGACCAGGCCAAAACTTGCATTAATGTTTTGTTTGTCTGGGCAAGTTTTCAAAAGCTGTATTTAAGGTTTTTGTTAGCAATTTTTTTTTTCTTTTTTGCTTGGGATTGCATCCAGAGGGACAAACACCCGATGGGAGAAGGCTTGTCTCTCACATCTGAGATGATGATGAAATACCAAGGAGAGGCTTTATCAAGTTTCTCCAGCCTATTGCCTCTTTCACAGAGGTTTTGATGTGATTTTGATTACGTGTCTGAAGTTTCAGATGTTTCCCCTCCCTGTGGAGGGTCACAGCCCTTCTCTGTTTCTTTTGCCTGGCAGCTGCTTGCAAATCTCAGTGTGGTCCATCCAGTCCCTAATGAGCTCAGTAGGCTATTTGCATACTACCGTCCCTCAGCACTTCGATCATGGCCAAGTCGCACTCAGCATTCAGCTGACAGGACAGGTAGCGTAAGCTACTGCAGCATCGAGGTTGTTGTAACAGTGTGCAGTGGTTGCAGAATAAGACCTCTAACTGGCTCTGTATTGCCTTGCAGTTGCCTCCTTGTGCCAGCTGGGCTTAGACTGTCAAGTCCAGAATTCAGAGCCTGCATCTGTTTCCAGGATTTGCACTGCAGACTGGGGTACTTTTGGAAGTGTGCCTGCAGGAGGTGGTGTCTTGCAGGATGCTGACCTGTGTGATCTCTGCCCCTTACCAGTCTGGTCTCAATTGTCACTACCGCGATGGGTCTGGTGAACCAGCCTTCTGAGGACAGAATGGACGTACAAGCAGTTTGCCAAACTGTTCACCTCAGTTTGTGTTTTTGATCTCCTCTGGAGGCAGAATGTAAGGGTCATGCTAGCCCCTAGGTAGAAGGAATGGATCAGACTGAGGAGTGTGTTGGTAATAGGCGTGCTCTGTGTACACAGCTCTGGGGCTGGACCTGAGCTCAGGCCTTTGGACAAAATTGTGAGTGCAAATGTACTGGAGCACTTGCAAAATCAGCTATGTTTAAGGGCTAACCTCTTGGGGTAAACTGCTTTAGATTTCTTTCTTTCACACCTGCAGAGAGAGAAATCCACGTGCCTGTGGATTTCAGTGTGGGTCGGGATGACAAAGGAGGAGGAGCCTGGTGGTGTTAGTTCCTGTCCATGGACAAAGCTTACATAATTCCAGCTCTGCCCAAAAGCTAGAAACTTGCCAGTGGTTTGGGCCTGTATGGGGATTTGCCAAACCTGGATGAGGATCCCTGCTGTGTGACTTTCGGCGTACTCTGCCTCCTGCTGCTGTGGTTGGAATAATATCACCTTACAGTCTCAAAATATTGTAAATGTACCTTATATAGAGGATGCGGGGTAGTTGGTCACTGTGGAAAGGACTGTGACTGTCCTACGGTACTCACCTCAATCGTATCCGGACAAAGAGTGAGCCAACTTTTATGAAAGAAATTGTTGCATCTGCTGCCTGGTGTCAGGGCACATCATTGTGCTACAGCATGATAAATCAGGTTTGTTTTGCTTATTTTCAATGATGCTAGTGCAAAACCAAAGGATGTGGGAGTAAGCCAAAGTACTGGTGCTAGATTTTCCACAACAAGCACACCTCTGAGCACGATAAGATCGTGACCCAGGCCAACCAGCCTGCTGCAGAGTGCTGAGAAAGCTGAGAAAGTTAGGCCTGCATCCTGTTCACAACAGCCAGTGGTGCTTTTGTAGTACATGAGCGTGAAATATGGTGTTACTGCAGAAGTGTGGAGAGAAGTGCTGCCACATGTTGTGGTCTCCATGGTTTGTCTGCCTTACATGGTTGATGTCAGAACTGTAACTTTAAATAGCAGCTTCTAGCTCTAAAAGTTCTTCAGCTTCTTCAGCTTCATCTTCTCCTTTCACCAACAAACCTGAATGGTCACTTTTCTGTGTCTTGCATGCTCATACCATTTTGGTGAGAGGGGGCATCAACAAGAAATGAGTCACTTCAGTTGCAGCTACCCACTCAGTGTTAGGATAAACATGGCTACATGAGCAAGGTTATCACAGGATACAAAGCCTTAGAACAAGCATGCAAACAAGCTACTGCCTGGGGAGGAAAGTGCCTCATCCCCATTAAGTATCTGCTCTGGTTTCAGCTTGTATAAGTAGTCTCAGCCTTCATTCTTTCTTTTGTGACAGCTGGGATATTCTGAGATCATCCTGCCCATGGATTCTCAGCTCCCAGGCTAGAACTGCAGCATGGCAAAGAATTTGCAGTATGGCAGAGAAGGGTTTGCCATCTAAACATCCAGTGCCAATGCAAGTGGCAAGGAACAGAGGCACAGGAAATGAAGAAACATGGCAGGGAAAGAGCTCAAATGCTCTTAATGGCACTTCTGGCAACCTAGCTGTACTCATTTCTCACTTTATTGCTTCTGGTTCTCTTTTAAACAATATAGCTGTCCCAGCTGTCAGCTGGGAGGATGATAGTACCATGAGAGCAGGAAGCAGTTATTGCCATTCCTGTCTCTTTGCATGAAGAAAAGATGGGAGAGTGTGACCAGAGAAGTGTGGTTTGGAGAGCCTCACCCTTGAGATATGGCACAAGGGGAATTTTCAGTTTGTATCACTGGCAGAGCCATTGCTAAATATTGCAGGACCTGGGTGTGCGTAAATGCTGGGTGTGATGGAGGAGGAGGGAGGGAGTGGTGACCAAAGCACTGCACAAAGCTCTTCTAGAGAAGAGAAGATTCTTGAGAAAGGGTGCAGTGAAAACAAAGCTGAGACTTACAGGGCGGATGGCTTGTGCTGCTGGATTCCTACTCTGCCACTCTGAAATGATGAGCAGCGGTGTGGGACTGTGTGCCCATAAGGTACAAGCTGCATGCAGGAGACAAACTGAGCATCTCTGTTTCATGTGTGCGTGTCAGAGGGTGAATGGAGCCCCTTCTGCAATGTAGGTGGCTTTGTGGTGGCCACAGGGGACACATGAGCAGCGCTGAACTGAGCACAGCACCTCGAGGAGCCTCATCCGGCTGGAAGCAGTGCAGTGCTGACTGTGGCACAGGGACACCGCTCGCCCCAGTTCCTGTGAAAACGAGTTGCAATGTTAAATATGAGCATATGGGAGATGACTAGCTTTAGGGGGATGTCTTGAGCAATTCTGATGTGGAAGATTTTGATTTCTGCTTTGTGCTAGCTGCTGTCTGTTGTTTCAGCTGCCTGCCTGCTGCTTCTTTCTTGATGGCTAGCTTGTCTCCTGTGTTTGTGTATGTGCTGTAGCATGGGCACTACAGAGCACAGTGTGCTATCAAGTTCCTGCTGCAGTGGAGTCCTGAACCTGGCAGTCTAAGCTACTGCAAAAGCAGCCATGTCCAGCAGTGCTGGTGGAAGAGTGTCTTCTGAAGGCAGAATCCTCACTGTTTGTCTGAAATACTCACCAAGACTGGCTAGAACATGAGCACAATTGCTTGAGTTCTTGAGAAAGGCTTGTATTATTATTATATTTCTGTCCTGGCATTTGGTTTATGATTAATTACAAAGGTTTGTGTAGTGCTTTGGTGTTTCAGCTCTATATCTAGAGTAGGCAGTTACAAGTCTGACCTCAATGCAGTCACCCCACATGCTCCAGCTGGACTGAAGTTGGCCCAGCTGGTGATGTGCAGTATTTGTGTTCCATGAAACAAGAGGCCCCTCATTGATCTCAGCCTTTCCAGGGAGGCTGTTAAGCTAATAAATCTCTTCTCCTTTTCCACATTGCTCTGCCATTCATTGGGGGTGACCTTCTCACCATCCCTTTTGACACTGAGCTCTCTACTTCTCTGAAGTCCTTCTCTGAGCCTTTGCAAGCCAAGCACCGGGTGTTTGTACTGTCATAGTTCTTAAAAGCTGTTCTCACAGGTTGTTCCATCTCTCTCTAAGCTTTCAGTACTCTTTTCTCTTGCCAGTGACTTGTTGTGTAACTCTCCTCCTGCCAACACTGTTGGCTTCCATGGATAAATTTCTTTATGCTAGATAATTTGGAATAAACTTGTGACAGGAAAATCCCGCTCTAAAGGGCAGTTCAGTCCTGCATTGCCCTTCATGTGAAGCTGCTGTTAGGGTTTGCTGGGGTGAGAGTCATGCTGCTAGCATGTGTTCTGTTTGCTTAAGAATAGCAGATTAAGGCTATCCTGTGCTCAAACAAGGCTTCTTCATTTAATGTATATGGGCAGGGGGCATTAAAGCTGCAAACAGTTTTTGTACTTTAGCTTCCAGGTCAGTGAGTTTTTTGTTGTCTCATTTGTGTCAGCAGACAGTAGCCCTTTGTTCAGCATCACAACTTGTTCTGCCTCAGCAACATGCACACACATATATACTTGGTGCAAGTCCTGAACTGTGCAATAAACTCCCATGTTATGTTCCGTAAGCCCAGCAAACACATTGTCTGTCTTACTTCAAGGGTTGATTGTGTGCATTATTGACCAGCAATGAAGCCAAGACTATGGAGGTAGTTAATTATTTATTTTGGCTTTACCATCCATCATTGCCTATGCAGAAAAGAAAGGGAGCATAAATAGTGAGTGAAACGTTTGTCTTTGGACAGATTGCCTTTGTGACTTGTAAAAATCTGGATAATTAAATTAATTAACTATTACATTATTTAACTTAGTCATTAAGTAACTTTGTTACTAAGAAGGGCCTGGATTGAGGCCAGGGTAGGTCATGAGCATGAAAAGTCAGGAATCATGGGCACAAAAATTAAAAGATGAAAGCATCTGGCTGCTGCTGATACCCTGATTGCAAAGGAACTGCTTGCAGTCCCCAGTCTTTGCTTGTTAGCACCCTCTTCTGCTCATGCAGAGTCTGGAAAAGCAAGAAGCACCTGGGAGGCACCATCCTGCTGCTGGCGGCATGCCCATTCCCAAGCACCCTTCTAGGATATATCTCAGGGGTTAAGAAGCGTGTGGGCACCTCGAGCATCTGCTTATGGGCAGCAGCGTGCCTCCTACACAGGAGCATGACACTTCTCCCTCAAGAGCTGACCTGCTGCTTTTCTGTAGACAGCAGGCAGAAGAGCCAAGGCAGCCCCCTGTTTCCGTGCTCTCCTGATCCAGCAGTGCCTTACTCTTCCCCCAGAGCTGGGCTCAGCCCTGGAGATCTCACACCCAGCTGGGCCTGCCCTCCTGTACCTTGCTGTTTGTGCCGTGGTCCCTGCACAGTTCCCTCCGTCCTGATCCTCTTGGACTTTGTCCCTAGCAAAAAAATCCTGCTCAGGCTTCTCAGAATTAACATGTATTACCCTAACTCAGAACTGCCATTTCCTGGGAAGTCCTACACTGCGAAGCTTGTTTGTTCATTAATCAGAATTAAATAGTTTATTATTTAAATTTCCTACAAGGACACTGTGTCCCAGACTTTGATTTTAGGAATGTTTTGCTGTGTGATTTTTGAATTTTGAGTTGCATCCATTTTAAGTTGCACTACTTATTGCTAAGCAAACACTAGTAGCAGGTCGTAGTATGTTATATAAGGAAACACTTTTTTTTTTTTTTAATTGATAAGATCATCTGCTACTTAATAGGAACTGAAACATCTTATCTTATTCCCTAGAACAGGAAGCCCATTGTTTGCAATGAAATGAAACCTTGGCAGTGCCATTGCAACAGCCAGGAACACCTCCATCTAAGAAAGCAGGTAACATTTCATTCTGTAGTACAATGCAATTCATCTTAATCACCTTAAAAAAACAATGAAATATTTCACCACTACTGTCGTGTTAGGGCAAGGCAGTAATGATGTATGTGGTATAAAAACCTCTGAGATAAAATATGTGCAATTTGGAAGTTCTGAAATAAAGCTTCTGAACTGCCAGAAACAAAGCTGTTCCAAGTAGCTTTGGCAGGATCTTTTTAATCAAAATCAATGCTCTTTACAAAACCAAACAAATATAGTCTTAAAAGAAATTCTTCCCAACGGAATGTTTTGGTGGTGCTTTGTAGCAGTTGCCTCTCTGTCCCAGTGAAGGGACTGACTGTGTTATGCTTCTTCGCACTGTGAGTACTGTAGGCTTGGAGCTTCCTCCCTAAGACTCAAACCCAAATCTCTGTAGTGAAAGTCCTAAAAATTCCTCCTTTGCACAAGCTGCTCTTCTCTGGCTCCCGCACAGGAGCATGCTGTTCAAACAGCTGCTATCTTTCCTGCCCCTCATATGGGGAGAGGACAGCATGCTCTCACTGCTGGGCCTCTACCATCCCCCTGCTCCGTCTGCACAGAGGAAATTGCAAATGTAGTCGAGCCTCTTTCTCTTTTTGAAGGTGCTGCCCAAACAAGCAACACAAACATGTTCCAAAAAAAACCAGTATGGCCTGAGTAGGGGAGATAGCATGCATGACTGGGAGTTTGCAAAATTAATATATCCCAAGTTTCCTTTCCTGTCATGTGTTGCATTATGATTCGATGCCCAGTGGGTGGGCTTTTGCTGCCCTTGTGGAGGAGTGTTTCTGTGACTGCCTTTCAGCAGCCTTTCAGGAGCCTGCAGAGTGGGAAAACAAATTGCAGTGTGGCTTGTAGCACAGGTGGAGAAGACTTTATTGGTCCCAAATTAAATCCATGCAGCTATTATGCCATATAGTTAAAACAAACTGATACTGTAGAAGCAGGGTACTTGTTTGTTTTAAGCAAACATATGTTTGGTTTGGGAGCAGCATCCACAGTGGAAGTGCAGATCTGGGCTGTGGCATGGCAAAGGATTGCAGTGACAATGCGGTTTTTTTCATGGCAGTCCAGGCATCAGTAGTTACAAGATGTAAAGTATCCAGCAGAGAAACATGAAACAGTTCGCAGTATGCTGCCAAAACTGGTCTGCCTTTAGCAAGATGTAGCTGCCGTGTTCACCCTCACTGCACTGATTAAAGACTTCAATTTCCATTTTATTAATGGTATCAGTGAAAGAAACCCATACCTAACAGGGAAGGCTAAGCTCTCCAGAAGTCAGAAACAAAAATGCCAGCAGCTCTGTTGCAAATGGAGAGATAGGAAGATGAGTGTCAGTGCTTGAGTTAGTGTAGAAAAGGCAGATTTTCTGAGCTGGTTTATGCTGTGTAGCCTTAAGACTGTTATTACTGCAGGGATCTGGGAGCAGTGTGACTGAAGGCAGGGTATGAGGGCACTTTCTGGAATTGTGCCACTGAGCTAGCACTGGGCAAGTTCCCATGAGTGTGCTCATCTGAATTTTATTTCCATACGACAACAGATGTCCCCATATTCATCAGTTCGCAGAACTAGATTAAGGTTTGGAAAACAGAGGAATTCTTTGTTCTCTAAGCTAAGATCTGGGTTTAGCTACATTCACATTGATTCTTTATGCAAGTACAAAAATGCCTTTGCTTGTTCTTAATCCGTATTCTGTGTGCCATTTTTGCGCTGTCTGGGTTTATAGTGAAGGTGGGCCTTGGAAAGGCCAGGCTACAGGCTGCAATCCAGGAGACATTGTAGCTCAGAGTAAGAAGCTGCAGGGCAACCCCAATGTAATGAAGTCAGCAGGAATTTTTCCCTATGAGCAGGGAGCTCGTGATTTGTTAGTAGGGAAGCCTGGGGAGTACTGGCCCACATTAAGAAAAGGGTGTCTGCGTTTGTGGCAGCTGGGGAGCTTCAGTGGATGTATCTGGTTGTTCTGAACGGGTGGTTCAGCTGCATCGTGGAGCTTGTGGAGTCTAGCTGAAGGCTGTGTACTTCTGAGTAGGACAAAGGTCTTAAAGCTGGGGCACTGAGGGAGGCTCTGCCCTTCTGGCACTGCTGGCTGGCCCATAGAAGGTGCAAGGCTGAAAGCCAGACAGTCAGTGGTGATCAGAAAAGCCTACCAGCAATGGAATGAGGAATAGGATCACGGGAATCTTCTGTGAGAGTCTGCTGGTTTCAAAGTCAGGGAGCAGAGCAGTGTGACTGGTCCTGCAGTGTGGGAGCTCTTGGGAGCACAGAGAGACTGGGACTGAGTGCAGGCAGCAAATGGGGACCATGGGAGCAATCTGCATGAGGTGCTAGCAGGTAGGGGAGCATAGAAAGAGCTGGGTGCTGCAGAAGCTGCTAGGCAGCAGGGGAACTTTCAGAGTAGTACAAACATGGTGGAGAAGCGTCAGAGCCAATACGTCGGTAGGACAGTTTCAAGGAGACTGTCCTGGTACAAACAAGAGGGCTTTAAAACCAAGGTACAAGAATGCCAGGAACACTGTGTATGGTTCTGTCAGAAAAAAAAACACTCACACAGGAGCAGGTGCAGGCCTTGGAGGATGAGTAAGGGACAGAAAGCTTAGCAGATAAGAGAAAACTAAAAGAGATCAGTTTGTTTTGCCTAGCAAAACAAAGACTGAGAGAGGAATGTGATGTCCCTCTGTAAACACTTCATTGCAAAGTAAATACTAAAGGGGAAGTAAAGGTCTTTATAATAAAGATCAATGCTGGCACAAGGACAAATTGGTACAAATTTGCTATTAATAAACTTAGCCTGGAAATTAGATTTTCAACCACTAGAGAAGTGAGGTTCTGGAGCGGTCTCTCAAAGGGAGAAATAGAAACCAAAGGAACCTGAAGAGCCTACAGGAGCAAAGAAAGGGAGAATAAATTAAATCTCTGTCATGGTCTTATTCTGTGTTATTGATGTCAATGCCATAGATAGCCCGACCCAAAGGTCTGGGCAGGAGTGCAAGTTGCAGTGGTCAGCAGCTGTAATGAAGAACCAGCAGCCAAGTTACAAGTCAGCTGCAGGACAAAGGCAGTTTCAGGATAGCTGAGCTATGCAGATAGTCAGCTTTGGCTGTATCCTAGTGCTAAGAACAGAGACTTCACCAAATCGACTAAGGGTAGAGCTTTTTGACAGCATTTTTCAGAACCAAAACCTGCACAGTAGGACTCTGTTCTAAATCTTCCCTCTCTGCTTCTCAGCTGCTGCCATTTTCTGCTCCCTTCTGGCACAGGACTACATTGCGGCTGTTGTAGGGTAACGTTGTGTCCGTCATTCCTTATATGCTGTATCTATAAATATTTCCTTTCATGGATGATTACAATATGTTTTAGGACATATTTTGGGAATGCTTCGAATTTTGGTGGAAATTTTCCTAGGAGAACCTTTTGGCATGAAATTGTAGAAGGAAGTTTAGTGGAGCTGCCTTTGTCAGAGGAGATACTAGGATCCTTGTGCAAACCATCTTGTTGGGTTTGCTTGAAAGAGTGGGGAAATGTTTTAGTTGAGAGAAAATGAAGTCATTTCGTGGTAGTGTTTTCAAAATTGCTTCATTGCCCTGGGACAGAGCTGAGGAATGCTCACCTATAGGACAAGCTGAAGTTTTCATGCTAGAAAATGAGAGGAAAATGCAGTAGGTAAGCCAAAAAACAACTAAGTGAAAGAAAAACTTCAACCCTTAGTGGTGGTATACAGAAAGGTATTCTTAGAAATGGCAAAAGTTTGGAATTGAGATAAAGACTATAAGAAGTAAACAGTAATTAGACGATGTTCCTGGGCAGAAACGTGAATGAAAGGAGTAGTACGGCATGCAGAGCAAGTATCTTTTTTAGCTCTTAATGAGACAAGAGCATTCAGGGCAGAGACGATTTATTTCCCATTCCTTCTGGCTGCAGATCTGGAGAGCATCAGAGAGTGATGGGAGAAAGCTGGAAAAGAGCAGTTGCTGGTCTGACAAAAAAATAAAAATAAAATCTGTTTCTCCTCTGAAATTTGTCACAGTGTCCATGGTGTAGCTCTGCTGAGTTTGCTTTTATGTAGCATTTTTCTGTTACTCATAGACTTTGCTAATTTTTTCTTGTGCATGTTCCTGGCTTGGCAGTAAAACTAAGCAGAGCATTGGAAAGTTGCCATTAATGGATGGAGTCGATGCATTGGGAGGATATGATGAATACAAAAATTCAGTTTCCCAGAACAGGCTCCTGCCAGATGATGTGGAAAGACATAGGTCTTCCAGAAGTGACAAGTCTCTCTTGCCTCCAGCTCATTAAAGCATATGGTTCTTAGATTTTCAAGTGATCATGGGACCAGCAGGGAATTTTGGCAGGGAGAAGGGAAACCGTGAGGGAGTAACACCAATGTTGTCCACTAGCTGGTAAGTGTTATTAAGCCTAGTTCTCCTCTGCTACCCGGCTTGACACCTCTACTCCTTGTGCACAGGCTCAAGGTCTCAGCTCACTCTTTCTCAGTGTCCTTGGACTACCTGACCTTGCTTATGGTGAAGTTTACTGTCCCAGGCACGTGCTGATTTGGTACCTTGTTTTTGTATTCTTTTTGTGAAATGGTGTGATTGAGAGCAGACCTCAGGGACACGTGACCTGCAGTTATATTGACTTTGGGGGATGTTCGACCTTACAGGTCGATAGACATAGGACTGAATTCTGGTACTGTCTACTCTAACTGTGAGACAAAAAGTTGTTCAAAACTGTATTCTAACATACGCTGTCTAGAAATGGGAGTAACCTTACCCTTACTGCTCTGGACATCATTGTGAGAAGTCTAAGTTTGCCTTGTTTCCACAAGTTAAAAGCTGTGACTTGGTTTCTGTGAGACCTAGATCTGTAGTCTGCAGGAAACAGGGATTTTCCTCTTCTTTTTCTGCAGTATCTGCAAAATGAAGTTAGAGACTCCTTATTCCTTAAAGAAATTTTGTGCTGAGTTGTCCTAACAATGCCTGTTCAGCTGTGACAAGAATACCTCTGTACAGCTGTCTGAGGATGTTTCCCTGAGCATTAAGGAGATATTTGGAAGAAGCCTACCTATATGCTGACTAGCCCACAATCTCCCCTTTTGGTGAATAGAAGAGATTAATACAAGAGTGCAGCTCACTAAGAAAATAAGACTCAAGAACCATAAGTAAGACAGATCTCTATTCCTCTAAGAACTTCCACAAATTCTCTTGTGCATTCTGGATCAATTTAATATAAGAGATGGTCCATATAGGGGAGAGTTGAATCTGTTTCCTTCCTTTGGTTTTTCTTCCCATTCTTCCTCTTCTTTCCCTCACAGTGTAAATGAAACCAAGTAAGATGTTGCACTGCTTTCTTTTTTTTTTTTTTTTCTAATTCTATTAGCACAAGAAACTTTTGCACACTGAGGAGCTATTCAGCATTATATTAGTTTCAGGAAAACAGCAATGATAGTGAAAATGGAAACAAAGTGCTCAAGTCTCATTTGCCTGCCTTTTTTATCATTGCTTACTCCAAACCAGAGCAGTGCTTGTAATTACAGTGGGCGTAAAAGAGGACTGAAGGAATTCTGAAAAATTAGTAGTTGTAAACTTGCAAGGTTTTGCCCTGGCTGCATGCTCAGTTTTGAAACTTTTTTGCAAGGTGTTTGAGCTTAAACTGTGGGTTGAAGAGTATGTGTGCTCCTGTAAATCATATTGATAATCTGTCTCAGATATGGGCATCCCAGAATGGCAATATCCTCAGAATAGTGGAAAATGTTTGCTGTGTCTTTTTACCTGTGTCACAGCCATGTCTCCTGTCTGCTGCCTGTGCAAGTTAGCTGCCAAATCATCTTTAGCTTGAGCTGGACGTGGGAGCTGTAAAACCAAAGAGTGGGTGTCAAACCCACCCTCAGTTGGGTGGAAAAGCAGACATCTGAGGAGCAGCCCAGGCAGACTTCTCCAGTAAGAAAGGAAAGTTGAACGATATTCACTAGTTAGCAGACATGGCTGGACTGTAGGAAATTGAAGGCATTTTTTCTAACAAGAGGTGCTTTTTTCACACGTAAGTGTACTTGTCTTGTCATGCTCAGCACCTCCCAGAAGTGGGGTTTCAGTCTTTCCACTTATCTGTGCCAGCAGTGAGGGTCATTGCAAAGTGGTGGTTCTTAAACCTGCTCAGCTCTCGCTGTATTGGCTTCGGTCTGGCAATAGGCAATGAGGGGTAGAGTGTGCGAATCCTGCAGAGCATGCACATGAGCTCAGATTGAAGAAGCTAGTTGAGTTTGGAATGTGTTGCACAGGATGTATTGAAAAACCTCACTAGGATTTCCCTTGAATGCTCCTATTCATGGGTGTCAGGATTATTCCATTAAAGGATAAAATCCGTGCATTGCATAATGGAAGGTCTTTATCCAAGAAGTTACGTTCCCTACTCCTTGCTCACTTAGGGCATCAGAACAACTCTAATAAAATAGACATCCCATCTCCCGCCCTAGCCAGCCACCACCCGTTCCTGTCCCCCCAGTTAGCTTGGCAGTGAGGTTGTCCCTCATGCTGGTGCGGCATGTTCACTTGCGCTGAGATGGTTTCCTGCTGCCAGGAAGGAAAAGGTTAAGGACTAAAAGGAGCTCTGCCATCATCCACAAGGCATGAGGAGCCTGGTGCTTCTCCTGCCCTGCAGAATTCCAGCACCCCATGGACTGGACCTTATGGCCTTCACTGAAGGACAAGCCGCTCCGGGGGATTTATAAATACCCTTCAGTACGGTGGATGGGGAGCGGGGCAGGACAGAACTCGACACATCCCTGTGAGCTGGTTCAGAACCGAGTGCTGTGAGCCAGTTCTTGAACTCTGTCAATTATAGGTGGAGCAAAACACGTTGCTGTGGCCCTACTTCGTCTAGAAGCGTTTGAGCAGGCAAGGCCTGGCCATTTGTATATGGAAGGCCTTCCATGCTCAGAAATGTTCAGTCACTGCTTGCAGCCTCATTGTGAGAATGCAACAGATCAAAAGATGAGGTAGATGGTGTTAGAGGCTAGATTAATAAAATGAGGAAGAAATTCTGCAGGAAGTGGGGATTACTCTGTCTTTCCTTTTTCCTGGCTAGGTAATGTCTTCTACAGTCTTTGTAGAAGACTGCAGTGCCTCGCTGGCTACTGGATTTAACTTTTAATGTCCAATTCTCTAGCTGGGATTATGGACAGTGCCACTTCTTTTTAACATTTGAATGCAGGAGAGTTGCATTCTATGCTATCTGCTGCCCAAAGGTTAGATTTAAACGTAGCTGAATATTCAAGGAAAAGGACGAAGGGATGCTGATGTTATGCAGAAGTCTGTATTCAAGGCAGTAGTGCCAGGCTTTGGTGAGAGAATCCACTGTAAGGAGGCTAACATTGTGCAATGCCCTGAGACAAACTCTGCAAACCAGGAGCTGCACTAATCTTGCTGCTGGGTGTTCCCATCAGACTCTTCTGTGCTGCCACTGACCAGGAGGAGCAATGCTAACCCATCGCTGCAGGTGGTGAGACATCTGCCTTTCATGGGGACAGAGAAGGGACAGCATCCAGTGAAATGGAAGTTTATCTGCAGATATTATGCCATATCACAATGATATTTGCAAGGGGCTTCTCTTCTAACCTGTTAGTGCTTCTCATTCTAACCATTGTTTGATGTGCTTATCGCTTCACCATGCTTGAGCCATTCAGATTGACACCTGTAGGAAGCCTCTGAAATGCAGCATGCAGAAGGACCTGTTGCACAGCCTTGGTCCACAACACACCTGTCATTTTCCACCTGAAATCCTGATGCTGCTGGGAGGAGTTAATGGGAGTGTGACTCACGGCTGCCTGCCCAGCTGTGATAAAATCTCTGCAGAGAGGGTTTGGAGGATCCTCTGCTCTGACCACACTGGCTCCTGTGGGGCTTGTCTCCAACCACCTGTGTCTGCTGACAGGCATCTCATTTGGAGACTTGAAGTCAGCTGCTCACATCCTGCTCAGGGCCTTATCAGAGATGTTAGCAGAAGGACCTGCAAGAGCTGTATTCGCATTATGCACATTGTGGCATAGAGTTAGGAGTATCAAGTATGTAGGCATTTATTTTTTTCATCCTCTGAAGTGGCAAAAAAGAAGTTATTTGGACATATTCTCTTCTGGAAGTCTGTGTCTGTTGGGTTCTGCCACTGCTCTGCACTGAGCCTGCTCCATGGTGGGAGTGAATGTGCTCTGGAGCATGTAAGTGACTGGCTGAGTGACTGGGGACAACCTGTGACAAGTGGCCTTTCTGCCTGGCCAGGGCTGCTAAAAGCTGTGCTGCTTAGTTGGGGGTGGGGTCCCTCAGAACCAGGCAGATGGTGCGTGCTTGTCAGGGGCACAGCTCCTGCTTGGAGCAGGCAGAACAACTTGGGTATGGGCCTGACTTGCAGAAATGTCAGGCCTCTGAAATTTACTCATTTACCTTTACTCTGGCAGAGTAAAGGTGTCTCAACATGGGTAAGAGTTAACTTTTCATCTCTCTGACCTCCTTTCCTCACTGACTTGGACGGTAGAGGGGCACTGTGACACATGGACAAAGCAAATGGATCAGTTTCTGATCAGCATGACAGTGCTGATGAGGATGCAACATGAGCTGACAAACTGGGGAGTATTAATTTTGCATTGATTTATTCCAAATTCAGGCACTGTTTGCTCCTATACAAGGAAGGAAGAAGTGGAGAGTTGTGCTTAATATTCATTTTCAGTGTTGCAGTTAATTGCAGAGCTCTCTGCAATATGAATATATTCTCTTTCCTGGTGTTTCCCTCTCTGTTAATCTAAATACATGTGAAGTCATTGGTTTCACAACTGTATCAGCGCAAAAAAGGTTTGTTTTCCTTTTTTTTTTTTTTTTTTTACTTGAATTAATTTTGGATCATTGCTGATCTGTAGTTTGAGCACTGTGTTACATGTTACACTTGACTTGTAACGTAGTTGTTGCAGCTTAGATCATCCAGCACTCTGCTTATCTGCGTGTAAGATCTGTACCTCAGCCTGGTTTGGACTTGCAGCAGGGATTTATTTTATTAGATACCTGAGATGAGCTTTTTATTCTTTCTGACCTAATAAGAGATACAGAAAAGGAGGGAGGGTGTATGAAAAAATAATATACTCAAGTACATGTTTCTAAATAACAAGAAATGTTATGAGATTCACAGTGATCCATTTTTCAATGGGGCATGAAAATGGGCCTTCTGAAAGCTTTGGGAAAGGAAAAGTCCCTGCAGAAGAAAGTAAGCATTTACAAGGGTTGGATGGCAAAGTTACTGATTTCGCTTCTTTAGCATTGGAATGGCAATATTGTTTTCCAGTTTCTTTTCTTTGAACGACATTCAAACATTTGCTGGGCGCTGAGACAAGTGTGCTCTGTTCAGAAAAGCAGTCCCAGATTTCAAATATTTGGGTACTCATTCTTGTGTGAAGTGAGCAGGGCTGTAGCTTGACATCACTCATGAAAATGTACGTAGTCTTCATTTGGTCTGGTGTTGTTTTAATTTTGCTGCTTGAAAGATGCACTGAGGTGTGATGTCAAGTCCTCCTGGTTTTACATTTGTTTTCTAAGAAAGAGCCTCCTTGTGCTGCAGGCTGCAGAGCATTCAGTGGGGTTCCTGCTGGACTGCACAGTGGTGAAACTCTTCTGCAGTAAGTGTTGCAGCTGTGGCCTCCTACAAATGGGCTGCTACCCATACCATACAGCAAGCTGCAGTGCAAGCTCTCCACACCTGCCAGAAGGGAGCTCTGCAAAAACACAGAAGCAGGCAGTGAACAAGGAGCTGCTGAAAATGTGTGCAGCATGCATGGAGTAGAAAGAGGGTTAGAAAGAATTTTTGACTAACAGGACAAGTTGATCAAGCCCTTTGCCTCTGATCTTTGAAGGGACAGCAGGAGAAATTTGGTGGAGATGTAGAATATCAGCCTAGGCACCCGAGAGGCACTGGATCCTCCAGCAGAGCAAGCTGGGTGCTGATATGAGTGCAAGTCACCAGTTAGTCCTGAAGAAGTTCCTCTTCTGAGAATTTGTTAGATGTCCACTTCCAGCTGAGGCAATACAGGCAGCTAAGGCTGCAAAGGGATTGTTGTTCTGCTTATTATTAGTTATGTGCAGAGTTAGTTAAAAATTACAAATTAGGTAAAGTTAATCATTTTTTCCTGAAAGAAAAAAAAATCCCAAAGAGTGAGATTATCTATTTTTTGTTTACTTTAAAACAGTTTCGGTGGTATGAATGGAGCCACAGTGGTGTGCAGGCCAGGGCAGTCTCATCTACGGGCTGTGAATTTCACTTGAGGTAAGTCACTCCTGTGCTTGGAGACCACTGTGCGATCTGAGCCACGAGTTGTGCTCTGTGATAACAGTGTAAAACCTGCAGTGTTGAGGTGAGAAAGCTCTTCAATGCCTTTGCTATTCTGATGGGTCCAGCAGGCCTAAGGTACCTTGGGTTGTAACCTAATGAAACATAAGGCTTGGGGCAAGCTCTGGCTGGTGGAGGTTGCTGAGGGTTGCTGATGTAATATGTAGGTACGCAGCTCTGCCCCACGTGCTGCCCCCTGAGTGGGGCCTGGCTGGAAGGGGACATCGCATGAAAATAAGGGGATGTCATACAGGAAGGAGGGTGGGGATGCCCAAGGCGCTCCCATCCCCTTACACTGTGTGCCAGAGCCACTGACGTTGGCTGCTGTCTCTTGCTTTGTTCTGTTCTTGTGTTTTTTTATGATGGGTTTAGTGAACACACTTCCCTCAGAATTTTTTTTCTCTCACTATGACAATGAGGTAAAGAGATATAGATAAAGTGCAGCTGTTCCTTTCAAAGCATGTTTCTGTGCACAGGAGGACTTGGGGTGACAGCAAAGCATCACAAGTCCCATAAAATACAGATGCTATAACTTCAGGTGGACGGTAGTTGTTGGTTGTGTTTGTCTGGCTGAAGAGACAGTAATTAGCATCAAGTAGTAAACAATCTGACTGAAAACTAATTGTTTCCAAAAAAAAAAAATTAAGAGTGTATATATGTGATTGGTTGGGTTTATTTATCATTTTTTATTGTTATTATTGTTTTTATTATTATTTTTGCTGATAAAAGAATCAGTTTACATCTGGCGAATCTGCTAGTAAATCTGTTTGTCTTCCCTGTTTCTCAAAAAGCTCTCAGTTTTCAACAGATTCTGTGTGCATGTGTATAGGTAAAAATGAAAGCGTGTTCATTTGAGGATGCAGTTTATACATTTAAGCTGTATAGCCAGCCAGTCTTGGGTAGCTTGTAAAAGTGGCATAAATATCTCATGAGCTGAAGTCAAGAAGCTGCAGCTCTGAAGACTGCAGAACTCCTTGTGAGCAGGAGGATTGGTGTGTGACAAGCTGAAGAAATGGGCCTTTTGGCTTTAGACCAGCTCCTCGGGACTGGCTAGTGAATACTTCTTAAAGAGCGTTCCTCCTCTTGGAAGGTAGACATTTCAAGTTAAAACTTACTTAAGTTAACATTAAGTAACTTTAAAAGAGGCAAGTACTGCTGCTGTCATTGCTGAAAGGTCAAAGTACAACTACAGCAGAAATAAATAGTCACGTCTCCTAATGGCTGCGTGCCGTGGCTCAGTAAGCTCCCACAAAACCCACCTTTTCTCATAAATGGCTTTTTCTGCCCTGACTTCTCCTTCCTAAAGTCTTGGGTAAGTAGGAGACTATGCAGCATGTCTCAAAGTTCATCAGACCCAGTTTCTCAGAAGAGAATTAGACAAGCTCCAGAAAGAAGGGCAAAAGCTTTTTGGTTTCCTCAAAGAGATTTTCTATTGCAGCAGGCATATTCACCCCACCGCCTCCATGACTGCACGCAAACTGCAAAGTCTGAGTTCTCTCTGCATGGGAAGGAGCCTAATGTGGCATTGAAGCTAGTTGCCTTTCCCCTGGATAAGGGCTCAGGGATCCAGCAAAAGTTCTCCCCAAAGACAGTTTTTTGCTCTGGGCGATAGCACCGACCACTGTCAGCAGCATTTCATTCCTGGAGACCTCTGTAATCTAGAACTGCTTGTTGGCAGGTGAGGGGGGAGGGAACACACTTTGTGATGCTGTGGTGAGTCAAACCAGTGATGAGAACAGCCCTTCAAGTCTTCCAGAATGACAGCACAACAAGTAAGGAATATCATGAGTAATGTGCCAGCTAGCTAGCCTGACTTAAGCAGTGGTTTCTTGCTAAACCCGGGCTGTCATCAGAGCCTCAGAGCCAGATGGTGCTTTGGCGTGGAGTTGCTTGTTTTATCTCAGGTAAGAGAGGTTAAGTGAGACCCAAATGACAGAAGCATTCCTCATGGTGCCTTTGTTGTGTAGCTGAATGTTTCCAAAAGATAGGAACAGCCCTGAGAGGGGTACTCTTGTTTCATATACGGCCAGAAAAGCATATAGCTTTCTCCGGGAACACTAGTATTGCCAAGTTACCCAGCTCCAAGTCACCCTGCTGCAGGCCATTCAATGTGGGACCATACACGGAAATCACTGCTGAACTGAAGGCAACACAAAATAAGAGCTGCTTGTTCAGCAGTGCGTCATGGAGAGAACATGTGGCAACATTTTCTCAGAACTCATGTTGGCTTAAGTGGTATCAGAGAGGAATTCAGCCTGTGGTTATAACCTGTGCCAGGGGTTCCCAGATTTATGTTGTACAGGCAGCAGCAATAGCAACCATGGATATGAGCAGCAGCCATCATTATCATTACTGGAGTCAAGGGCAGATCACGAGACAGCGGTCACTGCGAATGTGCTGTTTCATGTGTGTAGGAAGGCGTGCCTCTGGTTTCCTCTGTGCACCCTCTGCATACTTCCATAATCCTCAAGCTGTCATAGCCTTCCCCAGTGGGACCCGTGCTCCCTGTCTGGAGTCAAGATCCGTGCTTCACCCTTTCATTTACTGAACCCCATCACCATCAGCTTTCACTGCGTTCGTGGAGACGTTTGCACCAGGGCCCAGGCAGTTCCTCCTTCAGTGACTTCAGTACCACAGCTTAGGAACCACTGGCATAATGCTCATAAACACACTGAGATCTCTGCGCTTCGGGAGAGCGCTTGTTTCCCTGCCTGGATCCTGCTGAGAGATGTTCCCTAAAAGCAATAATAATAGAAAAAAAAGTACTGAGGGTTTTACACAGACACTTTGAGATAAGATTGACTTAGGAGACCAGTCCCCTGCTGAGAAAAACTAACCACTGAGTGCCAGAAATGTCTCCCTTGTAAACTGCAGTGAGTTACTAGTGAACTAAATTAATTGGTGAATATCAAAACAGTCCAGGTTTGGGTGAAATGTCTTTTGTATGTGGAAAGGACAGTGGTGAATGAAGTTCTTCAAAATAAATCAAGCCATGTTGCCTTTTTCTGATTTACTAGAGTTATTTTGTTCTTCAGCAGCTTTATGAGGACTCTACAGGTGTGCTGACTGCAGCTCAGAATTAAAATAAAGTAGTGGGTGGACTCTCATGCAGAGGTCATAACAGCTTTTTCAGCTTGCTTGTGTGCAAGCAAATTAAAGACAAATTTCATTGGGGGCATTTAAATATATTCAGGAAATACAGAAGAGCAATTACATGTAGCAAAGCGTGAAAGAATTACAGAGAATGTAATATCTTTTGCCAGGGCAAGACTAGATCTTTCCAGATAACCTGTGTCAGAAGTGTGGTCTCTTAACAGCATCTAGTGCACAGGTGACAAGGCTTGAAGACAATACTTGAATGAAGAACTGTTTGATGCAAAGCAGGCTCCATAGAAAAACACCTGCAGGCTCAAAATAACACAGGGTGAGCATCTCAGGTGTTTTTGTGGTAAAACAATCCTCTTCTGCTCTTCATGAAGCTACTCATGGCATATGATGCTCAGCAGTCTTGCTTCCAAAGATAGAGCAGTGGAATATTCTTCCCAATTTTCTTTTTTTCTCCATGTAAAGTTACCTTTGGTAATAAAGGCAACCCACCAGAGAAGAGCAATGTTCTAATAACTGGAGGGCCAGCCCACGAGAACTTCAAGGTCTGAATGGAAGCTGGCAGGTACAGGACATACACACTGCAGAGAGCACTCTGTATGTGAGTGAATGCAGATTCCACAGAACATCTCCAGGTGAACTACATGTTGAAGGGATTGGATGCTTTGTCTGCTATACTCAGTGCAGTGAATTAAAACATCGAAGGAAAGTTCCTCCTCTTGTCATCCATGGTTTTAATAGTTTAGAGCCAGACTACGGTGTCACCAAACATGGGCTTATTTCTCCACATAGTTCCTTAGTTTAAAACAAAAACAGCATGAAGTCACTTGAAAATAGTTATTGACTCCATTAAGAGCAGTTGTGTGATACTATATTGTTGCACAGGTTGCCTGCGAGTGTGGCCTGCCATTTGGAAACCAAGTATGGAAGCCAGAAGGCCATCAGGGAGCTCTAGGCGTGTTCTGTGATCTTTGCTGTATTCTTTAGGACTTGTCTTTGGGATTTCTTGTGTAAAAATGACAAGATAGGAGAGAGAGGGCTGGGGAAAACAAAAGTCCAAGTCCCAGCACAAGACAAGCCTTCAGAGGAATCCCTTCCTTGATTGTGCAGAATGAGTTTTTGTTTATTTGTTTTTCACTTCCCATTGAAGTCTGGTGTGCTGTCAGATGTGGGTAAGGAACCACCTGGGAGTGAAGGATTTCAGAGCTGGTAGCATCTGCATGATGGTCACCTTCATCAAAGAAAATCTAAACAAAAAGAAGACTTTCAGCTAGTAACATAACACATCATTTGCCCCAAGCCAAAGGACTTTTTGATTGGAATTTGGGGAGTGTTTTATATGAATACTAGAAATAGGCATTCGTTAAGAATAGTGCATTGTATGGGAAAGAACTGTGATTGTGCCCTCAGGAAAGAGGCATCTTCATAAAAGCTGATCATTGTTCAGTGGTGAAGACAGCATTTGGAGGAAAAATGCAAAAGCGGAGTGGAAGGGGAGGGAGAATGGGTAGCAGTTAATATAAATTAGAAACGAAGTGCGGAAAACTAGAAATAAAAAGGGAAATGTAAAATTATCCTTAGCTGCTATCTTCAAGGACATTAAAGAATTTAAACAATCTACTTGAAACAGAAAGTTGTATAAAGGTCGCTTTGAAATGGAAATGGTGCAATTGTTAATGAAGATGAAAATAAGTAGAAGCATTTAATAAGTATTTCTGTATCTGCATTTGGATGACAGCAGAATAATATACTTGAATCACAGGAGGATAACACATTAATTTCCAGATTGTTAGGCCACAAGGAAAAAGTATTATAAAACACTGACTGAGAACAAGCATTTTGGAAGTTGCCTGTTCAGATAACTCTCAGGCAAGAGCCCCAGCGGTGATACTAAGAACACAAGTGGTTTGCAGGTAACAATTTTGATTACTGGGGACATGTAGGACAGTGGGGCTTCAGCGTGCCAAAAGGGAAAGTGGATGACTGGAGCAAAGCCATTGGGTGGAGAGTTCAGAGTGAAGGGCTTCCTCCCTGGTCTCTGTTTCCCTGTGGGCTTAGGGACCAGCTCTGGGTTAGAGAATCCCTTGGTGCACCTGCTGAAGGCCTCTTGTGACTGCCCCAGGACCGAGCAATGCTTCTGCTGTGTTAGGAACAGCTGGGCTGGAGGCTTTGGGTCCAAAAAGGCCCCAGAGTGCTGCAGGTTTGAGAGCAAAGGGAGCTGGCTGAGGTTTGCAGCCACCGTCTCCCAAAGCAGCATCCATTTTGGATCAACTGCCAGGGGAAGGTAGCGGCATGCTGGTTTGCTTGGATATTCTGTCACCAGTGACTTAAAGCCCTTCATACATGGGAATAAATTTCCTTTGGAAACGTTTTGGATGGTGATGCCAATGCTCACGCTGTAATCCCCCTTGTGACAGGCTGGGAGGAGAGTGTGGAGCCTGCGTAGCATTGAGCCTCCCTGCTAAGAAAAGGTGTGCTGGATGCTGAGCCTTTGTGCTCAGCCCAGCTGCAGGGCCTTTGTGCTCCATAGGCAGCATGTCTGCGAGCTGAGGGGGGTTTCCCACCTTTGCACCCACTCCAGGTAAGAAGGATTTAGAAGATTAACTATAGGAAAGTCTTTCTGTGTGCTGGCTGCCCCTCCACTGGGCTGCTAACAGGGGCTGGCCCACAAAGGGTTCGAGGGCTGGATGAAATGCAAAAGCCTCAACTACTCCAGCATAACAAACTGGAGAGTAAGAGCATGAGGTGTTGCCTAGGGAAGCTCTGCAGAGGCACAGGATGAACATCTAGGTGCCACTTCCCGGCATGGAGCTCCTTGCTGCTAAAGCATTTTGCAGCAGGGAGAAGCCTGCTAGGAGGAGCAGCGCGCCTTTGGGGAGGAAAGAAGGCAAGGCCAAGGGTGAGGCGTTCAGTTAATTCACACGCTGATGAGCTGTGTGTTGGAAGGTATTTATCATCTGCAGGCCTGTGCAGCCCCCAGCTCCCCACCAGCTGTCTCACAGCTCCCTGTCCCCCCCATGGCAGCACTGCTGTCCCCATCTTGCAGAGGCAGAAGTGGTAATTCCACCTTGTTTGTTAGCACTGTCTTGGCAGGAAGGTAGCTTGGCTTTTCTTGAAGCATTGGGGCCACACATGTGTTTCCCCGAATTGCATTTGATATGTATTTTTCAGATGCACTTATGTCTCCAGTGAGTGTTTCGTAATTTAAAAGTAAGTGATTTCTTCTCACTTTATTTCTAGGAAATGCTCCTATCTGTGAATCTCACAGAGGCTTTGGGGTTGTTATGCTGACTTGGAGGTTTCTGCACTCTAGTGCTCTTTGCCATTAGGATCTGATATTATTAGTCATTATTTGCTATGAATAAGGTTCTCAGCCTAATATTTTTTTTTCCTGCTGTCAAGCTGATATCTTTAATAATGATGTGAAAGCAATATTAATTATTCGATGATTAGAGGAAATGAAATTAGAAAAGGGATTCAAAATGGAGTTATTAATATTAATGGCAGCTTTATTATGCTATAATGTTTTGTAGAACTGTGTTGAGAAGGATCTGCACCATGCAGGACATTCTTTCCCTGACGTGGCTTTGCATAATCAATTCTTACTGCCAGGAGCTCAGTGAGTGATTTCTAGGTTCAGAGCCCTTCCTTCCCAGCTGCCTCGCCTCAGGGAGAATCGCAGTCACAGTGGCTGCCTGATGCTGCTCTTCCTGGTTCCAATATCCTATTTCTCTCCTTATTTTCTCCCCTTCCCTGCCCTGTCTTCACCTGCTGTCACCCTAGTGGGGATGAGAATGCAGAATGTGAAACCAGTGCAGGGAGATTCTCTGTCTTTTTGCCTTGTCTGTCCTGCTCCAGTAGAGATCCCACACAATGCAGAAACAAATTGCCAAGAGGAGTCAGTGTGGCAAGTATACTCAACCTGAAGACTTCTTTAGCAAAAGCCCTTTGGAGGACATTTCCAGCAGCCTGCTCCATGCCTGACAGGCAGTTCCGTCAGTTCGCTGTGCGGTGTGAACAGGAGGTGGGGATGCACAACTGATCTCTCCAAGGGATTGCCAACTCTAGAAGATGCAGCTCCAAGATATATTTTAGAAGACCTTCCTCTAACTTAGCAGTTCCTCAGTGTCTGTGCAGGTCTTGACTGACACTGTGAGGTTGGTTTGTGGTGCTGATATTGCAGAAATTCATGAAAACACAGCTTGCTTTCATTCACCATCAGCTGCAGGCTTTGACAGTTTGTGAAATATTTCAACACTTCTGACTCTATTTCTACCTGCAGAATGTTTTCTTTGTCCTATTCTTCCAGCAGCTCTTAGGTTAGAATGAGGAAAGGGGACTTTCCTAATAGTAATATGAAAACCAGTGACAGAGGACTATTTTTAAATTTAATTCTTCTATTCTGCCCCTCAGTAAAAAATTGATTAAGAAGAAAAGGACAGAGAATGGAGTCCTCCTTCCTGTCTTGTAAGACCTACCAATAGTGAATCTGAACGAGAGCAGTGCCTCAGGCTCCTGCCTCCTCTCCTTGCTTTGTTTGGTGCAGCTACACTGATTGTTGTTTGTTTCATGAATTTTACAATTTGTACACTGGATCTGTCTTTCAGTCACTCCTTTCTACGCCTGTTGCTGCTCAGCAAAGTCATGGACAGAAACAGGTTGGTGTTATTGCAGAGGTTCCTCAGACCTGTCATTGTCCCCATCCATTAAGGTTGGAGCCAAGGACAGTCTTAGACCACAGTGAATTGCAGCCCTTAAGTGCTGTATTTCCTCAGTAATTCCTTGTACATAGGCTGTGCCCTCTGAAGCATTCTGTGTGATCCCTGGGCTGGGTCACTGTGGAGCCACATTTAATTTAAACAACGGTACATTCAGCTGGCCAGAATGTGTGTTTGGACTTCAGACTCATGGTGGTTTCCTTCTGTCTCCGCAGGGCTGATTACCACACATTCCTTTCTTTTAATTTCAGCTCTCTGCAGTTCTGGGAAAAGGCCCTTGATTAAGTACTGAGAAACCGGCCTATTTGCGAGTCTAATTTTGTTACTTCAGTTACATTGCTGTATGCTAAATATAGGCAAGCACCAAGCAAATCCCTGTTCCTGGACTGAACAGGGTGTTCAAGAGTGTTGTTCAAATTTAAATTGTGTGGCTTGGGCCTCGGTTTAATTAGAGCTACTGAACCATTTTCTCATATAGTGTAAATCAGCACGTCTACATTGATTTATGTGCAAGTAGCAGTTTTGTATTGCTGAAAATGAGCCCAGCGCCCAACTCTTCACTTCTTGTTTCTAATTGAAGGCAGCAAAGATGAATGGTGCATCATGCTGACAGGGTTTACAAGCCCCAGAGAGACAGCAGAGTGCTTCAGTCTCCTAGCTGGTGTCAGAGAACCTAGGAAATTAGCAAGTGGAAGGTGTCCAACAGCCTGAAAACTGGTCTTGTAGTTTGCTGCAGACTCTGCAGTGCTTTCTGTGCTGTTCCCTGCCTTGTTATAGCCCTGAAACCCACGGAAGATAACGATGAGGTCTGCTTGTCTTCCAAGCATGCGCATGGAGCCTTGGCATTGCAGGGAACTTCAGACTCCTGTGTAACCATGCAGAACTGCATTTTCCTTCTGTTCAGCAGGTGGAGGAAAAAAAAAAAAAAAAAAAGTACCAAAAACAGAACAGCAAACCACAGCATTTTAACTGTGTGTAACACTTGTAATAGGTGAGAGACTGATTGCGCTGGAGACAGAAGTCTTATCTGTGCACAGCAACTGCGTATCTCAGGGAACAGCTTCTTCTGCAGTGCCTCAGTGGCAGCGAGCCACGGCCCTGGCCTGAGGCGACCACTGGTAAGGCTGAGCCGTGGCGTGGCCCCTGCATCCCCCCCACTGTCTGAGCTGCACCTGGGTCCAGGCCCACCATCACGGCAAGTACGGGCTTGCATTGAGTTTTCATCTGGATGAAAGATGGTATAAACTGTCATCCAACTGAGCTGCAGGCTTTGTTGCAGGCTTTCTCCCTCTGTTTTTTGCTCAGCACTGCTGCCTTGTATTTCAAGGGCAGTTTCTGGGGAACCATGAAGCCAGCTTCGTTTGATTCCCAGTTTCTTTTTTTATGTGCCTTGAGGCTGTCCTCGCATTCCTCACAGCTGGGGACTGCTCTAGTTCCCTGAATCTCATTCAGAGTACTGCACCTACAAGCCAGATACTTGTCATCTCTAAAAGATGTTTGTTTCCATGGAAGAATAGCAATGACATTACTGTCTGCTCCCTTCGCAGTCTCCAGGCTGGGAGAGATCCAAATGTCCAATCAGCCCTTGGAATTCGTATTGCATGAAGATAAAGTAGCCAAAAATAGTTTCCGTGGACTGAATGGTTCTGTAGCTTTCTGTGTTTATCTAAGAAAAATGTTAGGAAGTACAGTAGGTCATGCAAAGCTGAGCAAAATCATGGGGCGCATCTGAGCTCATGAAGATGAGCTTATCATTTATTTACTTGATTTACTTAACCGCTCTCTGCTTGAAAATTGCCTGCAGTTTTCATGCATTGCTCTTATGCTTATTTGATAAAAGGAAGAACCAATCCAGCTGTACCCTGAGGAATTAGAGATGCTGAAAGAGGCTTTTGGGGAGGGGAGGAGGGAGAGGCGAGCTTGCACAGCTCTGCCAGAGCCTTATTTTTTCCTGCCTTCCAAGAACAGGGCTGTGTTCCATCCCCTGCCGCCCCCTCAGCTGGTGCTGGGAAGAGCAGCTGAGTTTAGCTCACTGTTCCTGGAAGTCACTGAGACACCGTGCATCGAGAAACCAGCATTTTCTGCAGCAGGATCTGTCTGGATGGAAAAGATGAGCTGATCTTCAGCCTTTGTTCGCTTGCCTGAGTTAACCCTCACTGTTCCAGAAGAGGCTATGTAGGCCTTTGATGTGATCTTTTAGAAAAGAACAAAGTCTTTCTCCTTTTATTGCAGTCAGGTGATGGAAACCAGTCTAAAACACTGTCACATCATCTGCCACATGTAATCCCAAAGTAACCCAGGTTCAACAGATTTATGCTAGGACCACCTTCTGGTATTTAATCCCACCTTGCAGAACAGAAGCAGCAGCAGCTTTTCAGCCAGCTGACTGCTCCAGTGGCCAGCTCCTGCCCAGGCCCTGATTCAGTGAGTGCAAAGATCTTGAACAGCCACAGACTCCCCCAGAATTGTCCTGGTTAAGGTACAGCATAATAGAGAAATTACAGAAATGTGCTGTTTGCAGGCGCACAGAATGTTTGTCGGCATACTTCCAGTGCCACCTAAAGACTCCAGGAGCCGTGGGGCAAATTTGCTTCTGTTAAATGAAATCATTTACATGAGCATCTGTGTTTGTGTTATGGATAAGAGAGGAGGAGCTTGTAGTTTATAATCTAGTAATTTGGTTTCTGTTTCCTGCTGCATGACTGGGGCCAAGCACTGTGCTCTGGTACCTCAGTTTCCCCTCAGAGTACTGTGGGGCCTATTGGTGCCTGTGAGGTCCCCAGGCAGAGCTGTCTGGGAACACAAACTATGACTGCGTCACTGGAAACACATTGGCTCATTTGTTTTTTTCTTCAGCATGACTCAAAGCTGTTATTTCACGGCTGTGACTGTCACAGCCATAGCCTCAGCGATGTATTATATGAGTCTGATGGCTGTGATGGGATTCAGAAAACAGCTTAAGGTGACCAGAATGTAGCCGGGGTAGGTATTTCTATTGCAGTTTCCAGGGATGCAGTTAGCCAAAGGGTAATCCAGAGACTTCTCCTGCGATGTTTTTGTATTCACGAAAGGAACAAAATGCCTTCCTTTCCTCTCTGTCTAAAATTGACTTAAATTTTCACTCGATGCAGGTCATCAGGCTGATTTTGGTCAGGCTGGAGGCTTTACTTTCTCAGTCCAGCTCTGAGGAGGTCTGGCTCCTGGTTTCAGCTCCTCAATGCATTTGTCCAGGAAAGAAGTCAAACCCACTGTGGACAATAGCAGAGGCATCAGTACACACAGAGGAGGAGAGGATGAGAGGGCTTTGGGTGACCCGGGATGTCAGATTCACTGTTTGTAAGCTGCCTCTGGTTGCTGCATGGAATGGCCTGGCTTGATGAGATGGTTTTTGTGCCTGACAAGAGTTCATGGACTTAATGGATTCTCTGGGCACAGGGGTGAAGGAAGAAGGGCTGGCGCACTGGGATCTTACAAGCCCACGCTTTGCCCCATCCTGCCCCTGAAGGAGTTTACAGCTGCTCACAGCAAAGAAGAGGCTGCGGTGCGCAGGCCTCCTGGGAGGGAACTGAGCCAACAACCCATCTCCAGCCTTCCTCCAAAAGCCATGGAAGCACTGCAGCTTGATTGGCTCTCGAGATAAACAATGGTGGGGAGGTTTTTGACTCAAGCACATTTTCTGTGGAAGCAGAACAGCGTGGTACCAGAGGCTGCCAGCCACCTCTGCTGTGTGCAGCGGTGCTGAAGGTGCTGCTGCTGGCGGTTCTCTGCTGGCGCTGCTCAGCCCTTCTCTTGCGTGTGGTCTCGTTTTGGTTTGTGCAAATACTTGCAACAGCGTGGGAAGTTGCCTGAGCAGTGATGTTCATGCTGCTGATGAGCCTGTAAAAGTTTTTGTTTGACTGCCTCAGTTCTTGGAATTGATCTAGGCCAAGCAGCATCTTGAAAAACAGTAACCAGAAAAATAGACTCTTCCACCTAATGCTTTCCTATTAGCACAGGTTCAAAGGGAAAACCAGAGCCACTGCAAAAGAGTGCAGGCATCCTGTGTGCTGAGGTGTCAGCAGCTGAGTCATGCTCACAGAACATCATTTAAACAAAATGCTAGACACAGCCCTGGGCCATGCCCATAAGATGGGAGAGTGCTTGCAGAGGGCAGGATAACTCACTCATGTTTACAGTGCATGATACCAGGCTTCTGCCCTTGCACTGTGGCCTTACAGATAACACATACAGGAACATAATATTATTGTCCTATTTCTAAGTAACAGACTGATCATAACAAAATAAGGAGGTGCAGTATATGGTCTCACTGAGCCCATGATAACAGCCACAAAATCTGGCAAAGCTTTCCAACTAATTGGTTTTCCAGCAGCCTTCAATTTTCACAGCTGAGGAATAAGAACTTTCCTTGATTGGAAGTTTATGATAAAAATGTTACTCCTGTTACTAGAAGCATCAGGGATGAGCTGCCTGCTCCCCAGCACACAGTTTCAGCATACAGCTCTTCATTCTAGGCTTGGGGACCCAGGACATTAGGTCATACAAGCTGTGACATTTGTCCTAGAAAACCAGCCATGAAGCTTGAAGTACTCATTATTATTTCCATTACAGAACCACTTAGTGTTTTGTGGTCTGGGATGCATTTAACATTACAGGCATATACTGTCCAGCAGCCCACACCCAGGAGGCTTGCATTCAATAGCAGGGAGGCAGACAAGGGAAGAAAAGGGACCAGGAACCTGAGGATGTGCAGCAGTTTGTCCTGGGATCTGTAGTCAAAAGATGGTGTGGTATTTTTATTGTTATATTATGCAGTCAGAACTCTGAAACAGTGTTTGAAATACAGTTTAGGTGTTCTTCAAATGGACAGACCCTCTGGTAGTTAGGTGGGGGTTGGCCTTTTCTCCCAGGTAACTAGTGATAGGACAAGGAGTAATGGCCTCAGTCTGTGCCAGAGGAGGTTCAGGTTGGATATTAGGAAAAACTACTTCTCTGAGAGAGTGGTCAGGCACTGGAACAGGCTGCCCGGGGGCGTGCTGGAGTCTCCTTCCCTGGAGGTGTTCAAGAAACGTGTAGATGTGTCACTTTAGGACATGATTTAGTTAGAACAGTGATGTTGGGTTGGCAGTTGGATTAGGTGATCTTAGAGGTCTTTTCCAGCCTTAATGATTCTATGTTTCAAGTGTGAAGCTTTACTGGGAAGAGCAGAGCAGTCCCTTCTGAAACAATGCTTCTGAAGAGTGCATTTTCCATATAAACAGGCCTGCATTTCCCTAACTCATACCTTGTTCTTGATTGCTTAGCGGCTTTTGACACTGGGGGTTGGGACAGGACCTTTCCTGACTGTGCAGCAGGATTTTCTGAAAGCCCATGTGTGTTACCAGTGTGCATGCACGCCAGGCCTGCCCATGACAGGACAGTGAGTGCCTCTTTGTCAGTTCATCCCAAGTAGCCAGAGCTGGCTTACAGGGTCAATTTTATAGGCACAGTTCTGTCTCTGTGGAGCAGTGGGTGGGACAGTGGAAGTTCAGCTGGTATACATGATCTGTGCAGTAGAAATTTCCAGAGGTGTCCCGAGGTTCTTTCACCTCAGGTGCCGTACAGACATAAGCAGAGTGCTGAGCACTGCCTGTGTGTCTCGTCGGAGGTGGTGTGAGTGCTGACACTGCTTGTGCCTGTGCTCCTGATAGGGAAACGCTCCTGTATGGCTCAAGAAGGGACACGTTGTCATGCCCACCTGCCTGCTTTAGTACTCTGGGTTGTTTTCAGGAATTGCCCTTATAGTGGTGAATGTACCCCAATATGCAAACTCTGGCTCCTGTGGGCACCAAGAACTCAAAATGGATGGCTGCCTCTTTCCTTAGTGCAGTACTGCTTATGTTTCTTTGCTCTTTCAAGCCCAGCAGCATTTTGGTTTCTGCTGTACTTTCTTCATCACTCTTAAGTGACCCTCCCTGTCATCTTTCCTCCATCCTCTCTCTGCCCTCCTTGCTCTTCTTTCAGGTTTCCCATCCTTGACCTGGCTTCTTTCCCTCTGGTGTCTCATTTACCTCTCTGACTGCTCCTGGCCAGCCCACCTGACCACATGCCCTGTCTCTTCCTATTGCCACCACCTTTGTCCTCCTTTCCTTCTCAAATTCTCTTTTTCTGAAACCCTCCCCTCTGTTACCTAGTTCCTCTGTGGTTTTCAAGTACTGAGGTCCTCACACTCTCTCTCCAAAAGAAGCACAAATATTCTAAACAAGCGGTTCCTGCCAGGTCTTTGCTGCTCTCTTGATAAACTTGGTGTTTCTGTAGCTCCTTGCTCTGTCAGCAAGGGCAGGGAGCCCAAAATCCCCCCTCCCACGCGATGAGCTCACAGGGAGCTGTCACAGTTTATTCTAAGAAATCAGCTAATGTACAGTACTTAGCAGAGGCACCCCTCCCCTGGGAGGATCAGCAGAATTAGGATGTGCGGCAAGCTATCTGGGGGATTGCACAATCTTATCACCTCCTCCAGGGTGCTGGGGAGCGGTGAGCACCGTGCTCTCTGACTCACACTTCCCCCTGCCATGGGTGCAGGTTTCCTGACTCACTTCCTCCCAGGACTTCTGTTTCCTTACTTCTCTGCACCAACATCACATGAAAAAAAGTACAGCAGAGATGGGGCAGTCAGGGCAGTCATGGCCGCGAGCACAGCGTGCTGCCCGCGCTCCTTGTCCGTCTGCTTTGGAATGGATGCTGGTGCTTCCCAGCAGATGCAGCAGAGCTGCTCTTTGCTCAGTGCTGGGGAGGGAGGAGTTTTATTTGGCGAGCTGAGACATAGCTGAACATTTTCAGCTGCGGGGCCACTTTGTGTTGAAATGAAGTGGCAGCCCCTGGGTGACACACAGCCTGCTCCTATGCCATCGGAGTGTGGGACACAGAGCAGGGATGGGCTTTGGGAGGGGGCACGTGGGCGCAGCTTCTGCCCTGAGAGCCAGCTGCCTGCTGAAGGCAGATCTTCCAGAGGCGGTCATGATCTTGAGAACAGTTTCTGCCTCATTGCAGGCTCTTACTGTTTTCCTTTGAGCCTCTGGCTTCATAATTCTCTCCCATGATGAGACAGAGTCTATGATTTTCTTTTTCAGAAGATACCATTTGCAGCCTGTATAGTGATGGCTGAGCCTGAAAAGGACGACTTCCTACAGGCTCAGCAGTCTGAAGGCCAGAGGCAGTCCCCCACAGGCCTTCCACCCTGACTCCCATTCAGCCTATTGATCCCTGAGACCTGACTTTGGGTTCAGGGTGCTCAGCTGAGCCTCATGCCACTCACCTGGATGGAGGGGAGGGCCCTGCTGAGTTACTGGAACAGCTGTTGCCAGGGCACACCGATGGAGAACTGGAGAACCAGCGCCCGGCCTGGTGTCGTGCTGTGTGTGGGGCTCAGGTGGCCTGGTTTTCTGTGCAGAACAGTCGGATGGTGCAGGGTGAGCAGGCTCTGTTGGGATGCAGGCAGCTTGTGTTCTCTGCCTCACAAATTAATGCTTTGCTAGGAACTAAGTATCCTGAGCTCGAGTTTTCTGTCCCTCTGGCAGCAGAGATTATGGAAAGGTCTTTTTTTGTTTGTTTTTTTTTTTGTTTTTTCCCCCCTGCTAGCTGAAGCATCTGCTGCTCATCTCATTACCACTAATAGCCCAGGAATGCTGCACCCTAGCAGTGATGGCCCTGTGCCTTGCCCAGCAGATAACAGCCCTGTTTTGTACTTGGTTGGAGATGCATACAGTTAGCAGCAGTACTCACACAAAAATCATGAGGTCATGCACTAGTCTGAGAGTCTTACAAGCATAGATTGCCTTACAAGCCTGTCTTACAGGCATGGGTTGTATCTATGGAAGATATCGAAGGTTCTCAGCTTTGAGCTTTAAGGAGGGGAAAAAGGAGAGCCTGCAGCCCAGCTGTATGGGGAGGAGTTGGAGCCTTGGGCAGCTGGGGTGGAGGGAGATGGGTATGTGCAGCAGGGGAACAGCAGGGCCCCTGCTGTTGGGGAATGGCCCAGAAAGTGTCAGGTTTGCTGTTGTCAGAGGGAAGCGTTGTGAATGTGGTCAGATCTTAACGCTGAGCATGTGAGAAGGCTGGCATCTCCTCTCGGAAACACACGGCAGCTGATTACCGGCCCCGTTTCTGTTCATGTTATGTGACTGTGTTTTTCCTTTTCTTCTTGACCTCTATTCATTTACCTGCATTCTTCAGCCTTTAAACAAAGAAGCTATGGGATATAATAAAGTATTGAATTTATATTAGAGGTGGCATAATCTGACTGTGACTGCTCCAGCTGCATCCTGAATGCCCTCTTTAGCAGGAGAAGCCTGACCTGGCATTGCCTGCTCTCTCCCCGTTCTGTTTGGGGGTGGGTGCCTAGGAAGGACGAGGAATGGCTTGTACGTGCCCAAGGCATCGTGATTCCTCTGTTAAACTGGGGAAACCACCAGTTTGGCTGTCCCAGGTTCAGAGGAGCAGCCAGATTTTGTAATAACACCTGGCCCTGTTCTTTCTTCTCCTCTGATATCCCTGAGCACCGTCCTGGGGCGCTGGGAGATTTTCTCCCTGTCTCTGTGAGGATCTTCTTCAGATATACCTGATAGTTCAGAAGTAGATTTACAATCTTGTCACATGTACAGGAAGAGTCCTTGCTTGGAAGCTCTTGTAATCTAAATAATGCAAGATAAAACCACAAAAGATAAACCATAGTAAGAGTCGATGGAAAGGTTAGTGAGAGGACAATTTAGACATAAAACAATTCAGACATATTGAACTCAATCTCAATTTGTTTTTCACTGGAAGGGCTGGAAGTGTGAGGAGAGGGCCACTCTTGGAGGCTTGCGGTGAGGCTGCAGCTCTGGGAAGAACAGAGCCCTCTGCCTCGCTGCTTCCACCCTGCAGTCCGCTCACCCTGCGAAGGGGAAGGTCTGTGCTGCAAACAAAAGGCAGCTTTGACGTCAAGATCCAGGAGCGTTGCCCTGGCACTGGGAGGTGGAGCGCAGGAAGGAATCCGCCGCTAATAGGCTCTGGACTGGAGTGCACTTTGGCAGAAGGACAGCTACTACCCCTTCTTTCCAGGAATAATATTGTTTATTTCTATCTCACTCTCTCTGGCTAAAGTTACCGTACTCAGGTTTCACTTCACCTGTCTCCACCATAAAGTCATCAGAGCCCAGGAAAATTCCAATCCACAGACTCCCTATCCTCCATGCCCTCTGCCCTGAAGAGCTGCACTGCTTACTTGTTCCGTTTCTTTGCTCTGACAAGTTTCCAATCACAGCTTTCTCCTGCTGAAGGTTTTGCTGGTACAATTTAATAAACAAATGCACATGAAGTTTGTATGTGCTGCACACACGTGTAGCTGTCAGAGCACACATCACTGTTGCCTGCTGAGGAGCAATGACCTCTGGTGTGCATGGAGCTCGCTCCCAGCAGCAACGGGTATCTCTGCCTTGCGTAAATGGCTCTGTTCTGTGGACAAGAGCTTTGTTCTGGGAAGTTTCAAAATGTTGCAACGCAACGCAGTAACAACCTGAAGTTCAGTGGATTCGTTACATGGTTTTGATTGGCTCTGGTTTTATTTAAAAAAAAAAGGCACTATTTTTATATCAGTTTCAGGTTGCCAGCCTTTCTTGGGCAAACTTTACGGACTGTTGAGTCACGAACTAGATCTTTAGTAAACTGTCCTGTGTTTTCCTGTTTTATTCCTCTCTCCTAGCTCTGTAGCTCAGGTCAGGGAATATTTGCCCCCCGTGCTGTGACCCTGCTGTTCTCTTCAGGCTTGGGATGCTGCTTCCCATCTTCTGCACGGGATGGGAAAGGCCCCTCAGGTGCAGCTGCATTTGGCTGTGTATGAGCCAGGAGCAGATGAAGGGAACTTGATGACCAGCGCTGGAAAGCTTCACTCAGTAAATCACATGCAAGCTTGTCTCAATCTGATGAGTTGTAATCCCTGATCGCTGTTCTTCAGGTTGGCAGCAGGGAGCAGCCTGTAAATGAGCATTCCCAGCGCTACACCAAGCGCTACTGCTGCTCAGATAGATACAGTTGTGGACTTCTCAGCAGCTCTCAACACTTCTGAGATTTAAGATCATGGAAGTGCATTGCCATCATTTTACGTACTCGTGATATGAATGAGGAGTATTGAAAGTAGATCTAAGAGGCGTAATACTATTACTGGTGTAAGAGGAGACCTTTTGGCTGTTCTTGGTTTTGAAATTTTTGAGTTAAATTCACCCCATTCAAATACTTGACTTCATTTTTTCCATTTGGGGTCAATTACTCCAGATTCTCCCTTTTGAGATACGATTTCCTTTGCTATGCTGGCAGTCATTCACTTCCCCTCCCTCCTCAAAAGTCAAGTGTTAAAATCATGGAGATTATCTGCGTCAAACAAAAAGTTTAAACAGAGTTCAGCTACTCAAGGGTGGTGGTTTGTTTTAAATTTCCCCCTAGCTCCTAGGACAAGCCTGTTGCTGTCATCTTACGGCATGTGCTTGAGGATCTGCAGGTTTTCCAGCTTGCTTCAGATCTGTCACTGCTTCTCTGTACTTCCCTAATCTGAATTCCTCACTTTGTGTGTGTTGTAAGAGTTTCTTTGTGTGTCATTCTACACAGAAGCCAGATCCTGAGAAGCAGCAAAAAGCTTCTCTTTTAAAAACGCATTTCCTCTTGCAATCTGCTGTGTGGTTGGGAGCTGGCAGATGGGTGATTCCACCCTTGTCTTGTCTGAGTTCCTGGAAGAGCCTGGCTGGAGTGACCAGTGGGAAGGCGAAGGGAGGAACTGTCCTGCAAAAAGGCTGGTGGCAGAGGAGTGTTAACAGAAGAAAGAGTTCTTGGATCCAGTTTTACTTCTGCAGCCTTCCTGGGAAAGGGAGGAGAAGGAACGCGGCTCTCCAGCGCTGCGCTGTTCCAGATAGGCACTGGCTCAATGTTTCCATGTTGAGCAACAACAAAGGTTGTTAATGCTTTAGCTCATACTGTGCTTTCTCACTTTTTTCCACTGCATTTTAATTATGGCTTATATTGCATTGTTACTTAGAGCTGTTGTCACCTCCTTAAGCCACACATGGGAAGAGAAGGGACCACCTAGATGTTTCAGCAGCAGAGGAGGGCAAGGTGGGGCACTGGGACACCTGAAGGACGAGCACACAAGTGAGTGTTCCTGATAAACTGATGAGCAGGGAGGTAATTAGCACTGGCACGCTGTCATCACCACATATTGATGCAATTCACTTGGCTCAGGCTGTCAGGGTTTTCTGCACAAGTCTTGCTTGCAGAAACCCCACTGTCAAGCTGTAGATTGTTGCAGCAGAGGAGGGCTGATGTGATAAATGCAGCTGTGCAGCAGAGATGGGCAGTGGAGAATTTCTAAGTATTGATAAAGGCAAATCCTGGCAATCAAAACGCTGTAGGGAAAGCAGCTCTGTGGGAACAGGCTCTGCGCTGTTTCTGATGTGGCAGGAGCAGTTGCCAGTGATGTTGTAGAATTGGGCCCTGAGAAATGGCACAAGTGATTTACTGGGAAAACACAGCAGTGACCTTAGGCAGTGGCTGAAGGAGTTAAAGGAGTATTGGCAGGGTCTGTCCAGACAGACATCCAGTCAGTTCTGTGTTCAGGTGCTGAGAACCTCAAAGAAATAAGAGATGGAGAACAGTCAGAAGAAGAAAGATGCTTTTATTTTTTTTCTGTTGCATTTTTTATTTACCTTTTTAATCGTGAGGAGTTATGAAGTAAGGCATGTGACCGATTGCATTTGCAATGGCTATTCCTTTTACTTTAGGAAATGTTTGTGCATTTATGTTGGGGTCAGAATGCAAGGACAAAGAACTGGGGGAAACAGAGGATATGGAATGCCCTCTGTGGAAAATGGGTAAGGTAGGAAGGAGTGGTCATGTCACAGACAAGACAGAACAGCAGTGAGGAGGAGTTAAGGACAGCCGTTCCCAGAGACTGGCAGCAGTGAGAGTGTTGAGAGGTCAGTATGTGAAGGAAGGGTTACGTGCTTGGTTTGTGAAGTTTTACATCCTGGAGGGTGGAATCACGTCCATTTTGTTCAGTTTTGCTGCTGGAACCCAGAACTTCCCAGTTTCTGCCAGGCAAACTGGAGTTTTTAAATAGAGAGAAAAAATGGTTTTCCTGGAGTGCTTCCTGCATCTGTCTTCTCTCATGTCAGTAAAAGCACCTCAACTGTTTTGCCTGAAGGAGAGTTGATTTAGCTGTGGTGTCTATAATTTAATTATTGAAGTTATAGCAGCTGTAACAAAAATAGCAGATTTAAGATATTTTCTATGGAGCTTTATGGTTATTATATTTATATCCCATATGCTAGATGTATGTAACAAGTAAGTTTCTATCAGGTTCGTCATAGTAAGGCTGAGGTGGCCTAGCTGCCGTCTTCTGCAAAGCATTTGTCCTTAAAACTTTACCCAGCTCCTCTGATGCTCTGCTGGCACTCATTCCTGCTTGCATAATCTTGGTGCAGTCTGATGGGGCTGAGTACATGATTAAACTCTTCATGTTGCAGTGTCAAGGGAGAGTTTAGGATCTGTTGTATTGTAGTCTCAGTTTTAGAGATGATTACTCAAAGAAGCTGCTTGTAATTTAACCAGAGGAGGCAGATGAGGAAGGAGAGGATATAATTCGGAATGTAAGTAGGAGGAGGAAGAGCATCACCTGTCAGCCCCCACCCAAGGCATTGCAAATGCTCAGAGAAACTGTTTACAGCTCATCACCTGGGGTAGTGTTGTCACCACTTTCGACATAATGTAACACAACTCGCCACCAGTAGGCTTCCTCTAATTAATCATCTCCCGTGAATCTTAGGAATGATTCTTCTGTGGAAACCTCCAGCTTCTGAGGACTGCACCAAAATTAAGCAAGCAGAAATCTCTGGTGACATCAGCGTGCATTTTGTCATGTCTTCCCTCCCTGCATCAGGAAGGGACTTGGACCTGAGGGCAGTCGGATCTGTGCTAGAGCGTGGTCACTGTGGTCACTGTGTTGTGGGGTCAAGGCCAGCAGCAGTTTGTCCAGAGAGTGTTGGTGGAACTGCAGCTTCAGCTCATGTCCTTCTTACCTGGCCTTTTCTGACCTCCAGAGATGTCTGAGGAGTGTGGATTTTAGTCAGTTGTTCCCCGCTTAGCTGGACTGGGAGGGTTTCCTTTGCAGTTTTTCCTACTAGAAGAGCGTGACCTGGTTGTGGGCCAGTGTCAGGCCCCTGATCCTCTTCTTTTTTGTCACCATTGCCACAACAAACAGAGGAAGGTCACCAAATGAACCCTGGAGTTCAGGGATGAGGGGAGTAGTGCAAGACCGCCTTTTGAATGCTCTGCGAGCTCGATGGCCTGTTTTTACAACCTGTGGCACAGGGCGTGTAGTACACGGCGTTCCAGCCCGCTGAGGCTTCCAGATAAACCATGCTGATAAGCCATGCCAGCAGGCTTCTTGGCTCCCATGGAAAAGGCAGCGTTGCACATGACTTGCTCACTGCGGCTTCTGCCCAGATATTTAAAGTAGCCCAGCAGCACAGTAGCCAGGTAGGTGGTCTGTAAAAATCGTAATAAAAAATTGGAATTCCAGTAACAACTGGAATTCTTCTGTGCAGATCACGGTGAGCAACTCCCGGAATATGCCCAGCTTGTCGGGCATCAGGGGCTCAGGGCAGTGTGTGCTGGGAACATCAGTATGGCCAGACTTCAATGGTTTCTTCTTTTTCCTCTTTCCTTTCATAAATTTGTAAATTTTAAAAGGCTATTGAGAAGGATGTGGAGTGATGCTGAAAGCCACCTCTCCTATTTAAATAATGGTAAATAATTTTCATTGTGACTCTCACACTTGGTTTAAGATTGCAAAGGTGAAAGTCCATAGTAGCCTTTCTGTGCTACCCAAATATACTTCTTTGACCTTATGAAAGCCAAATAAATATGTTGTATAGCGTGACCTTAGGGCCAGGCCAGGAAAAACTCTGGAAATGGAGCAAGATTGTCACCTTTCATTACAGCACATAACAGTGAAGGTAAAAGGTGTGCTGTCAGAGCAGGGAAACCCATTTGGTTTATTCGCTTTCTTTTGCCTCCCAGTTTTTGTCCACTGTGGGCTGTGTTTTCTGGCTGTTATTTTTTGGTCTGAGAGCTTCCTTCTGAAAACCCAGAGTCTGTCCATGGCCAAATGCTGGGGAGCACCTGGACCAGAGGCCACCTTCTTTCTCCATCACCTTGGTACAGTTTTCCTGAAGCTAGAGAGATTGCATGTGATTAGCTAAGAAAAGCACTCGGTGCCAGACATGCTGGGCTCCCACTATGGACATCTGTTCCCTAGAAACGAATTTCAGAGCTAGGTGTGTGGTGGGATGTACCTGCAGCTTCTTAGGGTGGAATTAGGAGCCAGGTTGGCTCCATGCAGGTGCTCAAGAAAGCCACAGTGTGGTAAAGCTGTTCAACTCGTGGTGACACAGTGGCACTAGTACATGGCCTTTGTGCCCAGCCAGTGTGCAGGGGGACGGTGACGGAGCTTGTTCCCGGTGCAAACTGCTGCGTTAGGCTCAGCCTCGTGTAAACCACCGTTCCAGGGCAAATGCCCCTCTTTGTGAGATTTGTTACCACTGATGCTCCTGCTATAACGCTTGCTGAAGGGAGTTTCGATGTGATTGCTGGCACCTCTTGCAGAATCCTTCCCCAGTCCAGGAGCTGGGATTTGGGAAAGAAACCTGGAGCAGGAAGGGCAGGGAGCCCCGCTATCAGCCTGCAGCTGGCCTCAGCCCCACCTTCCCATGCTCTCCAGAGTTAAAAATAAAGTAAAAAGAAATCCTCTTGGGCTTCACATGAAAAAGGAGAGTGGAATGTCAGGAGCACTGAAGAGTCTGTGCGACACGGCCTCCTCCCCGCCACCCTCCTTCCTGCCCCTCCTCTGCCTCCGTCACCCGCGGAGCAAGGCCCAGCGCTTCTAGGAAGAGCTCAGCCGAGTCAGCAGCCGCCAATTCTGGGAAGCGTGGCCCTGGGCCCCGCGGGACGCTTCAGGGAATTCTCGCTGCCCTTCCAAGGATGGCAAAAGAGCTCGTCCAGCAACCTGGGGCTCCCCAGTGGCAGGGGGCAAGAGTTTGGAGTCATGCCGCAGGGCTGGGAAGATGCCCAGAGGCAGAAGGCCTGAAGATTTATGCCCTGCTCCGAACTGTACTACAGTATGTTGTTTGGCTTCTTAGGGGAGCAAGAGAAGGAGTTCGCGACGCAGGAGATACCAGTGGTGACCACAGGCATTTAAAAAAGGGGTATGGAGTTACAAGGTCAAAGTATCCTGCCATCAGTCATGGGCTCCTTGGGAGGGTGGGAGAGGGTGCCAGAGGCTCAGACAGGGATTTCAAGACCCCGTAACCTCCCACAACCACATGACCTTGAATAAACGAGACGAGGAGCCATAAATCAAGGCTGAGCCTGCCCTGGGCTGCATCCCACATGCTCTGCTCCCAACCATCGTTTGCCTGCTGCGGGCTCAGACCTGCTCCGGGTTTTTTCCTTCTGAGAGAGCCAACAGGAGCTTTTCTCCCGAGCCCTGCAACGCTTCTAAGGAAAATGCTCAGCATGACACTGACAAATTAATGTTATATTTACTCCCCATTTACACGACAAAATTATTCTAACCGCCGCTGGCAGCCTGGGAGGAGCAAGTTTCTCACAGTGCTGGCCTATTTTGGTGCATCTTTACCATGCAGTTGCCGACTTGCCCTGGCTTGGCTTCCAGTTAGCAGAGGTTTGAGGGGAGGAAATTTTGAAACTGGATATTGGCTTCCAACATACTTTTATAAGTCACTGTAGCAGCATTGCAGGCTGCAGATAGTGCCTGCTTTTTCTATTTTTGTGTGTGGCACGCACGGAGGGGTGGCTTTCCTGGAAGAGGAGGCATAGCGCACTGTCTCCAGAGGCTGTTCCTTGAGTGCTGTCAGCATTTCGGTAGATGTACTAGCAACTTCTTTCACATTTAATGCCTTTCTAAGGTATCAGCACCCAAACTTCCCATGCATTTATTGTGATTCTGCTTCTAGGTGTGATCAGACTTTGTGATACAGTTTTTGTACTTTCCTATTTTCCTTTTTTTTTTTTTTTTTTCCTGTATATTTTTCCACTGTGAAGAAAATTCCATGAAATGACAGCTAGCAAAATCTTTTCAGCTCAAGTATGCCCTGGGTTTGGGAAGGGGCGTTTGCTGATTTTCAGGAGCGGCAGGGCCAGCAGCTGTTTCTGCTCCTTCTGTAAAAACCTCAGTAGATTCACAGGATTATGCTGCTGGAGCAGCTCTTCCATCACAGCCATAGCAACTTCCGTGTTGGCTTTTGTTTTCTTTATCTACTAGATGTATTCAGTTTCTATGAACAGCTAATTAAAATGCAGAAGAGTAGCTCTTTATTAAGGTTTTATTACCATTTAATTTGCTTTTCAGGTTTTGGTAGCAGATCATAATGCTCAGTTCTTTCCTAGAAAGCCGACAGAAGGCTCACAGTGCTGCAGCAGGATAACATCTCTCTAACCACTTCATATATTCAGAGAAGACGTGACACAGACCCCTACCCTCAGGGGCATGCAAGGGGATGACATGACACGGCTGAGCACCAGGGACCAGCTCAGGACCCGGGCACCTCCTGGTGCCAGCGAGCATCTTCCTGCCTGGGTCGGGGTCCTATGCACTTCTCACTCACCTGAACCATCTGAAATCCTGCACCTGAGCCCTCCAGAGTCTGCCCTCCCTCAACCCATCCCCTGTATGCACTGATTCCTCCCTTGTGTACTTGTATACCGAAAGGACAAGAGCTCAGCAGACAGAGATTTCTTGTCACAGCTTCTTTAGGGTCTTCTGAGTCTCCGCTGGTGCATGATTGATGCAGCTTCTGGTGGAAATGAGTGCATGCACTTAGCAACCATCTTTCAAAGACTGACCATAGACTCTTCGTCTGGAACCTTCCTTTCTTGCTCCTTTCTCAGTTTATTTTCAGTTATTTATCTTTCAGTAGTAAGCCTTGAGAGATGGGGGGAGCAGCATACCTGGGCTGTCTGTAGGTACTGTGCTTTAATGGAGTTACTCCCTGTGGTTTAGAGTGTCCTCGCTGTACCTGAACACAGCCAGAACAGTGTAAGCTTCTTTTTCTTTCATGCCTCCATTTTCCCTCCTTCACTGAATAGTCTCTTTTTGGATGCAGGCGTGTGTTTAAAATAACACAGGACTCCTTGGTTTTGTGGCTTGTTGCTTTGCTGCAACAAAGAGACAGGACAGAGCTGCGGGAAGCCAAGAAATTCTATACCACTAAAATAAAAAAAAGAAATCTTTCTTCTTTCCCTCTTTCCATTACTGACACTGACATGAATAGGTGCAAGTGCCACATGACATTATTCACTCAGTTACATGCAATGTCAGCTGCTGCTGCGTACGTGAGTAGAACCTGCATTTCAGATGTTACTTAGTGCCAAGATCAAATGTTGTGTTTTTGTTTTGTTTTTTAAACAAATGCTTCTTGTTGCTATAGTAGATAAGCAGTACAGAGGTATAGCAATTCACTTTTTTGTTTATGGACTCTTGAGGAATTCTTGGTGAACCTAATGCTATGTTTACTATTACTTTCCTTTGAGGAGAGTTTGCATGTAATTGTTTACTGTGTGTGTCTCCCAGAGGTGAAAAAAATATTCAGCTTTTCTGCCTGGTAGCTTTCAAACAAGCTCTGTTGTGATCCCTCAAAGAAATTACCATTGCTTTAATGAATTTGTTACCTAATCTGAGGGAGCAGGAAGATGGTGAACTTGCTTTTCTTATGGGAAACAGGTGTCCTCAATCAAACAGATCCTCCCTCTCTCTAAATACACACACATTTTCCTACAATACTTCCTTTGTCCTGTCAGTACCCCCACCCCCGCCCCTTTCCACATGTTGAATGCATAGTTATTTCCTGTCCACTGAGCACTTGCAAGTTCCTTTGCAAGTGATGAGCAATGCCTGGGACTGAGAAACAGAGCGTGGCTGCATCCTCTGCAACTTGGCCTGGCGCTTTGTCTAACTGAGTTACGCCACATGCTCTGTTGGTTCCTAGTGTAAAGCAGCTTTTGGCCTTCCTCACTCTAGGTGTTCTCTGTGCCACATTGTCATGCAAAAAGTTGCATGGAAAATCCTGCTTGCTGGAGCCCATGCAACCTGCAGGCAGACAGCAGGCACTGGTGCAGCGGGGAGCTTGGTGCAGCTGGAAAGAAATGGGAATTCTTGGAGCATAATGTTTGAAAAGTGGGCCTGTCTCTTTGTGGTGACCTATGAACAGTGCAGAAGGCGTGAGACTCCCCGTTTCTTTAGCCATAGGCAACATCTCTCTGGTCTAAGATTAGCACTGCCATTGGAGGCAGCTTTTCCTTCCAGAATGGCTCTCAGCTGGGGTTTCATAGTATCGTAGAATGGTTTGGGTTGGAAGGGACCTTAAAGATCATCCAGTTCCAACCCCCCTGCCATGGGCAGGGACACCTCCCACCAGACCAGTTTGCTCAGAGCCCCATCCAGCCTGGCCTTGAACACTGCCAGGGAGGGGGCATCCACAGCCTCTCTGGGCAACCTGTGCCAGGTTTTGGGGGAAGCTCATGCAGGTTTCTTGCTCAATAGTGGATGGGAAACTTCCAAAGGTATTCATAGCTCCATATGGTTGTAGCATAGCCCTGAGCCAATGTCTTAGTTCCCTCCTAATACTGCATATCTCTCCTGTTTGTTTGCCTTCTCATTTGGTAGTTTATTTTCCTGTTGCGTGAGACTACCTGGGAGAAGGTTGTAGGGAACAGGGACAAGTGAGAGGTTTAGCAACAACACAGTATCCTGGAGTAAAGCATTAGCAGCCCCATTCATCTTTTGACTAAATGATTGTTGGCCTTTCAATTTGTGCCTGCCGCACCTTGCCCAGGATCAGCTATCATCTGCTTGGATGGGAGAGAGATGTGCACTTGTAGGCAGAGAGCCCAAGGGCAATACGCTGTGAAAATATGAGCAACTATGTTTGTATCCTGTCTGGCCCACGTTTATGGGTTACCCCTTTCACCTCCCTAAATTACTTGTGAGCAATTCCTCACTTCCAGTTCCAGACTGTAGTTTGAAGGTGCTGCCTGGTAATGAATTGCTGCCTTTGTTTTGTGGGTGGAGCTGTATGAAGTAATTCCTATGTATCCCTTAGTGACATGTGCATCAATGTTTAGATTAAGTTGTAGCCATGATAAAATTAACACCTGTACTGAATTTGGCATGCTTACATAAAGCCTCTAGAAAAGCATGGATGAACACTCTGCAGAGAGCCAATTGCTATAAGGAGCTGTGGTCTGGCGCTGCATTTCTATTTGTATCGCCATTGCACGGAGAGTTATGGTGTGCACGAGCTTTCAGTGCTTGCTTCCCATCACTCTATATTTGCATACCCAGGTTGTACAGCAACCTTTTCTCTTCTGGAGGTCCAGAGAAATGTTCACACACTGTGACAGGGCTTGTTGCAGAGACGCTGGAGCCCGTATGAGCTTCTGTGCCCTTTCTGTACACAGCCACAACATAGAATGGGGCCGGGGGTCTGCAGGAGCCCATGTTCCTGAGCTTGTGAGACCCTGTGCAAGGCTGGAGCCCGGCGAGTGCCTTCCCCTCCATCTCCATGCATGCCCTGCTGCCTTCTAAGCCACTGCTGTGCTCCTTCACTGGCTAGGTGGGTTTGGAGAGGTCATCTTGTCTATGGTCCTGTGCTTTTCAGGTGACCGAAGAGTCACTCTCCCTATCTTGTGTCCTTTTAACCCTGCAATTCATCTCAGAGACACAGTGCAGCAGGAGGAGGGCCTGCCTCAGGAGCCATTCTACCACAGAGCACAACAGGAGCTCTACGAACACAGAGCGTCTGCTCAGGGCAGCCTTGGCCTTGCTTCCACCACTGCAGGGCTCATCATTGTGTGTGGGTTTGCAAGAAGCAATTCCTGCTATGTGGAGTAAAGCTGCTGTCCTGCTTCTCCAGGCACCCGTCACCTCCCGAGGTGAGGGCTGGCCAGGTGTGTCCTGTCCAGGCACCAGAGACACTTCGTCAGCAGCGTTGTCTGGTTCTCCGATCATTTCCAGCTGATCCTGTGCCCAGTGTCTCGTCCTCGGGGCTTTCCGTGCTTCACAGAATTTGCCCGCAGAGGAAAGGGATTTTTTTCTTTTCCTTTTAATAAGACACGCTCAATTAGCTTCCTTAGAAAAGCCTCCCTCGGTGCTCTGATTGGGCGCCGAGCGGAGGAGGGACCGCTGTCAGCTGCCTGAGTTCCTGGAAGAGCCAAAATGCAGCAAAAATGACCCCGGGGAGCTGGGCCTTCTGCAGAGGCATCAGCGTCAGCTTGGGGGAGGGCTGGCACAGCGCTGCCGGAGCCCAGCTCCTTCCCTCGCTGCGGCCATGCGGGGATGGAGGAGGGAGAGAGCTGCGTGCAGCCTTGGTCACACTGGTCAGCAGCAGGGGCTCAGTGCTGCCTGCTGGCATCGTCAGCGTACTTGGCAGTGCTGGAGACCTGAAAGTCCAGCAGAGAACATGTCCACGCCTTATGTTATAGGTTTTTATTTCTAGATCATACTCGTATGATGTTTTCTTTCACTGTTTTTCTTTCACTTGCACTCTACTTGCCAGTGTGCTTTTAAGGAAGCAAACCTTGAATTGCAGGTTTCAGGGCTGCAACTCGGTCTGTTCCTCACCTTGTTGCTCTGTGCTGCTCTGGTGATAGGGCACACCGGCTTTTGGGATTGTTGTAGTCCTACAAGCACTCTGCTATTTACAGTGTCACTTCGAGCTCATGTCTTCTTTTATCTGAACCAAATACCTTCTGCCTTGTGTTTGAGGGCACTTGGGGAACAAGGAGGGAAAATGCTACCATATTTCTTATGGTGGGAGCCTGAGGGAATTCACACTGAATGAAAAATTTGCAATGAAACAGCAGTGGCAAGGAACAGTCTGGAAGTTTTTCTGCCCCAGCTTGTTTGCCTCTGAGTGCAAGGAGCAGTTTCCCCTGGGCGTGCAGCCTGAGACATGAGCGTGCAGGGGAAGAGGGAAAGCGTGCTTTGGTGCTCAGGGACATGCGTGCACCTGCTGCGCATGAGAGATTGCCGTGCATAGGACAGCAGGAAGGTAGCAAACCCTCGGAGTGTGGTGCCTCAGCTCCCTGAGCTCAGGGGCTGGCCTTTAGCAGGAGGGCAGCACATGGATTTATGGTGTGCTGGCTGGGGCTGCCGCAGGGGCTTCTCTGTTCCCTTGGGCCGGCTGCCGTCGCTGCAGTGCGGTGGCTGTGAAACCCTGCCGCGCGCAGTGCCATGGCTGGGTGGCTCAGGTGGGACCTGCAGGGGGGTCTGCCACAGAATGAAAGGCAAGTCTTGTTGTGGGTAGGTTACAAGGTATTACTGCACCTTTTGAAGGAGGAACAAAATACTGTTCCAAGTGGAGGAGCACAGCTAAAACATTCTGTTTCCATGCCCCTCCTGTCTGCTGCAACAATCTTCAGAGGCTCAAAACCAAAAAGTATATGTGTAACAATGGCACTTGAGGTTTAACAGCCCAGGGAAATGAAACTAATCAGATACATTGTATGAAGACAGCAGGAGAGAAGTGCTTCTTTGTAGCTGGTTTCATTCCAAACAAATCATCTTACTCACCTCCTGCCAAGCAAGCAGGGATGCAATAGGTGTTTGCCATAAGAAGGGTGTAGCCGGTCTGTTAATAGCAGCAGAATCCAACTTTCCATGAAAAGCTCATTAGGTGACGGCTGCTCAGGTGCGTCAGCATCACGCCACACCTGCTGCCCGTGAGCTGCAGGACACGTGGGGGAATGGTGGGCGGGCAGGCGGAAGGCCCAGCCTGAGCATTCCCAGCTGGGGAAGAAAGGAAGAGGGAAGACCTTTTTCTTAGGAACCCAAGAGACAGCTCCGTTTCCTGGGCTGGTAAAGCCAGCCTTGGCAATAATGGGGTTTGTTTCTCTGTGTGGGGCTATGCAGCAGGTACAAGAACAGAGATGGAAGCGAGCCGCCATGCCGCGCCGATGAACTCCCCTTTCCCCTGGCCACGCCACCCAGTGATCCGGGGCTGCGCACTCGCCGTCCTCGGCAGTGCAGCGGCGGCGCAGGCGAGCCACCTTTGTACAGGGTGGCTCTGGGCCTGCCTTTCTCCCCACTAAGGGTACTGGCGTGGGTTTGACCTCAGCAGGGGTGGCGCCAGGAGCCAGCCCCTCTGTGCCGCTTTCCCCAGAACAGTTTTGAGGTTGTTTTCCAGCTGCAGGCTTGGGTAGGACCTTGTTGATGATGGCGACGGGCGCCTTGCCCACTGCTCGTAAAGAATGCTGCCGGACGGGGCTCAGCGGGACAGACCCAGCCCAGGCTCTCGGTGCAGGCCCCACTGGGGGAGCACTGAGGGACCGTCACCCATGGCCTCCTCCCCGGGAACCTCATCCCTGTGCCACGGCTTGAAACCACGCACCCAGCCTGGGTAGATCTGGGCACAGCCGCTGCCTCACAGGTTGTTGGATAAGGCGTGGAGGGTTGCTTTTAGCTGAAGATAGCAATGGGAAATGCCCGATAACCAGAATGACTGGTTTCAATGAACACAGCCATGGTTGGTCTGTTTTGAATTTGATGTTGAAGAAATGACCTACTTTCTGTACTGAGAGCTGTCATTTTGAAGCTTACGTTGAATTGTTACTTGGTAACTGTGTAAGGTTGAAGTGCCTTTAATAGTCCCACTTTGTCCTCAGCTGCTGAATTTTGTAGCCTTCTTTGTGTGTCTTGAGGTCAGGCTGGTCAGCACTGATGACAGTTCTGTATGGCTCGGGTATTGTCTGATAATGTGGAAAGGAGGAATGACATGAAAACTCAGCTCATCCAGATGGTTCTGTAAGCACCACACAGGAGATGCACACTCAGCTCTCGTGTCCTCAGCCTTTTGGTTCCTGCGTCCCCACTGGATGCTTGTGGCAGTCAAGGAGAGGACACACAGAGCCCTGACATCTCTGCCCCAGAACAACAAAACAGGAAACTCCTCTTATCTGCCAGTTTTCTTTATGTTCCCTGGATGTGCACATTGTTCAGCTGAGAGAGATTTACGTCTGAGGGAAAAAAAAAAAAAAAAATGTTACTAGAATTCATGCATCCAATGTCATTTTATTTTTAACCTAGAGACAATGCAGATTGCTGATGGTTTTGCGATACGGACTATTGCTTTAACTTTCTGTAGATTTGCTGCTATCCCTGCCCCCCCGTGCTTTCCTTTGCTGCTGTTAGAAAGTAACATGGCCACTGTACTTTCAGGATGGGGAGCAAGCTGAGGAGGTTGTGTCCATGCAGTAAGACTGGACAGCATATTTCTTGTTGATTATTAACTGAAGCAGGACAGGTGAGATCTCTGCCTTCATCTCAGCATAGGTACTGATCCCAGGGTTCAGCAGCTGGTAAAGGGACGATTTTATTCTGCTTTTCCTCTGGGTTATAACACAATATATAAATTTAATTTGACCTCATTTCCCTTTGCATCAAAATGCCATCTCTGCCAGGTGAAAGCTACCTGAAAAATCAGTGTTCCCTGACATAGTTTGAAGTGCTTGTGTTGTAGGCTTTAATCATCAGCTGCATCCAAAACAGTACTGATTAGATCGGCCGAAGGAATGCTTGAGGGCAAGTGTAAAAAACCCCAATTCCTTTAAACTTCAATTTCCTGACATATTGCTGTTTGAAGTGCCCTCCTTAGAGAGCAAACATAACTGGAACAGCAAGGCACAGGAAATATTTATATCTCTGTAGCTGGTCAAGGTAAACTCTATGAGGAGTGTTGACCTCCGCTAGCTACGTCATTCCGTATTTGTTGGGTTGGCACGTGAGATAGCGAGCTACCTGGAATCACCCAGTAACACATTTCCCTCCCATTAATTCGTTTGTTTTGTCAATAACTTCAGGGAGAGTTTTCAGAGCTTTCAGTTTCTGCTCCTGGAAGAATTAATGGTGCTGGGTATAGGGCTCGATGTGGAATATATAGCACTTACTGTAAGCCTTGGGGGTTTTAGATCTATCTAAGTAACAGGCAGAGGAGGGATGCTGGCTGCTGCTGGGGGACTGTGAAGACATAAGAAAGAAACAGCCTCTTTGACAGGTGCCTCTTTCCTTTGCCCAGGTATAAAAGAATGTTTTGGCTTGCAGGAAAAGGGTTGTCCTTGGTTTTAGGAGCTCATTGGCAGGAGTATTGCCCTTCTGACAGCTAATGCCTCTAAGAAGATCTGCAACAGAGGAGGCAGTCATTGGAGTGATAATAGGCCCAAAGGAAGACACTGCTTGTTGCCTCCCTGACATGGGGTAAGAAGCATAAGAAGGTTCATCAACTGATTTTTATTATTTATTATTCAAGTAGCTCTAGACTGACTATGTGGGTGGGGGTTCTGTTCCAGAGGGGGCCATCTCCTTCTGAACTCACCTGTCGTCCCTTCCAAGGCTGACAGCAGTGTTTCCCTCCAGCAGTTGTGATGGATCCTCCCTTTGAAACCATGATCATTATTTGTACACAGCACTAATGCCTGCGGGTCAGGCAGAAAGTGATGTACGTAAAGAGAGATGGGCAGAACCGAGAGCAGGCAGTGGCAGCAGTGGCAAAACACTCTGATTTGTATCATCTGAGTGCTCTAGATGGAAAGGGAAAAACATAGCTCTTCACTGTGTGCCAGAATTAACAGCTTCTGCAGCAAAGTGTTTCCCCTCTAAGTTAATGACCAAACTCTTCCTGCTAGCTTTCAGATCCCTAGCATGGAGATGTTATGACATATGCACACTGCTTGGAGCTGCTGCATGTGCATCCCCCTGAGTCAGCAGCCTGGCAGGTCACAGCAACCCCGCTCTGCTCTCCTGAGGACGTGCTCAGCAGGAAAAAGTTTTGCATGCACAGGGAAGCCTTCAGTCTCCTGGGTTCTTGGAAAGGAAAGCAATACAGGGGCCCCGTGTTGACCCCACCTGCGGCCTGCTCTGCCCCTAGCTGATACAGAAGTCCTGCAGGGCTGTGTGACGCAAGCCCTTTCCAAAGCTGCCCAGCACCTCTCAGCTTTCATGGCACAGGGCTGGAGGAAAGGAGTTAAAGAGGGGTGAATTGCAAAGAGTCTTAGAAGAATGTAAGGAGTATTCCAAAACCAAAGGTTTTGAAGAGGTATTTTCAAAACGTTGCAGAGATTTTCAGCAAAGTTCCCTGGAAGTAATCCTTAGGCTTTTTCAAATTTACATTTTAACATAAAGCACCTTTCATGACTGCTTAACCATTTCAGGCATGTGTAAACACATAGCATGTGCACTTTGCAACATGTTTCTTCAACATATTTACAGGCTTGGAAGTAGTGATTTGAACTCTGCCTCTGCAGCGTTTGGCAATGAGTGTTATGACATTTGCATGATGGGAAGAATTGTTGCTAAGTTGGGTAACTTCTGACAAGTATAAACACAGCTCTGCCTTCTGTAAACTAGATTTCAAACCACATTGCTGTTCTGGGGAAGAGAAGGCCCTGACATTAAATACACCGTCTTTCTGATCAGCTCATAAATCTTCTCTCTGCTGGTTCACATTGAGTGAGCCCATAAAGAGCAAACAGCAAGGGACAGTGGGGTGGGATGGGATGGGATCGGAAGGGATGGGGTAAGGTGGGGTGGGATAAGATGGGATCGGCACCCCCGGGCCTTAGCATTGTCTGTGTCTTGCTGTCTCTTCGTCATGAGAGTATCATAAGGGACCTTTAAAGGCCGTGTAGTCCAGCTCCCCTGCAGTGCACAGGGGCACCCACAGCTGGGTCAGGTTGCTCAGAGCCCTGTCCAGCCTGATCTTGAATGTCTCCAGGGGCAAGGCATCCACCGCCTCTCTGGACAAACCTGTGCCAGTGCTTCACCACCTCTGTTGTAAAAAACTTTTTCCTTATATCAATTCCAACTCTCCCCTCTCTCAATTTGAAGCCATTTCCCCTAGTTCTATCACAACAGACCCTGCTAAAAAGTCGGTCCCCTTCTTTGTTATAGTACCCTTTCAGATACTGAAAGGCCAATATCAGGTCTCCCCAGAGCCTGAGAAGGAGCGTAACCCAGGTCCATTGTTTTTAGGAGCTGTCATCACAGTTGCTCAGTGAAATGGGTTTGCTGAGATGGGTCCAGCTTTGTCTGTCTGATTTTCCGTGGACTAATGGTTACATTCCAAACTGGCACAGGCATGGCTGTGTCAGTCACAGTAGCACTTTCACAGTGACTGCAGCATCTCCCAGGTCACAGCTGCAGCACCTCCTGGATCCAGGCAATCCCATGGCTGAGCTGCGCAGGCCGCCAGGCTGGGGGCCAGCATACTTGAGTCCTGGCTGAGCTCCGCTACTGATTTTTGGTTGACCAGTTCATCCTTGGTCCTTTCATCTGGCAAATTTATATTAGAAGCTTCTGAGAAAATACCAAGTCTCTGATTATATGTTTGAACAATCTAATGCTGCGGTAGCCATTATTTTTTCAAGTTTCTCTTGTTGCTGTAGTTGCATGGGGTATAATAGAGCAAATGCCTTTCCTGCATAGATAGAGCACTCTCCTACTACCAATTTTTACAATAACCGGCATCATATTCTTGTTTGTAACTCAAATTTGAGCTGCTGCGAAGTGCATTTATACAACAATTAGGAAGTAATGGCACTTCAGTGAAAAAACCTTGCCAGTAAGGGCTGAGAAAGAGGAACAAAAGGGTGTTCCTGTTCCCAAAAGGAAAACTCTTTTCTGCAAACTCAGAAAGGTCTGTCAGACTGGGAGCAGTTCCGACTGGGTCCCTTCCTCTGCAGGCTGCTTTCTCTGCCAGCTGCTCTTTTCTATACTTAAGCTTCTCAGATGGTGATTCTGTAGGAATGCAAGACCAGCTCCATGTGGACCTGGAGCCCCTCAAACCATCTCTAGCTGTGACCAACACCCTTCCAATGACTTTCCTTCTGTTACTTCTACATTTTGCCTGCCAGTAACTTTCTCCTCTGAATAATACAGTCTTTTTTTTNTTTTTTTTTTTTTTTTTTTTTAAATTTAACAAACAAAAAAGCCCTAATTCTTGCTAAAATTTGGAGTAGTATATTTGTATACACTCATCAGTCTACCTGATGCCACTACTGAAAGCCTCTGTGCTATCTTTATTCCTAGTCTGCTTTGTCATTTTTCTTCAGGCTAGCTTTTTGATGTACAGCAGAGGTGCTGATGGACGTCTGCCTGATGTTGTGGCATTAGCCCTGCTCCCCAGGGCCGCTTTCCCAATCTGCTGCTCCCTGTCCTTCCAGCAACATAAGTGGAAGATCAAAGTGAGGTTCACATCAGGCAGTGTTAGCTTCCACATAAGACCGTTGCTCCATGCATTCCTTTTCCCTGACACTCTGGCACACATGATTGTAACAAAAATACAGAGGCAGGACAGAGTGTAGGCACAAAATTGATACGTTTCAAAGGAAATGAGCCTGAACTTCAACGTGTTATCAGCGCATGTGGTGACAGCATAGCCCTCTGGTTGCTGTCATGCCATTGGGCTGGTAGGACTGCGTTCCCTTATGCTCCCCCTTAGAAATTCAGTGCTATGTTTCTGTGAGCAGAAAAGGTCGAGAGAGTGGACATTTCTGCCCAAGGACGGGGCAGATCTCTTGCAATAATAATCTCATTTTTACCTTTGGCTAATTTATTTCATACGGAGCTGCCTAGTCTTGTGGTTTTTTTCTCGTCTTTTCTTCTTTGGGTGATAGGTGGGGTTCACTGAAAATGAGACGTCAGCGTTGTGACAATACTGCCAGGAACTGGATGAGCTGGAAGATGGTGCTTGCATCCAAACCTGCTGCGGCCCCATGCTGCAGCCCTTGGGGCTGCTGGTGGGCAGAGGGGTGGGATGCAGCCCTCATCCTTCCATGAGGACTGCAGTTGTTCCAGCAGCACTGGGGAGGGATGGAAGAGGGCTGTGATTAAGTGGCTTTGGACAGATTTGAACATGAGAGCACAATTGCACAGAGCAGAATAGCTGTACATTTGCTGTGCAATTAATTTTGATTATAATTTCTGTAATTTTGTAGATAACAGGTGAGATTGACAGTGAAATTTGGACTGGAAGTGCCATGTCATACTTTGACCTGACCATGCCTGTTTAAGAGGATGAAATACGCTGCTGATTCACTCCATTTCTTGCTGGTTCTTCTGCCCTAGGTAAAGGGAAGTCGTGCTGTTGAGAGGATCTGGGGAGAGGAACGAGGTTTCAGCAAGTTTGAGAGGATAGGAACACATGCATGTAAGCGGGTTATTTTTCCCTTGCACGTGTTGCTGTTTCAGAAGTCTGATTTAAGACAGAAAATTTTATCACATGTGCCTGACAAACTGGAGGGTATTTCTGCTCTGGCAGGGAGCCACAGCAACATGGTTTCAGTCATGGACTGGGATTTCTGTTCCCTGTCCTATCAGTCTGCTTCTCAGTGAAGGCTCCACATCCGTGTGCCTCTCTGCAGTCAGAAACTGCAGAATGAGGGAACCCAACCCACCTGCCCTGGTGTCACCAGGAGAGGTGCATTTCAGCTGTATTTCAGTGGCTGTAAAGGTCAGCCTGTGTTTCCACGAATGTTCCTGTTTCCAGAGGTGTGGAAATCTATTGTAGAAATGAGTTCAGTCTGCTTGGAGGTTTGGCACAGGAGTTCTCAGACCGTGAACCTGTTTGCTCTAATAAAATGTGCTGAAGGTGCAGGAGTGGGAGTCATTAAGATAATGTGTGATTGCTGTGCTGTGTTGGCTTGACTCATGCCCATGGCTTCTGCAAAAGGGGAGCAGCAGGGTTTCAGATATGTAGCTAGGGGAAAAGCGCAGCCCAACTAAAAAATGAAGTACTTAATAACATGTCGGCAGTACTGCATCTTTCTTTTCAGCATTTTCTGGGATTTTCCAAGTTCGCTTTTAAAGTGGATGCAGCTTTTCCTTTTGTTTTCATTTTTCCACTTTGTTCTCCACTTCCCCTTTCCACATTTCCCATAAAACAGGAGGGATGTGGTTGTTTTTAACAACCTAACCCCGAGTGAGGCGTTCCATTGCCAGCATTTCCTGGTTGGTGTGCAATGGAAACCCACTGGTGAGGGTCTGGAAACGTGGCTTGCTGGTGAATGGCAGCCCCAGGGCTAGCACAGAAAGGGCAGCAGGTGCTAGGGAGTACCTTCAAGCATGACTTTGAAGCCAGTGGATTCAGGAAGGGAGGATGCTGGGAGGGACTAAGTGAGATTCTGTTTGGTTTTTTGTTTTTGTTGTTGTTGTTGTTGTTGTTGTTGTTGTTGTTGTTTTTTTACTGAGCATGTGTTATGGTTTCCAGTGAAGGGATCATGGCATGAGCATCTCCTGTGGAAGATGAGTGTGGAGGGGTGACCGTGGAGTCTTGTGCCAGCAGCAGGGTTCCCCCAGTGTGTGCCCTGCATCTGCCCCCGGCAGGGCCAGTGGGTTGGCTGCAGAACATGGGCAAGAAGCTGGTGCCATCAGCCTCCCATCCAGAGCGTGGTCTGTGCTTTCTGAGCTCCTCTTTCAACACCACCATGAGCAGAATCTTTGTTTGGGGCCAACATCAAGGCTGCTGTAAACAAGTTGCCAAACTTCCAGTTGCATGCCTTTGCCCTAGATTGTGATGGTTTTCTATGGCACATAGAAGCAACATTCCTGTGCATCTCTACATCCTTAAAATATGTTCCCTCCACCCTTGGTGATATGGGACTCGGGGTCCGCCGCCACCCATTTATGTGCAACAGAAACCAGGCCCACGCTGCTGATGGTTTTGGTGTTATCTCTCCCAGCATCTGAAGGGCTTTTATTTTTGGTAAGGGGTTTTATGTATTGTTTGAAAAAAAATGATCAAGACTTTGCCCAGTCTTCTTGGAGAGGATTTCTGTGACTAGAAAATGCATTCACCCATTTGGATTTTAGCAAAGACTTTTACATCGAGTGGCTTTAAAATATATTTAAAATGTTTATTGAAAATCCAAGTCAAATGATTTTTAACAAACTGCTCAAGATAGAAGAAACTGACTGTTTGGAGTAGCTGTATTGTTTATTTTTCGTATTGCAGTAGCACCTAGAGAACCCTATTGTGCTAGATGCGGTACAGACATACAACAGAGATGGTCCCTGCCCAGATGAGCTTACAGCCCTCAGCTCAGCACCTGCACTGTCCTACTGGTGGGTTAACCAGGCATTCATTCTCCTTATGTGCTTCTGCTGACATAGCTGCACTCTCCTGGGGCAACGAGGTCAAGCCTGCAAGCTTGATGTCCTGATTACCCCGGCAGAGGAAAGATCAGGTAGGAAGGAAGTTTCAGAGAGCTGAACAACTTCCCCTTTCCCGCTGTGCATTTCTCAGACTGAGTTTTAATGTGCTGTAGAGACCAAGCCTGTGGCCAAGCCATGTGGGCTTCCTGAGATCACTGCAGCTCCTTGCAGAGCTGTGGTTTCCTTGTTCCCAGTGTCCTCAGGCAGAGAGAGGTGTTTGGATAAAAGGAAGCCTTTTAAAGTGGTTTATGTTTTCTGTTATTT
>VXAV01009941.1:0-20128 GCA_013399715.1 Alectura lathami | reverse complement strand
GGGGGAATGCTCCCTCGCCCGGCTCAGCGTCCCCCCGCTGCTCCACCCGCGCCCCTGGGGCTGCGCTCTCGAGGGGCAGGGGGCCCGCTGGGCCCCGGGCAGCCCCTCGGCCCTGGTCGTGGTGCTCTTGCACAGCTCTGGGCGCTGGATGTGGCAGGGGCCGCGGTAGGGTTTTCCGCACAGCCAGTGGAGGCAACAGGTTGTCAGCGTGGCTCTGTGCTGAGGCCGGCTGGGTTCTGTTGCACAGGGGTTAGCTGAGCAGGACTTTGGTCCAAAACTCGGGCAGTAAAAGCAGAAACTCCTAACTGCAGACTGGTAGCTGTGTGTACTGGGCGCAGGGTAACTGGCCTGCAAAGCCAAGCAAGGTGTCCTTCTGAGGTGAGCCTCCACTTTTGGTCTCAAATGCCGGGCCACCTTGTTAGGGGAGAAAGGGGGCAGCTTGGTGAGGCGGCACACAGCGAGTTCGTGCCGGTCGCTGGTACTAATACTCATTTTTATTCAGGACTAAATGGCGAGCACATGGACTATTTGAAGCGCTGGGTTTGATCACCTGAGAGGAGGCACTGCAGGACAACCGCTGCAGGATAACCACAGGGCATCTGCTGGGCATCGCGTTGGTCTCAGGCTCTTCCCTGATATGGAACAAAATGAAGGTGACCAGGAATCCCATCCGGAGAGTCATGTGGAGAGCAAGAGCACTGTGAAATCCCTGCCTGGGGGAGCAGCCCATGTCAAGCTAGAGATAAAAAAGCATGCTGTTACAGATGACTACAAGCTCTCCAAGCGGGTGCTAGGGTTAGGAATCAACGGGAAAGTGCTGGAGTGTTTCAGCAAGGAGACGGGACAGAAGTGTGCTTTGAAGGTAACGTAAGCTTTCCCTTTCTATCCTTGTTTGTGTTGTGGAGGCCAGAGCTCACTTAAAGCCCTGGAAAAGCTGCTTGTTCTGCTGTTGATGTTTCACAAAGAGGACTGCGTGAAGAAGAATTCCAGCACGTGGAGACGCTTGCAGTGCTTACGGGATAGCAGTCCAGCCTTGAGTCTTTTCCAGAATATTCTGTGTGAGTTTCTAGCAGAGTGTTACCAGTTGCAAAAATCTAGTGTTTGTATTTATAAGACAAAAAAAAGCCGGGAAGAGAACATCTAGGTCTGTTCTGTGAGGAAGCTTGCTAGATTCTGAATGAATGTATTATGCAATAGTTGGGAAGGAAGCTGCTTTGGATCCTGTGCAATGATCCAAAGGCCTGAACTGGGAAGGGTTTAAATGCTTGTTGGTCTTCAGGCTTTGTTCCCTTTGAAGATTTTTGGAGGGCACGGTTCATTGTAGATGTGAGCCTGGCAGAGACAATTCTGGAAGGAGGATTCCTTTTGGTGTTTTAAGGGGCACTTCTAGTTTATTCTTCTGCAGTTCATTCTCCTCTGTATGTTTTGATCTGTTTCCAGAAGGGCATGCTGATGAATGTACGTGTCTTCAATGCTCCCATTTTTCTTTATCACTGTTTTTGTGTTATCAACACAAAACTGACTCAGGAAAGTGTATCTTGGGGGAAACTGGAAGTTTTGGCAAACAGGCTGGGGAGTATGAGGGCTCTGCGCCTGCCCAGGGGACCCATGGGGTTGTGGCTCTGAGGTGTGATCCATTGACCAGATCCTGCTGCTTAAATATTCAGCAGCAAGTGAGTTGGCTTAAGTGCTGTCAGCATTCATCTCCATGCTCAGTGTGCTGTCGTGGAGGATAGCGTAGCTTCAGGTTAACACGGGAGCTGTTGTGACCTTTCTGAAGAGTTTGGCAGATTTGCTGTTTGCTGTACACCATTCACACTCTGAAGGTTTTTATGGAAGCATTTTAAAGTAGAAGCTCCCATTCGAGAGCACAATCCACTGCCAATGGGAGTGTTCCAGAGCAAATTCTGTAGCTCCAGAAGCAAATAGGAAATCCATTCCTATGGATCAGTACAATGCTCGGACATCAGTTCAGTGCTCGGAGCTGGGAAGTGGGAGAAGGGAACTGCAGCTGCTGTGCCCTGACATGATGTGCTCTGCCAGACGGGGAGCAGGAACCTGTAGCAGATCCTCTGATACCAACTTCTGCTTAGCACTGGTTGAGTTGGCCTTTTTGGTGTGTGTTTTCCTCTTTAAAAGTCTATTGAAGACCAGCGCACGCCCCTGTTGCCAAACAGGAGTTTTGTCAGTGATGTTTAACATACCGCTGAAATTATGTTATATACGTGTGTTGTTCCCCCAGCTGTGGAATGTGTGCACTTTCCTTCCAAAATGGACAGAAATATAAAGATGTTTATGAGTTCTCTAGGGAGTTTGAATGGCAGCTAATACTTTACTGCTTGCACGTATGTATTCCTCATTGTTATAAGCTTAGGTGCGGAATAAAAAGTTAAATATGCAATTAAGTAAAATTGCCAGCAGCCCAGAGAGAATCTGCTGTTCTCTCGGAAGGTGGGCTAATGAGAAGATTGCCCAACAAGGGTGCATAAAAACCGTGCTTGGTTAATTGCAAAGAATATAAAAATCTTTTTCCTAATTCTGGATGAAAATGTTCAGAGTTTTGCCCCTGTTTCTTGTGAAACATGAACTGGGCCATACAAGTCCCAAACCTACTCCAGATGGAACTTCAGAGCAAATCATCTGGTCAAAACGGGTCTGGGAAAAGGGCACTTGGAAAAGAATTGTTCAGAGGCACCTGGAGTGCAAGGTTCTGTGTAGGGGCAGTAGGGCCATGGTGCCACTCACGCTTGCAGGTGTGGTGGCTGGGTTACCATTCACTTGCTGCAATAGAAAGTGGAGGCTGGTGAAGCTGTTGCAGAACAAAACCCTGGTCTGACAGGTGCAGAGCGTGTAAAGACTGAGTTGCAAGTTGAACAGGGGAAGAAAAAAAAAAAATATCTGGATGGATGTTTTGTTGTTTGTTTTCTTTTTTTTTTTTTTTTTTTTTTTTTTTTTTTTTCTGGAGGCTGCTTGTGCAGCATCCATTGATATCCGTGGTATATTTGTGGACAAATACTTCAGGTGCGAGTGTGCTCACTGCAGCCTGCTCCTGGGAAAAGAAAAACATCGCTCCTGCTGCTGGAGATGAAGGATAATAGTCTGCTCCCCTTCACACCACACTTGTCCATTAAAGAAGCTTCTGACTTGGCAGATGGCACTGCTTTCTGCCTGCAGGTTTTCTTTTATGCAGGAACAAAGCCAGCACAGCCAGGATCTGGACAGAAATTACTCAATGGAAGGAATTTTAACTGAGGTACTCAAGAGGAAAGGGTTCGAACAGGCAGAAATGTTCATCCCCAGAGCCATGTGTCAGTGGAGCTCTACATGCTGTAAGTGGGAGGTCCAGGCTGTCTTCTTTAGTCACTGTCCTTAATTGGAGCTAGTTGGAATTTCACTGTTCGTTTTAGAGGAGGAAAACACAGGGCAGCCTCTCAGAGATACCGCAGCACTTTGGTTATTTTCCTGAAGCATGACGTGGCTTAGCTTCCTCTGCTTGGCATTGTGATTTGCTACGCACTTTTGAAATGTGCTGTCAGCTTTGTTTCTGGTGGATGGAAATGCCACACACATTGCGGTCCCACTGCAGAGAGCCTAATCTGGTTACTCACTTAGACACACAGGGACGTGTTGGCTGAGCAGCGCTGTTTCCAAATAGTGAGAACACCAGGCAGAAGATAAACAAAAGTGGTCTGCAGAACCAGGGCTGGCCTTCCAGAGGGCAACTGTGGTTTGGTCTCTTCCCTGCAAATAAAAAACTTCAGGTCTCTTTCCATAGTTGATCCAGAAATAGCAGTCAAGTGAAGTCTAGTCACTTTTATTTATCTTTTCCTTGCCAGCCTGCTCGCTTTACCTTTTGGGGCTAAAATGTAACATCTGCTGCTTTACCACTGTCACCAGCCTGAGCCTTCTGTGCTGTTCTTCACACTTCCATTCCCAGGGAGAGGAGGAGACTGAAACAGCAGACTACCTGGGAGGGTAAATGTGGGCTCCTGGGGCTTGTCTTCCCATGATAAAAATCCAGCACTTTGTTCCTTCCTTNATAAAGTTTTATAATTCAGTGTTTTTTTTTTTTTTTTTTTTTTTTTGTTATACAAATGCCTGCTAAGTGGTGTCAAACTAATAGTTCAACTCACTTGACCTACCTTATCTTTGGGAAAGATGGTACAAAAGCCTCCAACAGAGCCGGAATCAAGAAAGGAGAGCTAGAGACTGTCCTTTTACTGGAGTACTGGCACATTTCTGTATCTGCCCCTTCAGGGGCTTGGTGGATGGGTCGGGATGTAAAAGGTGTTGCATGTTGCTGGCACATTGTCAGGCTTCAGTAAACAGATGTTGCTGCTTTCCAGGAGAAGAAAACAAAGGGCAGTTCAGGCACAGCAGCAGGACAAAGATCTTTGGAACTTTGGGAGAACAAAGTACATTGTTTTGAGTGTTTTGGTACCTTTGGTATGAAAACTCTCAGTAGCTGCAGCACGGTGCATGCTCACCCCACGCTGCGGCTGCCTTCCGGTCATCTGAGACTCTGAGGCGAAGGCACTGTGTACACAACCAGACCTGCTCGCCCTCGGCTCCTGCCCTCTCAGACAAACAGCAGAGAGTTAAGCAGTGACCTGCCTCATGGAAAATGCCCCATGCTGCTCGGTGCCAGCAGCAGCGGATGTGATTTGCTGATTTGAAGGCAAATAGGTGAAGCCCAGTGATTAAACAAAACAAAGGGCAAACGCAGAAATGAACAGGCTCTTTGTCTTTTAGCTGTAAGGAACTTTGGGTGAAATGATACAATAATAGAGTAGCAGTCTCTACTTTAACCCACGAGAGTTTTGCCATGACTTTATACTTGGGAGGAAGCAAGTGGCAGAGAAATTTTGTGAGAGATCGTTGCCTGAAATGGTTCTCGGAAACTGCGCGTAGGACTACATAGAGACCGTGGTCGTGCTTTCCAAAGTGGAATCGCTGTGGAGAAGGATAGTCATTCTGCATCACCTGAACTTCATTTAGTCTTGAGCTGTGCTTCTGCCTCTCACTCAGTTTTGGCGTTTCTGATTAAGTTATGCTACATCACAGGAGTTAATTGCTGGATGGTCCGTTTGCAGCGAGTATGCCCTGAAGTCAGGTCAGGCTGCTCGCAAACAGGAGACTTCACAGTGCAAGCATCTGTTTTGCAAGTAACCTAAATAGCTGGTGCTTTTAAAGCACCCAGCTTATTGCCTGAAAAAAGATGATGACCAAGGAGAAGAATGCGATGGCTGAGAAGGCAATGCATACAGAGAAAGCAAAGATTATTTTAGGCTGATGATTGCTTGCAGAGTAGGAAATGTTAACAAGCATCTTGGATGCTGTGGATTGCATTTTTAGAAGAGAAGGAAATTATGCCAGAGCAGGAATGAAACATTTCAACATTTTTAGAACAAGGAAGAACAATGTTGTACCAAGCTACAAGTGTGGTGGGAATTCAGGAGAACCAAGTGTAATTGTTGGCGAGGCTTTGCGTGGGGTGAAGGAGCTCTTGCTTTGCAGGAATGCCTGTGTGTTTCAGGAGGAAATTAGCCCTTTAAGTGACACTTTCTGTAGTTCCCTCTTACCTACCGTGTTTCCTGCAGCCTGTTTATGGTGGTTTATCTCGCACTAGAGTAAATTCAGAGTCAGTAACACAGCCGAGCATGAGTAATAAACTCCAGGAGCTATGTGTTGGTAGATCAAAGCCAGATACAGCGTAGAACGAATATGAGTTCAGGAAACTTCCAGCTGAATGGCAGCCCCCAGCGTATGGAGGAGTACCTAAAATATGGATAGCATGAGACTGGGCCTTGAATTTTATCCGTCAGTGCCAATCTTGGTAGGCATTACGTAAATATGCATCAAATACCTAAAATAACATTCAGTCGATTAAAAAGTGGGTCATTGCTGCTGCTGCAAGAATTGTTTTTAAACCAGTGAGTCATCCAGGACCTGAGTCTTTCAGCACTTAGTTCGTATCTGGGCCAGAATGGCACCTTCCAGAGTGCCGGTTGGGATAGTTACTTTAAAGAAGGTGGACTTCATCAGTTTACTTTGATCTGCCATTCTTGACTGCTCTTCCTCCTTATCTGAAATACAGCAAATAATTTAAAAAAAAAAGTCTTGCTCTGAAATGATAAAATCACATCTAGTAAATTCCTGCTAGGTTCAATAGCAGTTCATCAAGCCCACCAAGTGCAAACAGACAGGTAAATGCTGTAAAACCATTAAACCATCTCGCAAAACTGCTTTGGCACAACTTTGCGCATGTGGTGTTCTCTGCCAGCCGACTAGCAAGCTGGCACTAGTCGTACCCTGGCTTGTGCAGCAGCAGATCCAGGTGTGCTCCCTGCCTTCACCCCGATTCAAGGAGCTGAGGCGGTGCTGTAGGTCTGTGCCTGATCTCAGCCAGGGGGGAAGGCACCGGCGGCGGAGCGTGCGCGTGTTGGTCAGACACCAGCAACCACCTGCCACCCTCTTTGGGTAGAAGACCTCTCTGTTCCTCCCTCCTCCCTTTAGAGTCCAAATCCTACTGTTCCATTTAGCTAAAGGAAAACCTTGCTGATTCATGCTAGCTGGGGGTTTTGTTACAGGTAACTGGATTTTGCAAATAAGCTTTAGTGTAAGGGAACAATTAGGAAGAGTTTTGAAGTTCATCGACAAGTCACGTGCACTGCACCTTCATTTACTGACAGTAATAGCATGGAGAGAGATGCCCAGACTGGAAGAACCTGATAACATCTTCTGTAATCTGGGAAGATCCAAGGCCTTGCCTCAGTGTCACGGCTCACGTGCATCTTTTCTTTTTCCTTGGAATATTTTTCGTAATACATGCTAGCACCCTGTGTGAGAGCATCCCCGTCTGACAATAAGGGACTTGTGGTAGCCTGCTGCCAGCTAAATCCCGACAGAAGGAAGAGATTATCTCCGTGCTGTGTGAAACTCCTGGGCAGCTTGGGAAAGGAAGATGGCCCCATCACAGGGAGCAAGACCCAACGTGAAACGGAGAAACTTATTAGATGAATCTTTGGCGTGTGAAGACTGTGTTAGTCTCTTCATTGTATCCACTGACTTGAGGGAAATAAAAAAGGATCATTTATTTAATTACACAGTCATATGCAGCATTGCATCCCCAAATGATTTTGCAGTTGCTATTTGCCTGACCCTGAGAAAGTTCCCGTTTCTCATATGATGTGCATGTGTTTCCTCGTCATGGAATTTTGCGCATTAAATATTGGTTTAGAACACCGGATTTTGGGATTGTGGGTGACGTTCTAATAGCCACACTGTAGCTGTCTGCGTGGCTGTCGTCATTCCTCTGGGGACAGTGGAGTTGTTTGAACCACGTGCTCCGTGGCTCTTACCCCATAAGGAGGTGTGGCATCGTTCATGGGAAGGGGCGACCCGCTGACTCGCTTGGAAGCTGTGAGACCTTCCTGTCACGCCAGTGAGAGCTGGCAGCATGCTCTGTCTGGATCAGAGCGTAGAAATCGCATGGATTGCGGCATTTCACACAGACTTCCTAACTATTTAAGATGATTCAGAGCTCCCTAAATGAGATTAAGCTATAATGCTCCAGCATTTTAATACCTTGAGAGTGAAGGGGGAGAGAAGTCTTGCTCAGCATGTAAATCATGTGTGGCCTCCTGGTTCCTGAGTCTTTGCAATGTAGGGCATTTTGCTCTAAAGCTTTCATGACCTGTTTTAAAGGGAAAAGCAAATAATAAAATTGTGTACACTTCTCCCCAGAAATATAGGTTTGCTGAATTCCTAAAAAAAGAAACAAAATAAGCCACCCCAAGCATACCATCTTTCTGGGTGATTTCAGATGCCTGGCCTAAGGAACCAATCTTACTAAGGTTGCACTGTTCACAGGTCTTAAATCTTGCCAGTTCCAGCTCTGGCTCTTCTCCATGGGCTTTTTCCCAGGCTGGTGTTCTCTCGAGGCCTCTCTCAAGCAGGCTGGTCTTCCAAGCGACGGCCTCAGGGCAGCTCCTCAGGACTGAGGAGGGATTTATGGGGCCCATTGTAAGGGGAGAGCTCCAGAAAACTTTTTTGTTTGTTTCTTTTTTTTTTTTTTTGAACAGCATTTCTCAAATAGGTAAACTGGAAGCAGCAGGGTGCGGGGTGACTCACGCTCTTCGCGCACTGAACGTTCCTGTGTGGTGAAATTTTGGCTGGGGCGAGCGGTTTGCCGGGGTGTGAATCACCCCCAAGCCGTTATGAAAGAAGGGAGCAGTGATTTGTAACCTCGGTTGTTTTCTGCTGCACCAGGGTTGGGTTGTGCATTGCTTTCAGAGGACAGCGGTTAAATCTGCTCTGTGTAGCGCTTCCAAAGGCCTTGGGACTGAACTGACTGCGTGTTTTGGGGATGGAGTTCTTAAGATCCCCTTTACAGTGCCACAACGTGTGGTGCACGGTGCTGCCACAGCATCCTCCTTGCCGATATTTCTGATGATGAGAAATAGTATCCCTCCCCTGATCGATTTTTAATCAAAAGTGGGGTTTTTTTGGTTGTTAAGGATTAATTTCTGTCGGGGCTTGATTCCGTTCTCCCACATGTGGCTTCTCCTCAATGTGGCTTTGTGACAAGCAGTCTGGTTGCCACAGCAACGGGGCTGCTGCCACCAGGGATGTCCCTGCTCCAGGCGTCGCTGGCCCTGCTGCAGCCATGCCGCAGCACAACGTCCCCTTTGTCACTGTGCAGAGCGGGAGCCTTTCCCTTGGCTCCGCTCCCCTCCTTCAAGGCGGGTGACGCTGGGCAGGGGGACGAGGCTGGAAGCTTCCGGTCCTTTCGAGCCCTCTGTTCTGGCGGGCGCTGCTCCGCCGTCTGATTTTAAATGGTTTTCCCGTGAGCCAAAGGGCACGCACGTACGCGTGCAACCTGTGGCAGTAAGTTTGTGCCGAGAGCAGTGCCCTGATCTTTTTGACTTGTGCTTCATGTCTGCCTGTGTGTGGTAACGTGAAAAATGCTCTGTCCTTCTGCCTTGCCCAGTGGTGTGAAGCCAAAAGAAGGCCTGCTCCAGGTGAAGGGCCTGGGGTTTTCTGAGGCACCCGCCCCTCAGAGTGGGAACTAAGCATCATTCCTGTCACCCTTGGAAAAACNAGGGCCTGGGGTTTTCTGAGGCACCCGCCCCTCAGAGTGGGACCCTTGGAAAAAGTGCATTGTTTGAAAGCGTTTTCTAACAGAAAGCTAACCTGTGAAATTCATTGCCTCGGGAACTGAGTGGCGGTGACCCTGTGTGACCAATCTGAGAGGAGGCAGACGTGAGGGAGTATGGCAGACGTGAGGGAGAAACCCATAGCTTTGTGGACTGTGCAAATCCAGCCGTGGTCTGCAGATCCTCTTGTTACGACTTTTAATTACAAAACTCTCAGGCAAGTAACGAAGCTCTGAGCTTCAGAAGGCGTCTGACTGCTTGCCTCGTGTTGCTGCCGGAGATGTATGGCCTCCTCCAGCCTAGGAGAAGGAGGTGGAGCCTGGCTCCCAGCTCTGGGTAGTGCCCTTCACTTGCGTAATAGTTTCATGTAAGGTGTGTCTTCCTGGAGAAGTTGTTCTTGTCTAAACTAGGGTGTAAACGTAAAGTGCTATAGGTTTGTCACAATGCCTCTTCATATTCTAATCTTTCTTCTCCACTTGTGAAGGTCAGGGCTGGAGAACGCTTCTGTCAGACTTGGCCTGTGGAAATGCAAACTGTCTAAGGCTGCTGGAACGCTTTTTCAGGCACTTTCTACTGTTTGTTTCCACCTTTAATAGCAATTATGTTGCAAAGGAGCTGCCACAGTTCATTGCATTTAACCAGAAGATGAAACTTCAAAGAAAGGGGAAGTTAATGTTTTAAACTGGCTCAAATACTTGATGAAATTGTTTATCCAAATGCTGATATGGTTTTAATTCAATTTTTGGATTCCCATTAATGGCTTTTAAAGGCTAAGCTGTGTAGCTGCAATTTAGAACAGAACTGCAACCCTCTTTAGGTAGCTGGCTGTACTGTCTATTTCTGTCACTTTTGCAGCGTGTGTCTGGCTCTGTGCTGGAGTTTATGGTGCAGTAATTCTTACAAAAGGCATAATCTGTAGATTTTGTTTAGATTCTAGTGTCATGCTGCTGGAATTAGGTGTTTTGCCAGGGCTGTCAGGCTTAGCCAGGTGGGTTTCCAGTTGACTTTCTTTGTTTGAAAGCCAGCAAAGTGACCTCTCAGGATTTCCAGCACCAGAGGAGAGGGAAACTGGCAGATAAGTGAGAGTGGTGGATGGGGAGAAGCCAGTTAATTCAGAACCAGTCTCGGTTCTGGTGGATTGGGATCAAGTGGAATTTTCCTCCAGCCTCAGCTCCAGAATGGCTTTGTGCTGATGCTGAGGTGCTGTGATTGAAGACCTCCTGAAGGCGGAGAGGTGAGAGTGACTTCTGGTTCCAGTCACACATCAGAGCCCCGTGCTGCGGGCACGCTTCTGCTTGGCAGGTGTGACTGCCTTCCCTCGAGCTGCAGCTGCGTGCCTGTCAGCACTGAGAAATGGGGCATTGCACTCCGGAGCTACAGAGACCAACCTCTTGCTGCGGTAGGGAGGAGGAGAAAGCAGCAATGTACGTTATTGATAACAGACTTTATCCAAGAGTGATTAATTGTGAGTCTTTCCCACCTCTCTGCTGTCTGAATCACTGTTGTGGAGGTGTGAGGGAGGGTGGATGATTGCAGTGTTGTATGTTTGTGCTCAAAAGCCAAGTCTCAGGGGAAATATGGAGAAAGTGCTCACAAGTGTGGGGCCAACACAGCAGTAATACTTTTTTGTTAAATCAGAAAATCCCCAACTGGTTGTTGGTATCTCTGACAGTCTTGACTTCGGCAATATGAGCTAGCAACTGAAGACTGCTCCATTTAGAACCTGAAGCAGGTTTTTGCCTGCATCCTGCAGGAGCATGTTCCACGGGGGAGTGATTGTGGAGAAGAAGAATGGTTTGAGCTTGGAGCACAGGCACAGTCAGTGCGGGCACAAGGCTGCATGGCACTCCTCTAAGGAGAGGGTGGGAAGATGTCCATGACACCGCTGAATGTGTTTTTTTCCAAACCATCTTTCCCATCTATCCCAAGCATCAAAGGTTGTGGAAAAAATTTGTGTTCTCTGTGGTTTTATGTTTATGCAAACCTACTAACCTTGAACTTCTGAGCCCATTCAGTGCTCTAGGCTCTGTAACATGCTGAACAGCGATTGTCTAGCACAGGTCACATGTGTTCCAAGTGGGATTGCCCCATCTCTGCTTCCTGAGGATGCTCTGGGGATGCTCGTTTCTGTCATCTCAGACTGATCTCCTGGCCTGCGTCTGAGCAAGTTGGAACAGGGGTGGTTGGGGTGGGGGCATTGCGAACATCCCTGTTGCATCCGCTGAGTTCTTACGTGTGCATGGCACACTGTCCTGTCACGGAACAATATATGTTTTATATTAAAAAGTGAATAACAGTAATGTGTTCCATTTCATCTTGGTTCCCTGCTGTGCAGGGAATTGCCAGTAGACAACCACCTGTCACTACTCCCTTCGTTATGTGCACAAGAGCATTAAATGCTTATTTTCTTTGGTTGAGATGAGCACTGCTAATATCTTGTTATTATGAATTAAGGTTCTGTTTTGTGGTTACTTCTTATTGCCCAAAAGTTCCTCATTCTCTCTGAAGGATATCTTTCAAAGCTCCTTAGAGCGTCAGTTCTGTAAGGGTTCAACAGGGTAGAGCTCCCTCTATTTCAACTGCTTATCTGGGAGCAATCCAAAGGAGGCATGGCTTTTCTCATGTGCTGACCCTGCTGGGAAACCAGCCTGTACTGAACTGTGTTGAGCTGTCCCAGCCTTCACACAACGCTTATCTTGATTAAAGTTAACTTTAATCTTTAAGTTAGTCTAAAGCTAAACTTTAAGTTTTGATTAAAGCTCATTTACACTCTTACACCACAATTTAAATCTGCAAGTTATTCACTACCTTATACTTTTGGACTGAGCTCTGGGTTCCCCAGTCCATGCCTGGGAGAACTTCACCTGCAAATGCTGGTGGCTTTGTGTGCATTCAGTTTATGCCATGCTTTTAAGCTTGTTTATTCTGTGTAATCAGGGCAGAAATTCCATCCTCTGCTACCCATACCTTTTTCTGCGATTCATTTTCTGGAAGGATTACATTTAACTGCTAAATGTCAGTAAATGTCAATTTTCCCTTCTACCCCAAAACTTCTTTTTCATTACTTTCCCTTCATATAATTTTTAATAATCCGTGAGGCATCTCTTTGCGGTTTTCCCCTTTTTCTTCTCTCAGATCAATTTAGCATTCATTAAATAGAAACTGCACTTGTGAAGTATGATTAAATTTGTTGATAATCTTTTTCCAGACCACTAAATTTGAGAGATTCAATATCTATTTTTCATTTAGTAAGATGTATGTTAAATAAAGAAGTGAAAATGCTTTCAAAATAAAACAAATATTTGCAATTGGACTTTTTCTGAGGCCAGGTAGAAGTGTACTATGTTTCTGCCCTGCTCTCTCCTTACAGTTGATGTGTTCCTCAACTAGTTTTTGAAGATTCTCTCACTTAAAAAAAAAATATATAAATGTAAGCTCAGGTACAAGATTTGCATATGTTCTATTTTCTGCAAACTTAGATCTCACAGGTTCAGAACAAAATACATTATTCTGCATGTTTGTATATATATGTGTATGAGAGCAAGAGAGCCCAAATTTGTTATTTATTAAAAAAAAAAATAAGGGGGGAACAAATAAACATTAATTACTAGGAACCATAGCCCACTAGAGGCTGGTTAGTAACCAGAAATGACAGCAAAATCAAACTTGTAGGGTAAGTAACTCAAAAAGTTAGGTTCTTTTCTGCCCTTTTCCTGAAAAGTCTGTTGGGGTTTGGCTTGAATTAGGAATTCCGTTTTGGCCTTAAATTTGTTTCTTCACTGGTTGTGAAAATAGAATTCACTTGGCATTGCCATTTCCAGGAAGTAATCAGGCTTGTATGCAGAACATAAATCCAGGATATAGGAACAAGTCCCGCAGTAGGTGGTGTGCTGCTGCTGCGATCCAGCCAAGCTGTCTGCATCTGGGCTTTGGGTGACCCTACAGTCACCGCTTTGACATCGGACCCTCGAGGTGTACGTTCCAGCGCCAGCATTTACATTTCCCTGTATATGCACACGGATTTGTAATTTAGTCTTAAACCTGGCAAACATGCAAAGAGAAAACATTGGATATATGAGGCTTTCACTCAGAATATACCAAGGTTTACAGAGGTACTTTGCGAATGTGAGGAGCTCCAAGGCAGGTTTACCCAGCACTCCTGCTCTTTGGCCGAAGGACCCTGACAGGCAACTTTAAAGGCTTGGAGAGCGCTGGGGAAGCGTGCCCTGTGCCCGCTGCCACCGGGGCTGCACCACCAGGATGTGTGCTGCATTGCTGCCCACCTGCAGAGCGCAGCCCTCAAGCTGGCATGATGCCCTGTGAGTAGACAACGACGAGGGAATCTTCTGGGAGTTCTGTATCTGTCCTTTCAAGGTGCACGCTCTCTGTTAATCTGATTTTTCCTGAAGGAGTAGGCAGACTTCTGGGACGACATCTCCCTTACCACCTCCCAGATGGCTTCCCTGGTGAAGTGGGCGAGGGGCAAGCAGGTAAGCTGGAGCTCTGTCCCCACAGGTGGCAAGGACGTGACTGACTCAAGCTCTCAGCATGTGAGCTCTAACCTAAAATTAAATGCAGGCATCAGAAACCGCAGTCTCCTGTAGCCTGATGTTACGGCACCTCATTCCGTGCAGGCAGTACCAATGTATACGATGTCTGTAGTGAGCTGACTGAAAACCTGAGCCAGCTGTCAGCGCTGCCTTCCAGGAGGCCTGGCTGCTCCAGGAGCTGCTGCTGGGCGCTGGACATCAGCCCGTTTCCCCTCTTACTGATCTGGGGTCTGTACCTCAGCAAGGCACAAGTACTACAGCGAGCCGAACGTGGAACTGAACAAACCTTCTCAGGCATCTTTAGCTTGACTGTGTTTATTTAAATTGTAATTTGTTGTTAATTGCCCCACAAGTAGGGAAGCGTGAAATAAATGTCTTCTAATTTCACCCATTTTATTGTTAGTTGGAAATAGGAAACAGTGAATTACTTATCCATAGACTTTGTATGGCAAAGAAATAAGGCATGCAAATGATCTAGCATTGCCCAGTGGAACTGAGGAAAAGAAAAACAAGCAGTACGTGTATCAGGATTGAAAGACACAGAGAGCACATGTATCTCTGCAGAAGATGGGAGACAGGCAGAAACAAAACATTGAGAAAGATGCAGGCTGATACTCGAGTACAGGGTTATTCCTTTGGGGGGTTAATGAATGGCAGCACAGCAGCATGACGGAAGTTAAAGAACTTGTCGTGCAGCTGCACTTGGAGACCCTCAGGTATATTTGGTGTGTCAGGGTTCATCTGATTCACTGCAGAATGGTGCTGGTGTTGCAGCCACGTGACGCATGGTGTAAGCACCATCTGCACCCCGTGGATCTCAGCATCGAGTGACAGCGATAGCACGGGAGGAGAGAGACAGGGAAACATCCACTGCAAGTGGTTCCAAGCGGAGATCGCAGTGGGTGTCAGCAAGGGTGAGCAGTGATGAAAGCTAAATATATATGGTTTGAAGACAGCGTCAGGAAAAGGCATCTCAGATGAAATAGTGATTGCTCCTCTGATGTCATCGGCAGCTCAGGCGGTAGCGGAGTTAATTGTAGAATGAAGCAAAAATAAACAACGGTCATTGTGCTTGCTCAGGCAAAATGTCTGTTAAGAGAAGGATTTATCTCAGTGAAGGCATCAGGACTGTGACTAATGTCATAAATCCTGTGTAAAAAGGAAAAAAATAGATCTTGGGGAAAGATGATGATTTGGTCCAGTCAATGAACGTGCAGTTACCTGGCAGGAGGCGGAGGTGGGCTGACAACGCACCCGCCTGTAGGCAGGGCTCCCGGCTCCACGTGCTGGCGAGGTTGCCTTGGTCTGTGTGGCTGCTCTCACTGTAGTGCTCGGCCAGCCCTGAAGGTGGGTGTTTCCTGTGCAGAACAGAAATAGTTTTGTGAGAGTTGTTTTGGCAGAAGTTGTTCAGCCATTTCCAGTGATAAGACTGGAAGAACAAGCATTTTGCCTGCATAAAACGCAAACAAAATTTCCATCAATTTGCCCGTTATTTGGATTTGAAGTGTATCAAGAGTTGATTTTTTTCTAGAACTGAATGCAGAGAGGGGAGCAATAAATGAGAGGTGGGGGGGCAGAGGGCTCAAGGCTGAGGTCTTTGGGCAGTGAGGCTTGGTAGGAGAGGACTGTGGGGTTAAGGCAAGGGGTGAGAGGCAGAGATGGGACAGCAGGAGGGATTGTTTGCGTGGCAGGTGAACAGAAAGCTGCCTGGCACAGTGCTCACCCATCCAGGCAGGACTGCATCCCAGGATCTCCAGTCTCCTGGTTTCTCTCTAGCCATCACGTAGCTGGGAAAGCCATTGGCACAAAATGTTTTATGCCTCCCTGTTTACCCATGTTTTTAATATTCTGTGTGCTGTCGTTTGCTACTATTTTAGCTAACCGGCAGCAGTCTGTGCAGTAGAGGAGTGGGCTTTAGCCCTGCAGGTAAATCATGGGTGATGCCAGGATGAAGATGCATACATGGATTTGATATTGCCAGGATTGGTCTGCTGTTGGAAAACAAACCAACCCGAATCACTAGACAATCTCTCACATACACCTGAACTCTTTCCTAAAGGAGCAGTTTGGGGTTGGGAAGCAGAGCACTCAGATGTAAATGCCAGGATCCATGCTGTGTGCGTGCTCTGGCCCTCTTCCTCTCAGTATTTTCTACCCCACTTCAGCCTGTTTCAGTGTTCAGGCAGAACGACTGGATTGACAAATGCTGCGTTTCTATAGCTGGTTTCATCATCCTTGATCAGCATGTGGCCAAGGCTGCTTTGCTTCAGGTTATTCAAGACCTACTCCAAACAGAGATTTTTCATTTCCCCCTGGTTACCTGGTGGTGCTCTCAGTGCAGTGCCTGGATCACTGTTGTTCCAACATTGCTTTAAGGTAAGTTTACGTTGTCCCTCTTTCTCCTGTGAGGAGTAGAGGGATAGGATGGACTTCTAAGGGAAAAAGTATCCACTGATTTCTGGGAGCCCTGTTTGAATTACCCGGTTTGAGGGTGTCTTGGTGTTGTTTTGAGGGGGATTTGTTTCTTTTCTGCTCCTCCTCAGAGTATGCAGTAGCAGATAGCACCTTAACTCGAGTCAATCTCTACTACAGCTGGGAGCGCCTGATGCTTTTGCAAATGAGCTCAGGCTTGTAGGAAGTGGGGTTCAGGCAGCCAGGGACCACTGCCTGACTCAGCTGATTTCCTGAGCATTGCATCAGGCGTTGGAAAGAGACAGGAGTGGAATCCATGCTTTGAGAGCAGCATTCAGCTGTGGTAACCGCAAGACCCTTCCTTCTCTTTGCAAGCTCCTGCCTCTCCCATTGCACCTTGCAGTTCCTATGCACAGTGAAGAGGAGATCCCATCACTCCGTGGTCCTGTCTACATCCCGACTGGGTTCAGCCTGTACTGCGTGTAAGGATGGAGCTGAGGAGGGAGAAATTGTGTGTAACAGTACTGCATTTAGTGCATACCTGCAAAGGGAGCAATATTTGGTTACTCAAGCAGCCTTAATCCTAGAATTCACTGATGTTAAAATGTCTAAAATGACGATTCAAATTGTATTTTGTTTTTAAGTATCACAGAGGTCTGTTGATAGCAAGAATGAGATGAAGAATAACCATTAGTCTCTCTGCCACATTTTATTTATTACTTTTTATTGATGGGGTATTAAATGGTTCAAAGAGAAAGCGATTTAAAGAAACAATAGAATAATGAAATTACTAAGTTATGCTGCATGCACAGAATTTACATTATCAAGATTTATTACAGTCTCTGTCATCTCTGTGTTAGAGCTTCTCAAACAATTTGTTCTGAAAGCACCACAACACAGTAAAGCATGAGGAAAACGACATCTGGAGAGGCTTCTGTCCCAGAAGAAGTCTGTGGCAGACCTAGGAGAGACTGGGAGATCCCTGGCTCCATTCTTTTGATGGCAGGAACATAACCTCTCAACCACGCCGCAGCCCTTCCATGAGGCAGTGTATGGAAGTTACTGAGCCAGAAGAATCCATGGCATAATCTTACAGGCATTCCCAGGGCCACGGGTCACTTGCAGTCCATGCAGCTTGCGCAGACTGTGTCACAGCCGCTCTCAGCAAACACTCCTCAGAGGTTCCACTGGTGGGGGGGTATTTCTACATTTTGCACTGCAAGTTGTGCTTTGTCTGCTTTATTGCTGCTTTGTTTTGCAGAAGTTACCTCATTTCCTTGATGGCATCAGAACTCCAGGCTGTCACACCACCTGCACTTTGTTACAAGTGCTTCTGGGTGCGTGTAATGGTTACGACAAATGCTGCAAGTCACCCTGCTGAAAAATAAGCTATACAGGCTGTGTGTTCCCTTGTAATTTTTAGTGGCATGGTTTTGACAGCTTAGCTATGTAGAAGGATATTAATGTATCTGAAAAAATCCTGAACTTGCAGAACTCACATGCTCTGAGCAGCGAAAAGAGCCCATGTTAGGGAGTTGTGGGAGACACGGCGCGGGCTGTGCAGCATCAGCCCGACACGGGCTGGGACAGAGCAGGGAGGAGGCAGGGCTGTACGTGGGGGCTGCTTTGTCTCACATGTCAGGCTGGTAGGGCTGCCACAGCGAGCTCTGGGTGAGCTTCACCCGAGTGGTAGTTTTAGGGACTGGTGTCTGAACTGAGGGTGCATCGAATATGAAACATACACTGTGTGCAGTAGATTCCTGGTAATAAGGAAGCCTCTGATAACAGTGTTCACAAGCTAACAGCATGAGGGTTGGCAGAGGCAGGAAAAGGAATGGAGCTATTGGCTGGGCGATTGCGTGTGGGTTTTTTGTTTGGTCTTGGTTTTAAGGTGTTTTGTGGAAGGTTTGCGTAGTCAAAGGAGATGATATCCTCTGTGGCCTAGATGAAATCTGGACTGAGCACTACTGCAAGAATCTATAATACTATAGAGTATTTATAATCTAGAAAGCGGTGCTCTTTAAATAGGACAGTATCTGTGCAGAATGGAAGCTCTCCAGTGCATCTTCAAAGAGCCAGGGAGCTCTAGTGGGCTCTAGGATTGAAATGTGTTTCTCCCTTTGGCTTCTGACAGATATGTTTTGCTTTTAGTACCTTCTGCAGGGTATCTGAGACAACTCTAGGTGGGTGTAGCTACTGGGGAACAAAGCTGCTGCATGCATTGCAAAACAGGAGGGATTCGTTGCTCTTGTTTATTTGGTTTGGTTGTGGTTTACTTTAGCTTCTATAAATAATTGCTTAATTCAAATATGAACCTGTGTGCTTCATAATGCCTAGTCAGTCTTGTAACGTATGGGTGAGCATGGATCTCTTTAACTATGCTGAGCCTGTCACTGAGGTTCCATTGTGGTGTAGCCAGAATTGGAGTCATGAAAGTATGCCCTTAGTTATTTGAGGAAGCATCCAATCTTCAGTCCTGTTTCTGCAGCCAAACCTCATTCCATCTTTCTCAAAAGGCATGAGATTTTTTCTTTCTGCTGCAGGGGCTGAAAACCCTTTATTAGAAATTGCCTCAGTAAGCTTGTCGCAGAGTTATGAAAGGGCTCTGCTTTCATACTCCAAGCCCCAGGTTCTTGTGGCCTTGTCACCTAATGCTCGCGGGGATAAACAAGCCAAACAGGCGCAGTATTTATGCAACACTCCTTTGGGAAATGGGCAATAATATTTTTCTGGTAGTGCTCGCGTGTTTTGGAAACACTATCGCATGGCGTCCCGCAGAGGCCCTGTGAGCCCTGGTGTGCAGCTGCCTCTTTTCTGAGCACTCACGCAGCTTGTCTTCAGGGTCCTGTTTGCTCAGACTCTCTTCTGAATCCCCCTCACGCTGCATGTAGTGGCTGTGTACCCCTGGGGAGATTTTCTTGCTAAGGTCCAGCTTTTCCTTTCCTTTGTGATAATTGTTTTTAGAAACACCTCGCTTAGAACTGAGTAGAAATGGTACTTGGACTGCAGGGAAACTTTATCAAGTACAAGCATTTGTATTCCCCACATTTAGAAACACCTTGGGACATTTAAATCTCACGGACAGCCCATCCCAGAGCAGGCACTGCTTCCCACCCTCACCGGGGACCTGAGGAGTTCGGGGCTCTGTCCCTGCTTTGCCAACTTGTGTTTTAGTGCTGGAAGCTGGGAAAGGCCCAGCACACCATGGACAAGCCAGTGGACCCAGGCGCTGAGGTGGGAGACCCTCCCTTAATTCAGGCACTGCGAGGATCTGAAAGTGGATTTCTGCACCCAGACATACCGGACAAATCACCTGTTGGTTATGTGACGTGTAAATGCAGAGCTTGCTAGTTTTGAACAGCAATTCTGCCCAGGACCTGAGGAGGCATTTCTACAAATCTGTTGTGTATCTTCGCGTGGAAACTTTTAGTTTTGACTAAAATAGTTCTCATTTTGCAGCCAAGGATGCAGCCGGTGATGGGCAAATGTGAATTCTGACAGCGCACCCCCTTCCCTCCATGTTCAAAATACCACAGCTTCTTAGTTCAGAATAGTCAGCCACTGAGGAGAAAGAGAGTCTTCAGGAGCTTTAAGGCTTAGTGCATTCAGGTTTGAAAAATGTCTCCAGATCCTTCAATAGTTGATGCCAACCTTTAGCATTAAGAAGTGTTTTGGAGGTGATTGTGTGTGACCTGGTTGAGCTTGTGCTGCATAGCTGTGTGACCAGAACCATGTATTACTGTCTTGTTGTTCTTTTGCCAGACCACAGGGCTTCTCTTCCATCACCACCACAGAGCAGGTGCGATGCTGCAGTGTTAGGGGTGCTGGGCTGCTCTTCAGAGAGGTCTCTTGGCGGTCGTAAGCAGCCTTTGTAATTTTGGTTAGTCACAAATGTACCTGTGAACCTGAAAAAGAAATTCCACCCCTGCATCTCTGGCACAGCAAATGATAAAGACAAACCAAGAGTTGATTTCTAAAAGTATTCGAAGTGGTATGGCTTGGGAGAGT
>VXAV01009940.1:64173-89397 GCA_013399715.1 Alectura lathami | reverse complement strand
AAAAAAAAAAAGCACCAGTGAAAGGCTCTTTCCAACGAGACTGGAAGTAGAGGAGAGGCCATCAGAACATCCCACGGAGACTCCTGATTGATTGCGGAATTGCGATACTGATTTGCTTTCCTCTAAACAGCGATAGCACCGCTTTAATCAAGATCGAATCACATGACAAATAATAAATCACAGAGCAGAGTTCACACCTGAATGCATATACGACTCGGGGGCGAGTGGAAGAAGGAAGGGTTGGAAGCGGTCACCCTCGTAACGCCGCTGCAGCGGGTGGATCACGATGCAGCGTTTGGCCGTCCTGCCCGGCACCTGCCCCGGGCACCCCGGGAGGTGGCTCGCGTCCCCTCTGTGGTTGGGAAGCTGGTGACAAAGGCCTTGCTCCTGCTGAAGGCCATCTCCAAGGATTCCTCGTCTCCAAAAAAGCACTGCAGAAGCCATCGCTGCTGCTCTACCCACTGCTGAAAACGAAGACCCTTTTTCCGCTTCTGTTCCCAATGATTTTTTTCAATGCAAATCAAAAGCAAGAGCAGGCAATTGCAAATGGTGTTTAATTACAGCAGTACCTTTTCCTCAAGGCTTTCAATGGCCAATTAATTAAAATGACACCCTCCTCCTGCGGCACGCGTGTCGGTAAGCCAAATCACAAATGAGCAAGCAGAGCTGTGAAAAGAATAACGACAAAGAAACACTTCCTTCTTTCTTTTTCTTTTTTTTTTTTTTAAATAAAAGTCAGTGGGAAGTTTCTTCTCAAAGTCTCAGTTGAGGACACCGGTACAAAGGCGATCCGAGCTTCCTCAGCTACGCTTTTTTCTCACTGTTTCTTCCCCAAACCCAACAGTACAGAAAGAAGGGCTTGTACACTCCTCTGAACCAAACTCTGGGGCGCTTGAGGTCACAGCTGCCCTGGAGCCGTGGAGGTGCAAATCCCAGCAGACGTGCATGTGTGAGGAGGCTCCTGCTAACTGCAATCGCCCACAGGCAGTGCAGACACCACGAAGAACTCAGTTTACTTTGCAGTAGCACAAAGGGTTTCACAGCAGCATTCACAAACCTTTGTCAGCACAGAAGGATAAGAAAATTAATGATTTTACTGTATTGTCCTGATCTGCATACAATGCAAATGGAGTTATGTATGCCAAGCAAGAGAAAGGTTTGCAGGATTAAAACCAGCTTCTTCAAATCAACTGGAAAAACGGAAGGGTGGCTCTGGTTGCTGTCACCACACTGGTTTGTCACCCAGCTTACCACAAAACGCCTTCAGGCAACGAGGACAAAGGACCAGCTTCACAGCATAAAGAGAAAAGCCCAGAAAGAAGCAGTAATACCTGATTTTCTGCTATCTTGGCTAGCCAAGAGCAGAACAAAACCAAGGAATTGCCCACGTGCTTGTAAATGGTTCTTGAAGAACAAAGTCGTCAAAGCAGAACAATTTTTTTTTAATCTGATTTTTTAATTTCTTTTTATGAGCTCTCATGTTCAAAGCACTGCATAAAAGTTAGGCATGGGAGTTTTCGAGCTTGCTGAATTCTCATTAATTCCTATTAATTCCTCGAGCATCTTTGAGAAACCCTTCTGAATTCATTCTTCCACCATCCAGATGGAAGGGGGGTCAGCTGAGCACGCTCCACCGACAGGAAACCAGAGCAGAGGGGCGAGGCGACACCGAGCTGCTCCTGACCCCTTCTGTACAAATTCATTTTGGGGCTGCTTTCACGTCTCCATCCCGCGTGTGGCAGTGCGTGCCCGTCTCCAGGGCACCCTGGAACCCCCGAGGGAAGGCCTTCATTTGTATGTTATCTTTGTCGGTGCATGAATAAATGAAAAACAGCAGTAGTTAATAATAGATGCCAAGATTGTATTTTCGCCAGCCTCCATTTTCTTCTGCAAACTTTCACAGCGCTCACGATGCTTCTTCCTTAGGACAAAGGAGGAAAAGGTTTTCCCTCACCTTTTCCCGTGACCGCGTCGCATTGTCACAGGTCCTGGGAGGCTCAGCGGCTCTGCCTTGAAACTCCCCAGCATAATCAAGGCCGAATAAACATCAAACACGGGCATTTCAAACCCAGGAGGGCCGTCTGGGGAAGCGATGCACATGCGAGCCCAGGAGACGAGATCAGAGCGCAGCTTCTAACCACAGCGAGGTTTTGCCAGCACCGGCCCAGAGCGCAAATCCCAACGGCAAACACTATAAAGGGGAACAGCTGTCCTCAAACAAGCGCTGCAGCGGCCCAGGGGAGGGTGGCCCAGAGACAGACACCTTCAGGCGGGCTGAGCCCAGCCCGGGCGCGCCGCATTCCACCCGGATTCTTCGTGGCCATCCCTGAACTCCTGCCAAGAAACGCTGACATTACCTAAAAGCTCAGGACCTCTTGCATTTTCCAGAACACAGAGAACACCGCAGGGAAGTAAAACTGCCTAAAGGAAAGCATCCGTAATTCCGCACGGCGGCACTGAGTAATCACGCCGGAAAGTGATCTACGATTCCCGTCCCACGCGCTGTGATTGATTATTGATCGCAAGCATCTGCTGCCCTCCGCGGCCAAGCTGGCCGCAGCTCCTCCGCGCGGCCCCCGCGCTTCTCAGCTCCCGATCATTATTTCCCGTGCTTACTTTTAAGAGACATTTCCAGCAGCACTTTCTTTTCTCCTCCAGAAGTAATTTTTCCTGCTATTATGTAGCAAACAAATTGTTTTCTGCCATTCTGGCTGAATTAGCATAGTTCTTTGCCGTAATTCCAACTTTTCAAAGTAGGCTGGGTGTAAACAAACATCTTTGTCTGTCCCCTCATCAGATGTTGACAAGCACAGTTCTGCATTAGCTGACAGCTGCTGAAGAGACTACAAAGCAGGCACAAAGCACTGTACTTTACGGCAGCTTCCAACTGTGTGCACAACACCAGGAGCATGATAAATAACACAGACTCCAGGCCCGCGCTGCAAACCTTCAAACTAATGAAGCACAGGAACAATTCCCATCCCTTCCCGCTGGCTACGCGCTGTGTGGTGTGAGTTTTGGGGCCAGCCTGGTCTCCGCTACACGCGCCCCAGGGGGAACAACAGCTCCCAAGCTTCGGATGCTCGGGAAGACGGAGGTAAGTGCAGCGAGCTCCACCTGCGCAAGGTACGGCCGTTCAGACCACGCGCTCTCCTTCCAGCCGGCTTCGTGATCCCGCCCTTTGCTATGCTAAGAGGTGGCATCAGGAGGCCACTACACGTGTTCACGCCGATGCATATGCACACACGCACAGCCAGTATTTTCATTTATTTCTCAAAATCCAGATGATTTTCCCCACGCCTTCTCCCTGCCACGTCCAGGTGCGTGGTGTCGGAGGGGCGGGCTGGTGCCCTCCAGTCCTGTGCTCAGTGCGCAGGAGTACAGTTAATTAGTTACACATGTAGGCATTAATATACCCATTTAACTACTACTGAACTCCAGTTTTTCCTACCACATTTATTTTCATTCCCACTGCTAACAAACACGGCGATAAACAATAGAATAATACCCCATCGATTAAATATAATTAAGCTTAATAATTGGTTAAACTTGTCATCCATAAATCATGACCAGTAAACCATTATGAACCAATTAATCACTAGTGGCATCATTAAGTATGTTTGTTTATAGAGTATTTGTAGAAAACTTAATCATGTGGTAGAAAAGATTAACAAGAGCGAGCTGGCAAAGGGAAGGGTGGAGAGAGGTGATGAGCAACAGCAGGGCGGCCTCGGAGGAGACACTGAGACCGTGCCACGCAAACGGCCACGAAGCCTCTCTGCCAAAACGGGCCTCGGAATCCAGCCGAGGCGCTGGGGGAAAACTGCAGCGTCCAGCGACTCTGGGACAAACAGAGGAAATGCCAGCAAAACTCGCCGTCTGACACACCGGCGTCTGTTCTGCCTTTTCTTTGGTAAGGCCAAGACCTCCTCCTCCCGTCCCTGGACTTGCTCCTGCCTGCGGGCATTTATCCGAATGTCCTGCGGGGTTCAGAACACGACAGGCTAAGTGGAGACTGATTAGGGAGCCCGAGAAATGTATGAATGTTAATGTAATTGACTTTTTTAATAGACTTTTGAGTTTAAAAAATTAAACTCCTGCTTGGGAACTGGGCTCTACGAACAAAACAATCTATCCATTGATCTGGTGGTTCACAAGGCTACTCATCTCCAAATTAAAACCGCGGAGGAACTCCCTGCAGCGGTACACAGCTGATGCTAGTCTCAGCTCCAGCGCAGCCTGTTCTCCTGCCCGAGTACTTCTCACCGCGTTTGTGTCGCGCCATCTAATTGCCGAAGGACATGTCACTATAGCGCTAGCCGCTGATTTGATCTGACTGGACAGAAATTCACCCCTGTATCACTCTCTGTGCGTACACACAGCTTAGAACAGCCACGTGCAGCCCTAGCCCTAGACTGGCATGTCTCAGCCCAGTGGAACTTCACTGCGAGAAAAAATTGCAAAAGTAGGCTTTTTTTAAAAAAAAAAAAAAAAAAAAAACACTATTCTGTAAGCTTTCTAGCTGTTTTCCCATTAGAATACAAATGCTTGCTTTTAATTTCCATTTTCTAGCAACCTGTTATTTCCAAATGTATCCTTCTATTTGTCATGAGAGTAAGCAAGAGCGTATTTTTTTTTAAAAAAAAAAAAACAACATTGCCTTGTTTTTCCATTAGCTTTCAAAGTCCTGAGTTTGAAGCCTTCAAAACAAACAATCCTGAAATTGCAGAATCCTGCAATCGGCCCTGCAGCAGAGGGCAGCGAAGCCCAGCGCGGGCCGAGCAGCAGCGTGCTGCACCCAGCAGGGCGGTGGCACGGCCGCCCAGCCCCACCGACGTTTCCTGCCTCGGGTGAGCAACACGAGGAAAGGAAACAGCTGCCAGCTGATACCTGGTTTATAAATCAGGCAGCTGACATCTGCCGGGGCTGGGGAGGAAGGCTGGTGCACGTCGTGAACCTGCAAGCGTGCCCGTGACCCTGCTCATCGCTCATCGCCTTGGCCTGAGAAACCACCAGCCATCAAACGGAGCCGTGTTATCTCCCACCGAATGGCAGTCCCCGCTTCCTTGATATTATCAATAAACAAACTTTAGAAATATAAACGTTAGTTACTGATCCAATGCCAAAAAGCTGTCAGCGCGGTATAAATTACCATGAGCATATGTTAATGCATAATTCACCATTTGCAACAGAGCTTTGTTGAAAAATTGATGAAAATTCATGAAAGAACCTTTCCAGATTAAGTTGCACAATAAACATGTAGCCAGCGGCATCCCTAATGCAAAGGTAATAGCTTAGGTTTGGCCTCCGCACGTGCTGCATGCCCAGAGACCGCGCTTTAAAACCCGCCCGTCCTCAAACCAGGCACGGAGTTACCCCCCAGCAGCAGGTGCCGAATACGTGGGCGTTTGTGTCTGCGCTGAACGGGGGCACTCCCACTGCTCTGCAAAATGCTGCTGCTTTTTACAGCTGTCTTCTATCTTTGCCTCATCACAATCATCTTCAGAAGTGCACAGGATTTACAGAAGAGTGGACATTTTTCATTATTTCCACTGTGCGTGAAACGCAAATGGAAATAGCAGGCTAGCTTACGTCTCACCCTCTTCCAGCAGCACCTCTGGGGGGGCAGATTCCCCGACTCACCTTCCAAAGAAGGTCCCAACTCGGCAGCTTATGAGGGGGTTGCTTCCTTTTTATTCCAAATTTACCATCTGCTAAAGAAAGATGACGTACTGAATATCCACATTAATAGCTGTGTTACGCTTTTAAGACAAAGAAGCAGTTCGCTGCCCCAGCCCACCCCAAAACACGCTGAGTTCTGGTGGCCCCACCAGCGACAGCACCGACTGCCCAGGCCAACCAGAAATCCCGAAGGTCCCCACGAAGCTTTACTCCCTCTGAAATAACTTCAGTGCCTGCTGAGTGGATTTCAAATGACCTAATTCACGAAATTAATAAAAGAGAATTCAGACATTTTCCAAAGAAGTTATATAACGCTTCTGCTCTGAACAGCTTTTTCATCCTGAAGAGCCTGCATTTCCACTGGCAGAGGTGTACGCACTGCAGGAACGAATTTACCTTACAGATTTAACGTCAGGATGTGCGTTTGGACACGCTGAGCCAACCCCTCCCACGGCAGAGTCCCCAAAACACCCGCCTTAGAGCCACAGGTGTCACGAAGTCCCCTTACATTTGCTTTGCAGAAAGTTGTACGTGGACCTAACATTTCCAAGACGTATTTCTGCCAAGGCAGAGCTGCAAATGAACGATTGCCCATACTCGTGGCAGAGTAGCCAGAGACGTGTCTGCCTGTAAGGGCGTCAGGTCTCAGAGGACAACACAGGACAGGCATCCAAACTGCAGCCACCGCTGCGCATCGCGCCTCAGTAACAACGCAGTTGTCTTTTTTCTGTTTTTTTTTTTTTTTTTTTTTTTTTTTTTTTTTTTCTTTTTGTCTAAAAGCATGTCAGACAGGGGAAAAATGAAGTTCTTGGAGTGTTTAAAAAGGAGGTGGGGCTTCCTTGAATTTTTCTGCTATTAACTGCAGTCTTTGATAGGCAAATGAGCAGAAAACACGTGGGACATCTCGACTCCAGAGTGAAATTCAGCTCTTTGCAACAATTGCAAGCCAGTACATTTACTATGGTAATATTCAACATTGCAATACAGTATGTTGCAACTGCTAAACCCTGCCCACACCTTCCCCTTCCGAAGCTGCTCCTGCTGGCAGGCTGAAGCCAGAGGTGACAGCATTACCTCTGAGACCCATTTAGAGGGAAAAACCCCGCATCTTCCCTCCCTGCCTGCCCCTCGGACGGCTCCTGTCCATCACGGTTCACTGCAAGTTCCCCATCCCCAAACCAGGCAGCCCCCAGCCGGCATGGCAATTAGCCAGATGTCAGCGGCCCTATTATCTCCATTCCTCCCTTCTGCATTATTTAGGCACTGCACGATGAGAGAGAATTACAGCAGAGGATCCCACCAGGGCTCCACTTTAGAAACCTGCATGGAGCTTGACGGAGGGCCAGGAGAGAGGCCGCAATGATGGATAAACAGCTGAACGCTGCCTCCTTTCCTGTAGGGATGCTTTGTCTCTAACTCCTCATCGGGCTGGGGAGATTATGAAAGCAGAGCAAAGAGTTATTTTTCCCTGTCACACAGCTCTGCATACAGCTCTGTTTTCCTTCCGCAACACTGGCACAGAAGATTAACATCTGATAACAGGAGGCGACAGGCTGCGCAGAGGCGAGACGTCAGACGTGGAACGGCACAGGCACTAAAGAATTATTTTCTTGCATAAAGCAAAATATTTCGAGTTTTTAATCCCAAAGGGTTACGACTTTCCGTTTCTGATAGTTTGTGCTTTAAAACTCCTGCCTTGCTCGTCTGTGGAGGGAGCCACATCACACGCTGAAGACAAAGGAAAAGTTTCCAGTTTTGCCCCAAAAACACTCTTAGGTGAGGGTTTTCTTTTGCATAATTCAAACAGAGGGGCCACACTAGTTAGCATTTCTGGGTCGTCCTTTGGGTCATCAATTAATCAGCACTTCAGCGCCCAGACAGGCAATTAATCAGCGGCTGGAGCACAGGGCTGTGGACAGAAAGCAAACATGACAGCAACACTCCGTAAATACTTAGCCTGTGATTAATACCTGGAAAGTGACTCCATAAAAATGCCTTTCTCCTCATTGGCTTTCTCACACCGAGCCTTTTACAGAGACAAAGAGCCTTCGTTCGCACCACTGACACCCTGCACACCACCAACATCTTAAAATACAGATGCCTCATTGCTTCCCCACGGAGGAACCCAAAGCGCTTCATCAGCATTAACGAGCCGCACCTCGAGGCAGCCCTGGGAGGAAGGCAGCCTCTGTTACCGGTCATGCTGCCAGGCAGAGAGGGAGGCAGAGAGAAACGAAGTGGTTCCTCCCCACGGGCAGGGCGTGATCCTGGTGCAGATCAGCTGAGCAGAGCATGGGGACGTGGGCATGGGGACACGGGGACACAGACATGGGGGTGCAAAGCGACACGGAATGGGGGCACGGGGACATGGGGACACAGACACGGGGATACAAGGGGACACAGAAATTGGGGCGCAGGGACATAGACATGGGGACACAGATAGGGAGCAACAGGGACGTGGACAAGGATGTACAGGGACATGGACACGGGGACTCAAGGAATGGGAGCACAGAGACATGGACATGGGGACACACGGACACAGATATGCGGCAACAGGGACGTGGACAAGGGTGTACAGAGACATGGATATGGGAGCACAGAAACGTGGACATGGGGGCACCAGGACATGGACAGGGGGACACAGGGACATGGGTGGAGGGACGCAGACATGGGGACACAGGGGCATGCACATGACAGTGCAGCGACATGGGCACGGGGGCACGTGAACATGGACATGGGGGCATNATGGGCACGGGGGCACGTGAACATGGACATGGGGGCATGGACATGGGGGCACGGGGACATGGACAGGGGGGCACGGGGACATGGGGGCACGGGGACATGGACAGGGGGGCACAGGGACAGGGACATGAGTGATAGGGACATGGGGACACCGGGACATGCACACGGGAGCACAGGGACACGGACATGTAGGCACGGGGACACGGACACGGGGACAGGACACGGAGATACGGGGACGAGCTGTGGCCATCTGTGTTCCCCCGGAAAAAACAGCCCATAAGGGGTTTTCCTAGCGTGAAGGCTGAGCAGCTGTAAACCTGCCACAGAACACGGACGCTCCGCAGAGCTGCTGAGGACGTTGCTCTTGTCCGTGTTGCCATGCTGTAGCACCCACCGTTCAGCCTGCCCTTAGCCCCTCGTCCCAAAGCAACGCTTACAGCCTGAGAAGTAAACCACCGGGACACAAACGCGGCAGCTCCTTTGTCGGCTTGCCCTGCTGCGTGCCCGATTCACCTCTCACTTGCTGCGTTGACACCCATCTCCCATCCTATTGCTTACCACGTTTTGACACATTTGATGTGAGTAATTAGTCAAACCTGGTTGGTTCGTATCAGCAGGAAGACAGCTGAGCTGCAATCAGAGGCATTATTAACCAAGGCAGTCGTTTCTCAGCGTACCTGAGCGATGGACAGCTTTAATTTGGCTGTTGTGCTGCTGCTGTGACAAGCAGGCAGCACGGGGAGGTGCCGACAGGGGGACAGGCACGGAGACCGAGCTGGTTATAATAACATATTACTGTTACAATACAGTCACGACCAAATGCTGGAACGTCAACAGAGCTCCTCCATCTGTTGTTCGCATCACCCCGCATGATGCTGATGGAGAGCCTGAGGTCGTGGAGCTAGAGACCACTGAGTAAACGCAAACCCATCATCTAGTCCACGGCATTTAACCGTGCAATTCATCATTTTCCATTAAGCAAAAACATTTCAATTACACACTGTGTCGGTGTTTCTATTCACAACTCTTATTAAAATAAAACTCAAGTGACGCTCCCAGCGTGCAACAACCAAAACCAACCTTCCTGGCCACTTTCACCCACCGGCAAACCCACCCCACACCCTACTGCTGCCAGGCAAAAAGCTGGAGCAAGGAGACGTTGCACGTCCGTCGCCTCCCAGATGGGAAAGCTGAAATCCAGCTGCAGTGCTGCTCCGCAGTACATCTGGCTCCCTACCCCAATCAATACCAACCATTATGAGGCCGGACTTTAAACACAATTATCCAAAATATCAATGGTTCGCATGCAACAGCTGTCACTTCCGATTACCCACACGTTTTATTGTTGGTGATTGCTGCTGAATATTTCATCGAAAGGCAGGGGGCAGGGACACGAAGTTACAGTGATGGCTGCAGAGAGCAAGAAGCGATGACAAATTAGCACAGCCATTAATTGTGGCAGCGCCAACAAGCCGCACCGAGCTTCCTTCCCGATGACACATCTTTAAAGTGTAAAGATCACTGTGGTCTAATTTGCTAATTCCCTCATGAAAATACTTGCTGAAAAGCATCTATCATGGAGACAAACACGATTAATCCTGTCCTATGGCCACTCGAGCGGCTGACAAAATCGTTGTTAATAGAGATTGCCCCGAGCATGGGAGGTGACGTGGGGAGAAACGTGGTCATGGGTGGAGACAGCACCTCAACGGGTGATGGGCACAAGCACCGGACTTGAAAAGTCCCTGACAGGTCGGTGTTTGCCTCTCCTGTCCCTGAGAACACCCAAGGAAAACTTTTCCACAACGATTTTGATCATCTGCAAAGCTATTTCCTACCATCCCACTTAGAGCTCTGCAGGTTACTAAGCCAGCCCCGTACTGCAGTGGAACTGGAAAATAACCAAGAGCACCCTCCAATGCTCTTTACTGTAAGGTCTTCCCTGGCTTTGAGCAGCTGTCATTGCAACATCGAGCCTGGGTCCTTCCCCCAGGTTCTTCCAGGCTGGCAGCACCTGCAGATCTGCGACCTGCGCCGTCTGTGTCACTTTACAGCCATTTAGACAGCAAGAGCTGCATTGTATTCCCAGCCTTGTGCGAACAGGACGCGATGATCCCCTGCGCGGGGAGAAGGAAACTGAGCAATGGGGACACCTCACCTGGGAAGGGGCTTCTGCTCGACTAATTATTCTGATCCGAGTGACAAGGCTTAAAATATTTTATGATTTGGCTTAACTCTTTACAGTGCGACCGGCTAGGCATACTTCTTTCTATAGACAGTATTTCTGCCGAGGCTGTTTTGAGGGCAATTCTTTTATTAACATTATTATTGCAGCAGAAAGTTCTGTCTGTCATAGGAATGCTGAAAACCTAATGAGCGCACACTGTGACATTAATTGGGACACTATCACCTGTTTTGCCTCAAACGCTGCGAATATAATAATAAACCTCCAAACCCTTCCCTAACATTACTCACATTAATCATTTAATAATTACTGCAGAGCTGTTAAGGATCTTCTCGCTGGATCTAATCCTGAAGCCTTCACTCAGGCTGCACTTCTTCAGCAGGAAGTTTTCTGTACAATAGGTGAAAATGCGTTTAGAAAGCGCAAACCACAGCACGGGAAGGGACCGGTGCAGGTGTCACACTGGAGGAGACAGACAGCCCAGAGCAGTAAGCTGAAGCCTTGAAAACTGCACGCTGAGTTTTAAAAATCAATGCTATTTATCCAATCTGAATTTCATAAAATAAAAGCAGACACGTTATTAGCACAGCAAGGCAATGGCTGTTGGCTTGGCACTTGTCCCTGGGGAGCTTCGGACTGCAAGCCTGGACAATCAGGCCAGGTGCCTGGATCACCTGGATATGCAGACACGATACAGAGAGATGGAGATACACAGACACAGACATAGAGAGACAGACAGAAATGTGAAGGTGCACAGACAGGAGCTGGCGGGCTGATGGGAGCTCCTAAGCCTTCCAGCAAAATGTGCAGGTTTTATAAATGGCCTCTCTAACACACGCACTAGCAAGTCATCCAAACGCACCACAGTTGTTTTACAGCTTCTTCCCTTCCCTTCTTTTTTTTTTTTTTTTTTTTTTTTAATGACATCACTTCTGATGCTCAGGCTGATTTGCAGAACACAGCAGCTCTCAAGCCTGTCCTTCTTTGTGTCTCCCCTAAAGCACATCCCAGGGCTTGCAAACATCACCTGCTTGGTTAAGAGAGAAAGCTGTCCCCACCGCAGCCACCGGCAACGCTCCTGTCACCCGCCACGTGGCTCCGTGTCCCCTGGGACACAAGAAAACCAGAAATGATCAATACAGGGCTGCAAAAACCTAACTTCTTATCTTGGGTGCTAAATAATGCTCTTCGGGGCTGCCTTTTCCCACCCGCTGTCATTCCCTGCATCCTGTGCCACCCGAGTATTTTTGCTCTCTGCTGGCTGAAGGAGGAGAAGAGGAAACTGGGGAGATGCTGGCAAAGTGTCAGAGAGGGAGATGCTGAGTATGCACACGCAGAAATAGCATTAAAATCCAGATTGATGCAGTCGTTGTTGCACAGAGAACAAACTGAGATCTTGCAACTCTAATTTGATTTAATATCCTTCAAAACCTAGAAGATGCCAGCTTGTCAGCCCAGCAGGTATCTGACAGCCTCACCCTGCCATAAAGCAGCGCGTGGTCTCCTGGACCCACACGAATCAGCCCTGGAGAAACTCAGCTGCAAAGAGCAGATAAAGGCAGAAGAATTCCCACTTGTCTCTGCCTTTCATACCTGGATCATCTCTGCCTGCTGGTACCGATCCCTGGAGCTGGGAATCCTCTCCCCCTGCTTAGAAATGATAATGTGGAAGAATTTGTGTAAGTGACAGCCTGCCCATCACAGAGAGCAGCGTTCCCAGGGAAAGGCACCATGCCACCCGGGTGCTGGGTGGAAATATGAATTAGGCAGAAACCTCTCCAGAGCCTGGTGAGCAACAAAGAGCACGCCATAAAATTTAACTTTCTTCTTCTGATTTCAAGGAAAATGACAATAACATATTCATTCACTTTATTATGTGACACTCAGTGACAAAACGAGCCCTTGTTCTGGGGAGGATGGAGCATCCTGGCTCTATGCATCGGTGATGGCGAAAGAACGAGATGTTCAGGTGCTGGGAAATCTCCCCAGGGCCTGGTTAACGGGAAGACAGGCATCAGAACCTACAGGAATTTACGCTTCAGGGACCCCCCCGTGCCTCCAGGACCACATGACGCACAGGGCTGTGCGCGGACCCCAGCCAGGGTGCTGCAGAAATACAGCACCATTCTGCAGCAGGCAGTATTTCTGTCCTCCTCTCTGCGTAATAAGCTTGGGTTAAATCCTTCAGCTGTGAATAGAGCCAATGGCCTGGGATTTCTGAGTATTTTGCATTTGTTGCAAAAGCGGGAGGAGAAAAGCCTAGCTTTGGCCACAGCACTATCAAGGTCCCAAAAGAGCACATGTGCCCATGTCACCTGTGACCTGACCCGCAACAAGGATGGGGTCAACTTTAGCCTTTCCTACAGGTACTACCAGCTTCACGCAAAGTCTGTGTGTTCAGTGAAGGGAAAAGACCATAAAGAGGCAGGTATTGACGGGATTTAGCTAACAGGGACCCACTGCCTGCACACAGAAAAATGACGCCCCATCTTGAAATGTGCCGTAAAATCATCATAAAACCATAGAATCACAGAATGGTTTGGGCCGGAAGGGACCTGAAAGCCCCCCCAGCCCCAACCCCTGCCGGGGGCTGGCTGCCACCCCCCAGCTCAGGCTGCCCAGGGCCCACCCAGCCTGGCCCTGAGCACCCCCAGGGACGGGGCACCCACAGCTGCTCTGGGCAGCCTGGGCCAGGGCCTCACCGCCTCTGGGTTCAGAATTTCCCCCTCACAGCTGACCTAAATCTCCCCTCTTTCAGTTTACAACTGTCTCCTGGGATGGAGAATGTCCTGCCAGGCAGAGCACAAAACGAATCACAAGCCTCTCACCACAGGGGCACTGCAGCCACTTCAGGCTACTTCTGGCTGTGGGGCGAAATGGGATCTGCCCCCGTGGTCAACTCCTTTCAGTCACTGGAGGACTCACACTATGTCGTGATCATGCCTTGCTCTGATTCCATTCAGCAGTCACCACCGGACCGAGAGAAAACACTGCAAGAAGCAGCGGCGCTCAGAAGAAGAGGCCTCACGAAATGCCGGGCTTGGCATCCCCGCCGTCCCTCTGCCCCGCGCCCAGGCTTCGCGCCGCGGCCGCGCCACGCCGGGGGGGGCTGCCCGCACTGCAGGCAGCCTCAGGGGCCTGAAGGTGCTGTAGGTTCCTAGGATGAAGAATATTTAAATCACTTTTTCCTAGCAAAATCCATTATGGTATCATGCATGACATCTGTAAAACCATTTTCTTTTATTTTACTTTACATTAAGCCTTAAGGGCCAGCACCTCCTTCACAAAGTGATGGATCCTATAACTTACATAAGGAGAAGCAAATTTCTATGTAACAAATCACATCCTAATTTGCTAATCCATTACCACCTCGTCAGAGATTCTCTGTTCTCGGCCTTCATCTGTAATTCATGACTATTTCACGTGCACCCATGCACCGCTGGAGGAACACCGACCGCGCGGCAGCGCTGGCAGGCACGAGGGACGGAGGGAATAAAGGGCGCACTGTCATCCCGCTGAGCTGGGCAGGAAAGCAGAACACTTGCTCTCTGTCACCTGCAATGATGCTCCTCAGCATGGAGAGGCAGCAAAACTAATGACAATTATGTCAGCGTTACGCTGTCACTGTGTACAGACACACACTCGGCCTAGAGAGAGGGAGGCTGAGGGGAGGAGGCCTCATGGCGGCCTACAGCTGCCTCATGGCGGCCCACAGCCCCCTGCCAGGGCAGCGCAGGGGCAGGCGCTGAGCTCTGCTCCCTGGGGACAGCGGCAGGGCCCGAGGGCACGGCACGGAGCTGCCTCGGGGGAGGGCCGGGGGCTGTCGGGGAAAGGCTCTGCCCCGGGGGGCGGTGGGCACGGCACAGGCTCCCCAGGGCGGGGGGCACGGCCCCGAGCTGCCGGAGCTCAGGGGGCGTTTGGGCCCCGCTCCCAGGGACAGGGCTGGGGTCTGGGTGCTGCTGGGCTCGGTGACCCCTGTGGGTCCCTCCCAGCTCAGGATATCCTGTGGCTCCGTGACTGCAGGTGGAAAACCTCCTGCAGAAGCGTGGCAGGACTCACTGTAACACGAGGATCTGTTTGCAGGGAATCCCCCATCGACAAAACCATTCCCCTGTCAAAGAACCAGTACTCACAGCATTACTGCAATGCTTTTTCCTCTCAGTGAAAGACACAACATGGGAATTTAACATGGACTGTGTCTACCTCCAGCAGCTGGTGGGGCTTGGCAGATCAGGAGGAACACGGGGAAAGAAAGCCCCTGGCAGGCAAATTGCCCAGTAACCTGCTGATGAGAGTCCCAGGGAGACAGGCAGGGTGATCGCACACAGGCAAAATGCCTCTGGTGCAAAAATCCCCAGTGCTGCTACTAGCTACGGGCGCTGAGGCACACCAAAGAACTCATCCCTGCCCCTTCTGGCATCCTGAGACCTGGTGCTCCACCACCTTCCCATCCGGAGCATCCCCATCAGCTCAGGTCGCTCAGATGGAAGCTACGAATTCCTGCACCTTGCACAACATCCTCCTGACACGTAATTTATGTTTTAAAAGCTGTTTACAATGGATGGCTTTGGTCAGGATTCCAAAAACAGAGTATCTGATGACTTAGAATCACAGAATCACAGAATCAATCACAGAATCACAGAATCACAGAATCATAGCATGGTTTGGGTTAGAAGGGACCTTAAAGTTCATCCAGTTCCAAGCCCCTGCTGTGGGCAGGGACTTCTGTTACCATCTGTATTCTCTTACCAGTCTTTATTCATGTCCAAGTCTGCAGGCCCTTTATTATAGTCCTCAGAGCAAGTATAAAGCACAATTATGTCCCAGCATCAGCTCCCATGGACCAGCCCCTCCCTGACAGATCAAAATATTCAGTCGCAGACCAGGTCTGCAGAGGAGACATTTTCATCACAAAGCTGATGCGCACGACCTTAAGAAAGTCTTTATAGTGAACCAATTGTAAGTAAATATTGGAATTCAAACTGATGAGAAACAGATTGGGTGTTGCCTGTCAGAGCCCCAAAGGCCACATAATAAATGGCAAGGTAACAGCAGCTCCAGCTCATTGAGATGCAGACGCTATCCGCTGAAATTTCATATGCACGGCTTCCTCTCCGCTGCCTCCTTAACAGATGTCAATGAATCAGATACACAGGCTCAGTGCAACCAAGTGCAAACAGTGCTGAAAAATCCTGCCTGGCTCCAGCGGGGCTGCACAGCATCCCCACTCCCTGCTCCCCTCTGAGCCCTCCAAGCACAGCACCGGCACCTCGCCACTCGCGGCCTTTGGGCTGGGCTGTCTCTGTTTTTTAGAGCAATATTTTTAAAATACCCAAATGAGAGGAGGCTCCCCATGCAGGGGGTCTGACCCTAGGCTCAGCTGCTTTGAAAGCCACTGCTCCTCGTGGGCACATCCACGCCAACGCACCCAAAAGCATCTCTGGTTTTCAGCTTCACACAAACTCATCAGGAGCAGTGCTGAAATCAGGCTGCCGTGGAACAGGAGAACAGCTTATACCTATGCATCCCTGAGACTCGAAGCTGCCAGGATTATTCCTGCCATGCAGTCTTAAAATACCAGGACACACTTATTCACCAAGGGATACTGGCAGCTGAATTATTCAGTGTTGTGTCAAAAAATCAGCACAGGGCTCCAGGCGAGGCTGTGCCACCAGCAAGGATGTGCTGAGCGTGGAGGAGAATTCCCTGCACCGAGCTCCATCCAAACCAGGCACAGAGCAGCTGCCTTCCTCCTGCCCTGCCCCTGCTCACCGTGCTGCTTCGGGGCTGGCTGGGACAGACCCCAGCCTCACGGCCCTTCATGTGTCGCACAGCAGGCTCCTGCTCCAACAGCACACCCCTTCACTGAAGCCAGTGGATGAGCATCAATTTGCACCAGCAGAGCAACTGGCAGTGTATTTAGTGTCCCTGATGTAATTTGATTCCTTCCTGTGTTACTACACCAAGAAGTTCTTTCCTGAAGCTGCAGAGAAATGCCATCCATATGTTCCTCTGAAACTGTTTAACTTAACAGAACAAATAGCACCGAGCTTTGCCACAACTGAAAGCAAACAGAGAGGACAACACTTCTCTTTCATGTTTGCTTTTCTGCATCCCAACATTTTCCGAATTCTCAGTTTCACAGTCCTTCCAAGTATCGCCCAGCAGCTTTCTCTTCTGTGTACCTCACTGCATGTAAATCCCCTAAAACAGTTAAGAAATTGTAATTGTGGTAATTAACGGGGAAAGCTGAAGGCTACCGAACACTTTACAAATCATAAATGCTAATAAAGTTTAACTTCAAATGTGAATTTTGCTAGAAAGCAAGATGAGTCTCCTAGCACAGCAGAGGATGGCTCCTGGTTGAAGCACATGGTGTGACCAGGGACAGGTCTCAGCTGGCCAGAATTTGCAGATTGCAGACAACGTAGCCATTTCCTAACAAAAACAGTGTCTGTGGAGCTCACAATTGCACCAAAACCATAGGAAATCTCTTAATGAGCTTTTACACGACTGATGTCCTGAGCACAGAGTCACTGCTCCCTTCAGCCACTTCCTTCCCACGGCTTTTAAGTGATAAAATGGCACTTACTGGTGCTCAGACTGAGATCACCACCCAGGGAGGCATCGAGGAGAGAATACAGCTCTCAGTAGCGGCTCTTACAGCCCCAAATTTACTGCTACCCAGCACAGCGGCAGTGCGTTACCACCTTTGTTGCTGTATTTCCATGGGGACTGAGGAATGAATTAGGCAACACACCACAAAAAGTGTCTTTTAGGTGAAAAACCCACAAAAAATCCAGGCGGTTAAGGGTACTGCATGGCAGGGGCCACCCAAGCAGTGTGTAGGTGGGGCAGAACCTGGTCAGGGCCGCTGCTGGGACCAGGGTGAACAGGAACGGATACCAAGTGCCCAACAGCACATAGGGGAAAAAAACAAAAACAAAAACAGAAAAAAAAACCAGAGCTGCTGGTCCAGAGGGGCTGGGAGATGGAGTGCAACTGCAGCCCTCTTCCAGAGAGGGAAAGGAAAGGGAGTCCCAAGGCTGCTCCAGGAATTGTAAGGGCATTTTTGACCAATGTTCATGATGCTCTGTAAAAGCAGTCTGTAGTTGTGATGCCAGCGACAGCAGAAAGAAACACACCGACATTTGGGGAATACAGGTTCCTCTGGGGGTCTGTGCGGGTGTCACATCGCTCTGGACCGCCGCCGCACCTGCGGAGCCCAGCTCACGGGATGCTCCAGGGCCCATCGCCAGATCAGGCCACAAACTGCGGATTTTCGGATTCCCAGGGGGCTCAGGAGCTCTCCCTGCCCAAAGCACAGGCTTCAGGCCCCAGCTGATGAGCACGGAGCACGACGACAACAGGCAAGGGGCCTCTTCACCTGCTGGGTGCGCTGCTCTCCCCGGTTTCCCTGCTCACTTTCAGACAATGCACCCACTGCAGGTCTAAGCACCACGGCCAGACTCTGCTTTTTGGTGCTGCACAGAGCCACGCTGGCTGCTCACCTCCTCCTTGGTGGAAACTTTCCCGACAGCGACATAAACGCCCCGAGAGCCTCTGATCACAAGGCTTACATCTGCCAGTCCCGCAGGGAGATATCCAGAATAATTTTGACAAGGTCCAGGAGCTTTCGGCTCAAAGCCGTCGGCACACCCGTTACGGAACGTCTGAGGCTGACGCAGCCAAACGCACACGGGCGTTTCCAGAAGAATCCACAACAGTTCCCACACGATGTTCCCCAAAAGTACTGAAATCATCCTGTTTTGGTAAACATGAACTACTCTTTGTCCTTCCTGCCTCTGGCAGAACGTGAGCAAAACCATTACTCAACCTTGTTAAAAGCTGCTGTTATATAAATCGCTTGGTCTATTAGTGCATCTTAATTACAGCATCTTGAGCTGCTCTTAGCCTCTTGTGGGACAAAATTGTCGTGATTTATGCTACACTAACAATGATATTTTTGCGTTAGTAAGCAATTAAAGGACAAAACAGCACCCATGGGAAGTCTAGAAAACCTTGGAAGGACCACCATCACTCTGAGTTATATCTCCTGTAATTGTATTTACAGAAACCTTATGAAAGAATAATACCTTGTCAAAATATTTGCAGTGTTCGGAATAAACGCGTGTACGAAAAGCAGCATTAATGGCTTGAATTTATGATAAAAGGCAATCATAAAGGGGGAAGAAACTGCCTCTGGTAAGGTCACAGACAGAAGACGATCACAAGGTTTTAGATTTGTCAGACTAGATTGTTGGGAAATACGGCCGCTTACAGGCAGGTCTCTGCAGGGCTGACAGGTGTCACCACCACACCGTATATTTTTAATGTTAATTCAGCAGCAACGGCCGTACTGAGTGAGATCCAGCTCGTGCTTTTGTCAGGGAAGGCTGGAATCAAAGCCGGCAGCGTTCCTCCAGAAACACACCCGTTCTCATGCATGGTTTCTGCACGGCTAGGCAATGAGATTTTAGAAGTTCATAAGGATATGAGGCTGGTTCGCAGATGTTTTGCAGAGTATTGATGGAAAAAAAAAGAAGTAGCAGCCTTGTCTGGGCGTGGAAATGAAGGAATCCTTAGCTGGCTATGGGACTACAAAAGGGTTTCTCCTGCCACTCAAATCCCTGCGGGTGAGGGGTGCCCGTGAGGAGCGCAGACGGTGGGTTTGGGGCTTAGTAAGCTGCCAGGGACGTGTCAAGGGGACACAGCTGGGATTTGGGTCTGCGCTTGTACAAAGCAACTCCCAGTCAATGCAACAGAAACCAGCTCCCATCTGTCACCCAAAAAAATGTAAAACCCAAAGCACCTGGACGCACTTGAGGGTTGTTACCAAAAAGCCAGTGCTTCTGCTCCACAGGACATGCCCACCCACCAGAAAACTTGGAACCCTCCTGGTGAAGGGGGAATTTTGCAGCCTGCGTTTCGCAGAACACACCTCTTTATTTGTGAGCACCTCCTGGGCAGTAAAACCTTGGACACTTGTCCCCGAGAGATCAAATTTACGGAGTTCTTAGGAAAAAAGCACTGGTGCCCCAGGCAGCCCACGCTCCCTGCCCACCGTCCTGGCCCCATGCATGTCCCCACCACACCCCACGTCCATCCCCTGCCTGAAAACCAGCCTGGAGCATCCTCCTCTTCCCCCGGGACTCCTACAGCCCCCCACAGGACAGCATTTTGCAATTATTCTGAAACAGAAATTTGCTCCTACAGGAGGTTAACGAGGTTTAACAACACTCTGTTCCTCCTGTGGTACAAACGTAAAACAAGCCACTTCCACCGGTGGTGAATGTCACCTCTTGCATGAATTACGAGGCACACACCCTCGCGGCAGGAACAAAGCTGTGGCTCGCTGGCACATCTCTCAGAGGAGCTGAACTCACCCCTCTCCCCCAGCATCTTCCATATCTTTAAGCAGAAATGTCGTAGTAGGAGTAAAGACCTGGACCAGAGTTCAGTCTTTCCAATTAAATATCACAACTTTAACACTCTCACAGCAGTTCAAAGAGAAGTCGGAAGGCTCGTCAGACTTATTAAGTCCATATAATCTAAATCAGCTCTCAGTTCTCTGCTCCTCGCAACCAATCCAGTTCAATATTGGCCGTCCTGCGCTCCTCAGAACGATTAGTTTACTCGGGTTAGCTCATATATAAATGTCAGCGTACTCGGAATAGCTGTCCTCTCCTTTTTAGCCGTCGCTCCATCCTTTCATCCCTATCTCTGGCAGCAAGAGCAGGCCGGAGCTGTAGCTCTGCTAATCAGTGGTCTAATGGCATCCAAGAGTTCACTGCATCAGAATTCTTCTTAATTAGTACTTTTGCTCCCACCGCGATGGAGGTGCACGCCAATGAAAAATAGGTTTTAATTATTGAAAGTTTCCTACCGAATTTAATTAGAGCCTTGCAGTCAGAACCCCGCACCTCAGCCTAAAAAATGAGATCTACCGGTTTCCTAAATGAATTGCAGTAAATATTGCTGCGAGAAGGAAATGCTTTCATGGAAGAAGCGAAGACCCTCATAAGTCAGTGTGCAAATCACAGGGAAAAGCAATACCCCTTCCCTCACCCGTCTCACGTACCCCAGGAGGCACGGCAGCGTCACCCTAACCGCCGACCGCCGTGACAACACGACGGGCCGAAACCGGTGATGTCACAGCAGCAACGCCAAGAGTCTCGTTAACAGAACAGAACGAGGGATGCAAGCCCAACGCCTCTGCGGCAGAGCTGGGCAACACGGCACCAGCACCCAGCCTGGGCGGGCTCCCCCTGACGGTTTGGGCTGGGAGGGGTCTCTGTCGGGCTGGTAAACCCACGTCCCAGTTCTGAGGCAGGACGGCCAACCTGCCTATGACCAACGGTGTTTTGAGCTTCTTGGTCCTAACTCCAGCTCTCGCCATTCCACAGCAGATGCAGACACCTCCTAGAGCACTACTGAACCAGCCTTCCACAACACGCTGTTTGCAGCCAGTGTGAAAACTTGTTTCTAAAAACCTCCCCTTTAATTTTTTCCAGATGCACATTTGGTAGACAACTAAATGACTGAACTGCATGAATGAGTAATGTCTCTGCATAAAAACACGGAGGTTTCACAGTACAAAATCATGAATCAGAAAACTTGTGCAAGCAAGAGCATGAACAGGGGATGCAATTATTATTTTTACAGTTCGTATATCCATTCAATTTGGGGTCCCTTTGAAATATTTGAAATACTAGGAAATAATGAATACATTCAACCAATTTTAAAATGGTACTGAAAGTGCCGCAATACATAAATATACATTTTCATGCACAGGGCATATGTGCCTATGATTTCCCAGCTAAATGGGACACCTCACCGTCGGCTGCTTTTAAACATCAAGGAGTAGCACAGGCAATCACAACAAATGCACGTCCAGAATAAGCAGGCATCTAGCATATATTTTGCAACGCAGCCTTGCTTCGGAAAATCAGCCGCTGATTTTCAGATCCCGAAAAGCTTTAGAAGTGAGTGCATTTTGCTGCATCTGCCCTTACTTCAGCCTGGGCGCTGCCGCTGCAGCTCTGGTGCTGTAGCATCACTGGTCACGAGACTCGTGTCCTGATCAGCGTCTCTTCGGGCATCCCATCCGAAAATAATTTTCATATGACTGTCTGAATGCATCAGTATCAGAACTGCTCCCTGGAAACTATTTTGGACGAAATTCCTGCCATAGAGAAGATTCTGAAGTCCAAGAAACTGTTCGTCGTCAACATGGGAAAGAAAGAATAAAAAGAATGTGATTTGTAAAGCTGGTAATTTAGATTCTGATCTGGTACGTGGGAAAATGTTAGATTTCTTTAAACAGCATTTTTTGCTTTTGGGTATAGACACATCTCCATTCACTGCCGAATGGAGATGCTGACAGACCTCAGGTGCTGCTGGCTGGGACTGCTTTCTGCTTTTTGTCTCTGCTCTCCTCCGGAGACGATTCTGGGCTCATGCGTAACAGTGCGTATCTGGGTAATTACTAGCTCCAGAGAGCTAGACCTCGCCTCTTCTAAATGAAAGATCTTTTCTTCCAAAGAAACATTTTGTCCTCAAGAATAAATGTATCTGCAGTGCTCTGTGTTACCACTGCAAATAATTACCACTACCAGAACGCGCAGCCCTTATGTGTTTTATTTAACAGTCCACTACGCCAGCCACAGCCTCTGCTACCCACAGAAACTTTTCTCCGCCCGTAAAAGCCTGACATTAGGCCCTTTCAGCAACTTTGCACTAATGGGGAAGAAAACTTTGCCTTCAGCTTCAACAACGTGCCTGTACCTCCTGCGTCCGCGCAGTGGTACCTGGGCGGGCGCGGGGCGCAGCCGGGAGCATCCCCTGTAGCCTGCAGCAGGAACTGTCAGGCAGTGATTTAGAGTCTGGTGACACGGGGTCGGAGTCCAGCCAAATCACACGGCACAAAATCCTCCTAAATCGAAAATGATTTTGCTTTGCTGCATTATGCTCCATAATCTGTGTTTAATACTGCCCACATCTTCACTTCTGGAGTGACACCAGCTCCCTCTAGGACAAATCGCTCTCAGGATTGTTCCCAGCAAGCACCACGCAGACGCTGATGACGTTTTCCATCCATTTTCTGACATCTGAACGCAATTCCTTGATTTTTATGGCCAATACTCTCTTTGCCCTGGCCAACACACGTACGTGCATTCGAACTCCTCCCACGTCGCGTGCCTTGGTTCTGGTGTACGGGTGCTCGAAGACAGACAGGTATTTCCATCTCATATCCCTCTTGTGAAGAATTTTGGTACACAGAGTGAAAGCTGGCATCCAGAATCATCCAGACACCAGAGACACTGAGATTTTTTTTTGTATTCAGCACCACAGAGCCAGGTCCCAACTTCTTAAACAGAAATCTGCTAAAAATGCATTTTGTCTGCAGGTATCATGCAGCACAAATCTATGCATCTCAGCCAAAGTTCTTATCAACAAGATTATCAAGAGACTCCCTCATTTCTGGCAAATCTAGAAAAAAAAATTCAAAACAAAACACAATTTTGGCACGTCACAGCTTATGGACAGAAGCTGAAGGTAAAAAGATGAATGTCGCAAAACAGAAAGTAACGGGTGCAGCAGGCAAACAGGAGAACCCCGAAGTCTGACATTTTAAGTTATGACTCCTTCCTAGATGTTGCCAGAAATTTGGAGCCTGCTGAGCATCATTTGAAGTCGCTCCCGTTTCCTCTGCAGCACTGGAACAAAAAGACCTGTGTGCAGCGACTACTCGTGTTCCTGGCATGCAGAACCTCGCGAGGATTTTGTTTGCTCTTTTTTCCTTTAACTGGAGGATGAATTGCATTAAGAAACGCTGTCGTGCTTGGTTGGCTGGGTATGTCTGACAACGTTTAACAGTTCTCGTGTGCACATCTAGGAAGGGGACTGGGAGAACTGGGAGCCGTCCTTGCCACCCCTCTGCCCCACAAGCAGCTCGCGGTGCCTTTAGCCTCTGCGAGCCGTTCCTTTTTGAAGGGCTGTTGAGGAAGGCAGGGTGTGCAAACAGCTGGGCTGGCTTTGGGCTGGCTTTGGGCTGGCTTCGTTCTGCGTCCCGCTGCGTGCTTTATGGCCTTTAGTCGAGGACGGAAAGCCAGGCTGTGCAGTGAGCATCACGCTCTCCAACAGCAGGAAGGCAGTTCTGAAAATAAGATGTTTTTCAGCACTTCCTGAAGGCATCCAACCTGGAAAATAATTGTGCAGTCCAACCCCAGTGGCCCAGCACCAGCACGCTGCAGCCCATGGACAAAGCTCCGTGAGGACTTTGCTGAAAAAACGCTTCTGCCTTTGTCAGCTTTACCGAGCTATTAGCAAATACATGTCTATTTCACAAGGGAAAAGTAAAAAAAACAGCGGAATTTAGATTTCTGTCAAACAGGAAGGAGAAGAGGTGTGATGAGACCCCTCCCGCGCTGCTGTGCTTGCTGCGCAGTGACCCTCTCGTTGCAGGCCATGCCGAGACGTGGAGCCAGCGGGGCAGAACCCACCCACGGGCTGGGCAGAGGAAGCATCAACTTTTTATTCTGGGGGCAAGCGAACAAGAACTGTGCTTGGAGGTCGCTAAAACCGTTAATTTACAACTTCCCTGATGTTCACCGATCAATAATAAATCAGGGAAGAGAGTGCCTTCTGCAACACTAATAACCTGCTTCCAGGTACTCAGGGAAAGTTTTTCTGCAACTGGCGAAGCGAGGCTCGCAGCTGGAGATCTCTTTGGAGCCCCACGTGCCGGGGCCCCAGGAGGTGCAGATGGAGATCATTAATTACCGCCCTGCAACGTGGCTGTGGAACCAGGAATTTTTCATCTTCTTGGGAGCACTCGGGGTCTATTTGAAGCGGTGCAGAATTGAAGATAATGACTCCATTATAACAGGTGGAAGCAACAGCACTGCTCTGTATTAACACAGCGTGCTAACTGCTTATGGACTAGAGAGGAAGGAATTAGTCCCCCTCTGAAAAAATCTGTGCGTGCTAATTGCTTGCTGACCACAAATATTTTTTCTCTTGCAATTCCCATCCCGCTTTGGTGTTTTGCAGCTGGGAGCTGGAGGGCACAAGCAGAAGAAAACAAGGAGGTATTTGGGGAGGTTTCTCTGAATTTTAGCATCCTACTGCCCTGAAGGAAAATGCACTCAAGTACTGTTAAGAGAGAACTGGCCTCCTCAGACATGGAGAAGGCTGAGGTACTTAATGAGTTCTTTGCCTCGGTCTTCACTGCCGGTCAGGCTGCCCAGGTCTCTCGTGCCCCTGAAAATCCAAGTGGGGATGGGGGGAGCAAAATCCTTCCCTGTGTAAGAGCGGAGCAAGTCTGAGACCACCTGATGGGACTGAACGTCTACAAGTCTATGGGGCCGGACGGGATGCATCCCAGGGTCTTGAAGGAGTTGGCTGATGTGGTTGCCGAGCCGCTCTCCATCGTATTTGAAAAGCCGTGGCTGTCAGGCGAGGTTCCCGGCGACTGGAAGAAGGCAAACATCACTCCCATTTTTAAGAAAGGGAGGAAGGAAGACCCGGGGAACTACAGGCTGGTGAGTCTGACGTCTGTGCATGGGAAGATCATGGATCAGATCCTCCTGGAGGAGATGCTAAGGCACATG
>VXAV01009940.1:11976-59230 GCA_013399715.1 Alectura lathami | reverse complement strand
GGAGAGGAGAGGAGAGGAGAGGAAGAGAAAAGGGAAAAAAGGAAAAAGAATAAAGGAATAAAGGTAAAAGAAAAAAGAAAAAAAGAAAAAAGAAAAAAGAAATAAGAAAAAAGAAAAAAAAAAGAAAAGAAAAAAGAAAAGAAAAAAGGAAAAAGAAAAAAGGAAAAAGGAAAAAAAAATAAGAAAAAAGGAAAAAGAAAAAAAAGGAAAAAAGAAAAAAAAAGAAAACAGAAAAAAAAAGAAAAAAGAAAAAAGAAAAAGAAAAAAAGAAAAAAAAAGAAAAAAGGAAAAAAAGGAAAAAAGAAAAAAGAAAAAAGAAAAAAGAAAAAAGAAAAAAGAAAAAAGAAAAAAGAAAAAAGAAAAAAGAAAAAAGAAAAAAGAAAAAAGAAAAAAGAAAAAAGAAAAAAGAAAAAAGAAAAAAGAAAAAAGAAAAAAGAAAAAAGAAAAAAGAAAAAAGAAAAAAGAAAAAAGAAAAAAGAAAAAAGAAAAAAGAAAAAAGAAAAAAAAGAAAAAAGAAAAAAAAAAGAAAAAAGGAAAAAAGAAAAAAAGAAAAAAGAAAAAAGAAAAAGGAAAAAAGAAAAAAGAAAAAAGAAAAAAGAAAAAAAGAAAAAAGAAAAAAGAGAAAAAGAGAAAAAGAAAAAAGAAAAAAGAAAAAGGAAAGAGCAAAAAGGAAAGAGGAAAAAGGAAAAAGAAAAAGGAAAAATGAAGAAAAGCTAAAAGAGGGACAGGGAGAGGGAAGGCAAGGCGAGGCAACTCTACTTGTTCTGCCTCTGCAAAGCGCTGCTTTCCCACCAGACGACAGCCGGCAGGACTGAAGGGGCCCGGCCCGGCAGGCTGCTGGAGCCGCCCCGCCGTGCAGCCCTGCAGCAGGTGCTGCTGCTGCTGCCAAGGCGAAGCCGCTGTCCCGCGCAGCTCCCCGGGGACAGCCCGCACTCGGGCAGATGCGGGTCCTGTGCCGCAGACCCCAGCCTGGCGTCCTGCTGGCCGCGCCTTTGCTTGGGGCCCCTCCGGCCCACAGGCACGCGTGCTGGGGTTTAAATCCTGGTGGTTACAAAAACTGGGGAAAATAGGGGCGTTTCCTGGAATATAATAATACATTTGTGTACCACGCGAGTAGGGAGATACAGAGCTGCAGAACCATTACCATAGGTTGGCAGAGACCTCTGAGGTCGCCCAGTCCAACGCCAGCCCACCACCAGCGTGCCCACCGACCCGTGTCCCCAGGTGCCACGTGCACACGGCTCTTGATGCTTAATGCAGACACAGTTGGAAGCTGCATTTCCTTCCTTACCATTTGTGTGACTCGGAGCATGCCCCAGGTCTTAAAACAACTCGCATCTAGTTTCTTACCGCTTTGTCATTTTAACTGTTTAGTCTCTGATGTCACTTGATAACTCACTTGAATGCGGACATCACTTCAACAAGCAAAGACCCAAATCCACTCCTTTTTTCACCCCCCAAAAAGTTAAACAACGCTTTGCTATTCACTCACACTTCTTAATCACACGAACACTGAAACGAGGGTAGCTCCGCGTCAGCCAACAAAAGCACGGCACGTGCCACTCCGTGTGCAGCACGAGGCGGCGTTACTCTCCCCCTGCTCACACGGAAAATGCCCACTGCTGTCCGCAGCGTTAAGGCGAGATGCTGCACGCTGCATCCTCATGCCGAAGAGGTGCCTGGGTGATGCCCCAGGGCCGAGCAATTACGGCATCGACCGCGGCCGCAGCCGGGAGCGCCTGCCTGCCAGCTGCCCCACGGCCACGGGGCTTGTTCCCATTAAGGACAGCTGCCCTCCTGCCTTCCCGCAGCCCCGCGACCTCCTGCTCCCCCGGGCACCGCGTGTCCGCTCATAATTGACTCTGCCCCTGCATCACTTTCTTACTATTATGTCGGAGAGCACTATTTAGCCCAGGGACAAGGGTAACCCCGCAAATGCGCTGCCGCATCTGAGCAGATTGTTTTAATGAGGCTGCGAGTGGGTTTAAACGCTCTGCTGGAGTTTTCCCGAGATCTCAGACCCTCACAAACCTTCATCGTCCCATACACCAACCTGCAGGCAGCACGAGGGCTGCTGAGCGAGGCACAACCATCCGAGCAAGAGCTAAACCTTGCTCTTGCTCCATGCAGGAAAATAAACTGTTTAGCTCTACAATTTAATAAAAAAAAAAAAAAAATTACCAGATCCCCTAACATCGCCACACACTGCTCGATTAAATACGAACAGAAATCACCTGCTGCTGTACGCTCGCACGGCAGCTGAGCCAAACTCGGAAGCCCGCTGCAAACTGAGCATTTCCACGACACGCCACGCCCCCACGGAGCTCAAAGGCGAGGCACTGTCCCCAAGGCAGCCCTTACACCAAACCTGCTGCCGCGTTCAACAGCCAGCAGCCCGCACAGTCAGCCCTCATCTTCAGGATTCACCGCCTGCACCCTTCATAATTTCTGCAGTTTTCTGAATGCCTGGAAACTCTGCTGAATCACAGCCTGCGCACGATGGCACATTCTACTCTCTACAAAAACCGAGTCCTGACAACCAGACCTGCTGCCTAAAGATGAACTGTTTGAGCTCACGTCTAAGCAACAGAGCTTGAAAAAAGTCTGCCTCAGCTAGGATACATTGCCAGCGTTATTCACTCAAACACAAGCTTCTCCTCCACGGCATGGAAGAAGTTGAATTTATCTCAGGGAAGAAGTTGAATTTATCTCAGGGAAGAAGTTGAATTTACCTCAGCTCCTTCCCCTACCCCCTGCTATTCTGTTAGGCTCCAAAATTTACATTTTTAAGAGAAAGAGGATCCTATTTTCTGAATGCAAACACATAAAACAAACCATGCAGGTTTGTTTTTGAACAATACTTTTTCTTCCCAGTAAAAACAATGCACGTATATGGTTGCACTTAAAAAAACCGAGACTCACAAAAAGACCTTGCGCATACAAATTGAAACAAGATGATGCAGCCAGAACAAAAAACGAAGGCGACAGAAGATTTCTCTTTTAGACCCTTTCTGCTTTAGCTTTGTTCTTCTTCCACTCTGCCAAACAAATGCAGTAAAAACAGGTAACGTTTGTATATATTTGCAGAAGAGCATTATTCAATTAATACTCGCTGCTTGAATTCAATAAATTCAATAAATTTGATTCAATAGCCCCCAGCAGCCCGGAATTTCAGCACGCTGCCCCCCTGCCTGGTGCCCCCTCCTGCCCTGCGCGGGCTGTCCCAGAGCGCGGCTCGCACTCGGCAGCCCACGGCTGTGATTTATCAGCCGCCAGCCGAAGCAGGCAGCTTATCCCCTGACGTCTGCTCCACGCACCGCGCTGTAGGAGCCCAGTTCTTCCCCTCTCCCTCCTCTGATTGCGTCTTTTTCTTTTTTCTTTTTTTTTTTTTAATTAAAGATCTCGTTCCCCATTCCCATGCAAAACACAGTCAAAAAAACGCTGAACAGCCACGCGCCCACGCAAAATTAATTTGCAGGTTTTATTCAGCCTGTGGACCAGAAGCTCCTTGCGCTGCCCCGCAGTACACCGGATTGCCATCGACAGCGGGACACCTCCCGTGTAAACACAAGCCGAAGACGGTTCCGCCAGCTTCAGGGCTGCCAGTTAGTTTTGTGGTAATAAATTACATTACGCGACTCATTTCATCTCCAAACACTCTGCTGTAACACGATGCTGGGCGAGTGACTCTGCAGGGAGAACCTACAGCAAACCTAATTGAGTTAACTCCTAACGACAACGAGACGCAGCTTCCACCCCTTGGTCTGCTCAGTTCTGATTCCCACCCTTTACAAACAGCCAGGGCTAAAGGCACAACAGCGTGCAGCACCCACAGACTTAAACCTCAAAGCTTTTCAGACGGAAATTGGGGTAGAATTCTACTGTTTCCCAGCAGCTCTGAAGCCCGGAATGGCTCTCCTGGCAGGCTGGGCCACAGGCTCGCTGAGCATTTCATGCCTGCAAACCGCAGAGAGCAAAGTCTGGCGTTAAGCGCGAGTTAAGGGCTGCTGGGAGCCGTAAGCGCTCGCGCAGTGCTCCATCACCATCAACGAGAGCAAGGAAATGGTGCTACAGCACGAGCCTTCCTGTCGCTGACTGTATTTCTGGAATCTGACATGGGTAAGACAAGGAAAATTACCATTAACATTGCATAAAAATCAGGAAACATGTTGTGTCTCTCATTTAACCTTCTTCCTCTCTCATTCCTTCTTATTCCACTCGTATCTTGACTCACTTATTGTTCATCCATTTTTCATGGACTTCGTTTCCATGCAGATTCAGCTGCTCCCAGTCTGTCATTTTTTAAATCTCCCTTCCCATCCCTCTCCTCGCAGCACATTTTTACCCTTGTGAGCCTCACCTTCCTCCCACCGATTTCGTCCCCAGCCTCTACCACAGCCCCGCGGCTCCTCACCGAGCCCCTCTTGGCCTCCTCACCTGAGCGCGGGCTGGCAGGGGCTACACCGTGACACACAACGCAGAGCTCATCTGCACCACGACGCACCCCCACACGGCCCTACGCAACACCAACAGGAATTTCTTCGTGTCACCGCAACCCACGAGCCCACCAAACCCAGCCCGCTGTCTCAGAGCCGCCCCAAGAGGCGGCAGCACTGTCACCAGAGAACCAAGGACAGACGGGGAGGAACTTAACTCGCTTCTTCTAGCTCTAGCCGTGTTTTTGACCAGCAGTGGTCTTTACCTCCCGGGAGGCGTGGATTACCTGCACGTCTGAAGCTGTGCCCAGACTGTGCTTTGCAAAATTAGCTTGGACTCCTAACAACAAAACTGTGCTGCAGAACCAAAGGATGCAATCAGCTCATGAGCAATGGATTCATTTGGCTTAAAATGGAAATAAACCTTTTTCATTAAATCTTATTAATTTAATGCAATTTACGCAAATATAAACACGCACGTGTGTTGTGCATTCGTTTGCAGTCTCACCTGCAGCTGCCCCTTGCCGGCTTTTCAAGCACAAGGACTGCACGTTCATGGCCACTTGCGCGGTGGACATCAGGGACGGAACATCAGGGACCGGGGAGGATTTCCAGCAGCAAAGCCAGCAATCTGTAACAATCTGAAGACTTAATTTTTTCTCGAGTCCGAGCTGCAGCACTCCCATGCCCTCTCTGACGTGAGTACTAATGTACTCCGTACAGCGGAGACTGGGCTAAAACACTCAGCGAGGTCTCTGGGTTGTGCTACAGTTTTGTCATATACCTAAACAGTAAACTGTAATTTCAGCTCACAAATGGAGCCAAGAAATTTATAATAATTGCACGTACAAGACCTGCCCAGACATACCTGAGACTCTACCAGCTGCACAGGCTGTGGATGCGGGCTGTGAAACGCGCGCTATGCAGACAGCTGTTTGTGGAGGCTAAGGAGGCTAAGGCACACATGCAAACACGAATTTGGCCTGCAAGACGAGCTGGTCTCATTGTTCCAACCACGGCTGCGCAGTCTCACCCGGCGCCCTGAAGCCACCCACGAGCTCTGCTCTGGCAATTCAAACAGAACGTGTTTCCTCTACACCAGCGCCGTGGAGGTAAGGTTAGGTAAAGAGATCACTAACAAGCCCTGGAGAAGCGTTACTGATTAGTGGAAGTTTCAATGACAATTCCAAATGATAAAACACAAAACAGCTCCTCGTCATTCCATCACCAGGCAGGTTTTTCCCAGCAGGGATGATGGGTTCAGTTGAAAAGGCAAAGTCTTCACTAATGGTTTCATGTAAAACCCTTCCATCATGAGATAGATTATTGTAGACTTGCTTATTAATTAGGCAGGCATTTTTACAGCCCTGAATAAATTTCATAGCAAGGAAAAAAGCTTGTTATATGCCATTCTGCTAATAATGCAGAAAAAAAAAGTCCCACCTGTCCCTATCCCACATGCATGCCCCAGTCATTAGTCTTGAAATAGCAGCTAATTACATCAAAAATCAACTGCTAATTATGCCAAAAGACAACATTTCACCTGCAGAAGCCTGCAGCTCCCCAGGAGAAACACAGCTCTTCGCTCCCACCAGCGGCACCGTGCAGATACGTCTGCTCAGCTCCCGGGGTGGGACGGAGGGGAGATCTGCCTGCAGCGCCGGCAGGGCACGGCTCTCCGGCGCAGGGCTCCTTCCGTCCCCGTCCCCGCTCCCAGCCAGCAAGCCACGCAGCCAGCGCACACAGCGGCTGCCACCCCGCATTCACGAAGTGTCACCCGCTGCTACGGCACAGAGGAAAGCGATGCTTCCGTTTATGTCGACGTGTGAACAAACTGCAGTAAACACTGTCTTAGGGCCAATAAGAGACCGCAAATCAAGCCCAACTATTTCAATTTAAATATTTCACTCTACTGACCCCGTCTTTCCTAAATTTCATTTCAGTTCTGCTGTAGTGATATTTCTTCTTGGCTACACAAACAAAGAAAACCCATCAGACCCTTGGCTCTGCTCAGACAAACCTATGTCAGAATAAATTTGATGTCTTGAAACCTGGCAGTTACTGCTCCAAAGCATCAGAGGATCGAGAGGTTTCCTCCCCCCTCCTAAATTTCCAAGAAATTCTTTTCTACCCTCTTTGTCTGAGATGTGATGTGCTGCAAGATTCACACACAGCACCAAGACCTGGTCACAGCGCCTAACACCTCCCCAGCCCACCACAAAACGTCTCATCAGTGGCAACAAACCTGACGGAAAAATGGTAACGCTGCCTACATTCCTGTAGAAGATTTTTTAAGGGCAAAGAGACCGCAAGGACCGACAGGACGCGTGGAATCCCATCTCGCACTGAGGTTCCTGCTCCACGCCGTTCCAGACGAGTAGCAACGAAGGAAATTGAAGAAATACAGCCAGCTGTCCCCCGTACCATTCCTGCCATGGAGACCACTGCTGTGTCGTTACCCCACCGCCTCCTGGCCAGAGCCTGCACCCAAACGCCGCTCTCTGTACGTGGGCAAGATCCTGACTACAAACTTCCTCTGACCAAAAGGAACGTGTCAACGGGAGCTCCGCTCCTTGGGCCCACCACCGCACTGACATTGTGGCTCGTATCTAACTTGCACGAGGAGTTCTGGGAGAAGGATTGTGTTTCACACGACCGAAACACTAACAGAAAATCTGGAAAAACAAGCTGGTATTTCGCTTTGTCTCACCATTCCACACGAGTCAGCCCAACGGGGAGCAGCGCACTGCTTACTCCCTGCATTGCTGAGGGACAGCGACGCATGGCTGCACGGCTCACATCGCCCTCCGTCTGGCAACACCTGCCCGCACCCTGCACACGGCTTTAGAATAACCAACAAATTTTCCTCACTCTGACAAATCAGCACACGGATGCACGGAGAACGCAGCTCCCCATCGCCGCCTGCAGACCCCAGCGGAATGGCTGATGACATAACTCACGCACCCCTACCAAACACCGGCAACCTGCAGCCCAAACTGGATTGGGCTCAGCCACTTGTGACCCAACACATTTTTATCTGACATTCTGCTGTAAAAATATATTACTGTCAACAAGAGGTTAAAATGGAATTAAAGGAGTGGTATCACTGCGGAGCACGGATCACTCTTCCTTGGCTCGACTTCATCCCATCTCACCATCAACTACATGGAGCTAGAGATAATGGCAAAGGCTGGTGAGCAGCTGACAATATCCACCCACCTCTCTTTAACAAACAGCAGCAAGGGGAGAGAAGCAACACTAGCGCTGGGTGCCTGGGAGCTGCGGGGTAATCCTGCAGAAATAAATCCTGAACGCTGTCCCAGCTCCCACAAAACTGCGAGTCATTAAATTTCTCTCTGTGTCTTCACAGAACAAATCTGAAGTGTATTTCTAACTACCTTCCCCCTTCCACCTTTTTCCCCCTGGGGCTCTATCATTTCTTTAGAATTAACTGAAAAAGGGGAGTATGTTTACAGATCAGAACACGTCGCAGGGGCGGTTCATGGAGTCTGCATGAACACAAGGCTCTGACCACTTCGAGGTGTCGGATCTCAAGGGAACAATTCAAAGAATGAATTTGTACTTACTGTGTTTTTTAAGGCCTGTTAGGTTTTACTTCTGCCAGCCGCAGTGTTGTCTTTTTAACTGAGACAAATTGTAAACGTATAAAAATACGGATTGCGGCAGAGAAAGGGCGCTGACACATCACAACAGCGTCACCTCAAGAGCACGCATGTGGCACGTGTGTCACTCCATCAAAAACGCAACCAGAAGCACCAGAAAGATATTCATGGTCGGGCTGCAAAACGCACTATTCTTAAACCATGTCATAATGGGAAGGGAAAGCTATAAAGAATATTGTAATAATCAAGGCAGGCTATAATTTTCTTGCCCCATGTTCTGTCAACACTTCTTCTTTTTTTTTTTCTTTAATTCCTTAAAAGAGTAATTTTCAGGGGGAAAAAGTCTTACATGAAAGGACTCCACTTCATCTGAAATAAGGCTTTTCAAACCAAAGGAGAAAATCTTATATCCCAATAAAACAACAACAAAAAAAATCTCTTTAAAAATCTCATAATCACAGCCTCCAAGCAGGAGTGCAGTTATTCCATTTTCCTCCAAATTTCTAAACAAAAGGTAAGCCAAGGCCTTTACCGGCCTTTCCTTGGCTAGGAGCGTCCGCAGCTGCTGCTGAAGACTCATTCCCTCAAAATTCTTCAAAATTCTTGTTGGCGGTCAGCTTGCTAATGCCAACGAGCCGGGTGTCAGCGAGGCCTCCAAGACGTTCCCCCGAACCTCTGTAAGCTCCTTGACGCCGAGCATGTGGAAGCTACCACTGGGGAACGCTGGCTGCCCAAAACTGTTCAATGTCACACGTGAGAACGTTGCTGCTGGAGATGCTTGCTGGCATGAAGGCTGTTTGAAGAAGTTCCTCTGAGATTTCTGTGACGACGTTAATTTAGGGCACACGTTTCCACACACTGGCGTACGTTCTCCGTTAACTCACCGCAGTCTGCTTCGCCTAACGAGCCCCCATCTAACAGACCGCAGACTTGTTCAGCACCCCAGTGTTTATCCAGGGAACGGTACCAAAATGTCCGTATCCAGTTCTACCAGAGCCCAAACTAAATCACTGCTTTACTACCGACCACACTGCCTGACTGACTTGGGCTGAACTACTGCACCTGCATCGGCGCGAAAAGTTCCGATTTTACTTAGTGTGGGTGAAGGAGTAACTCACCATTCTGTTCCCTGCAGGCGTTCAGGTTCTGAAGATGTTGCTCCACTTCACTCCGTTAAGAGTCTCCAGCCAAGCCCTTGGCGCTGCCGCCCGTATTCCAACCGACCGCGCGTTGGGTTGAGCTGGTTACAGCCTGCCTGGCAGTTTGGCTCACAGCTCAAAAGCAGCCACCGAGTGTTTTTAGTGCCACCACAAAGAGCAGTCAGGAGTTCAAACTAAAGAGCATGACAGATATACACGATGTCACATAAATACATGAGCCCAGGTTCAGGAACAAATAAATCACAGGGAAAAATAATTTAATGTCACCTGTTATTTCAGAAGAAAAAAACAAGTGTTTTAACCTTTCTCTCAGGGGGTTAACAAACATAATTCAACATAATATCAAACATAAAGAAAGATGCATAAAACATAAGATTAGAAGGCTTTGATAAAAGCTAGATCTTTCATTTAATTCTTTTATCTCATCACGTAGTAATATGAAGCACAGGAATGCTCTCGGCGATGTTTAGCAACAATTCATCAATCTTTTCCCAATGAAAGTCAAGTGCTTCTCACTACAAACCAGGGATCTGGAGAGCATCCCTCCTCGCCCTCGCTGAGCTCCAGCACCTCCTGGCGATGCCAGAGCCGGAGACTGGCCAGCTCTGGAAGCAGTAATGGGCTAAAGCAGGGGTAAGGGCTGTTTCACGGACCTACGATCCCTCTCCTCAGCTTGTTGTGTCAAAACATCAATTCGGTTTTTCTTTACGGCACTGACACGTCTCGAACTTTTGTTCCTTATTAACCAACCATGAGATCGCCTCCAAGGCTGGAAATCCATGCAGACTTCATTTTATGTTTTAAGGTCAACGAAGGGGAAGGAGAACAAAACCAAAGAAAAGTGGTCTCTAGGAAGGAAATTTAGCTTTGTGGATCACTTCGGTGAGGAGCAGGCGCAAGAAAGATGCTGCTAGCAGATGTGTTTGCTAGCCCAGGTGGAAGCGGGGATAGGAAGGAGGTGGGATAACTGGTTTAGGTTCCCTGATTATTACTAAGGCAAAAGCAGTCGTGATGTTCTGAAGATTTGTTTCCAACAACAAAAATAAAGGAACAGAAGTAACAGCTCACTCAGCCAAGAGGGAAGGATGCAACGCGGCAAAAGGCCATGCAGCGACAAGACGGTTGACCAGCAGGTGCATTCCCCATCCCTAACACGTCTGCAGAATTTCCAAGGAGGTTCCCACATCATCCCACCCCTTCTGACTCTGCAGCATGCTGGCAAGCACAGGTCTTTCAAAGAAATTCCTCTGAGGGCTCACAGCCCTCGCTTCTAACCTCCCAGGGCAAGGCACAGCCACCCGCCACGTGCTGAGCAGCTTCCCAAAGAAAAACAGCAAAACTGGACAGCGTCCTGAGCCAACAACCACAGCAAACACAGCTGACAGAGTACAGAACTGTGATTTCTGTGTGAGCAGCAGATGAGGGGAATGGTGGGTGCCCCATCCCGGGGGGTGTCAGGGCCAGGCTGGGCGGGCCCTGGGCAGTCTGATCCGGGGGGTGGCAGCCAGCCCCCAACAAGGGCTGGGGTTTTTGGACACTCTTTAATGGTATTATGTATTTTTTGTATAATTCATGTGAGCTCTTTTTGTGGCTGTGAGAAAAAGCGGATTCACAAAACAAAGCCAAGTGCGTGCAGAGCACTAACCCAGACACACAGAAATGTCCCCACCAAATGCCACCTGCCCTGTAATACTCTTGGTGAGTTCAGCTTTGGGATTTTTAATGCAAGTCCCGTAATAGATCTTGCCACGCTTCCCTGGTCTCCTTACGACAGCATCGCGCATGGATTGGCTTCATGTATTACCGCTGCTTCATGCAACCCAAATATACTCTTAGAGCAGCAGTGCTACCATAAACACAGGTATCAGCAAATTCATTCTGTGTTATGACTGCCATCAATCTATCAGAGCTTGTCAGCCGCAGAACTGTCCATAAAGCCCCACTGCTTAACACCCAGCAACCTCGGTAACAGAAAAGCAAAACTAAAAGCACACCACTAAATGCTGCAAGTCAGAAAATGCACAATATTTTAAGTTTAAATAAATAAATAAATAAATAAATAAATAACACAATTTCCTTTAGTTTTAATTTCCAGCCAACCTGTTTGAGCAACGGCTGTGATTTCTGAAGCGACCTCATTCCTGGTTTTTGTATCAAAGACGCCTGTTTCAACGGTGTTGTGCACTGCGCTCTGCACCTGGTTGCAACACATCACTGAATTCTGCGGGTGGGCCCCATGCAAAGAGACCCTGTGAGCAAAGCAGGGCTGCAGTGATGCGCTAAATTAATAAAGCTGTGCTGCACAGCTCCAGATGGATCTCCTTAAGCCCCCTGCGCATCCCAAGCCAACCTCCTCACAGGAGGAGTTCTGTGGGATAGTGCCGGAGGAGCTGCGATGGAGGCCGGGCATTTTGGGATGGCTGCGTTCATCTTGCATGAAGCAGAGCTCTGATTGCATCTCATCTGCATCGTGAGCACAATGGAATTGGAGGAACAGAAGAGCCCTGGATTAGTTCCCTTTAGCAAGGTAATCCTGATAGAAAAGGCACAGCCCTTTAATCATCTGTGCCATACCCTTCATCTTCCACCTAAAAGAAGTGGTTTCTCAGCACAGCCAGCCCCATCCGGGCACACAGCAAGGCAGGAAGGAAAACCCTGCTGCACGGGACAGCTACAGCTGAACTGGGTATCGCAGCACAAAGGCACCCGAACGACACACAACAGGGGAACAGTCTGCGCTGACAGCTAGGGAGGAGCAGGGCAGATGACCAAAATTCCCTCTGCATCTCTGCTCTTTATTATGCTATCAACCTGCTTGATTCTCAGGAGCAGTTCGGATTCCTGCCCCAGCAAAGGACGGGTTTAGCTCAGCAGAGAAAAAGGCAAGCCTCTGATTTGTATTATCCCTGATGCCTTTTGACAGAGCTCCTCAGGTGGTGCTGCGAACAGCACCGAGAGCTGCTGGAGAAAGGGTGGCCTGGGGCCGGGACAGAACAGAGCGGCTCTTGTGCTCGCAGAGACAACAACACATTTTAGATAATGTGTCCACAGCAGCCCAAGTAAGCTGGATCCCAGGGAATGGCAAGCATCAATCTGTGCAGCAGCTAGAAAGCGAGCGTCGCCCACAGGAGGCAATCCGCTCGCTGGCATGATGGTGATGAATGGTGACTTCTCTGCAACGCTACAGGTGCAGGATGGGGAACAACTCACTCGTCTGCAGAACTGTAAGTAAAAGCTCTGCCGGCATCTTAGCACTGCTGTGACCTAACGGGGCTGCAGGAGGAGGGAGATGGAGAGACCAGCAGTGCGCTGTTCCGGTGTTTTTATCTTCTCTGCCACCTGTTAAAAACAGAGCAGAAACAAAACAAATCTCTCCCCAGCTGGGAGTGCAATGGATGCTCCCTGCAGAACAGAGCCGTGGGAAGTGGAGAGGTTTTATTCTAGTGAGGCAGATGCAGGATGGATAGCAGAGTTTGTCGGGGGAGCTTCTGAAGGATCCTGCACCGAAAAGCAGTCCGTCAGCAGGCAGACAATTGTCAGAGCAGCAATTTTATAAGTGGGAAGGGTAAGCAGGTTAGCAGATTACAGAAGAGATTTTAAAAGCATCAACATTGCTACTTGACACTAAGAAGACTACAAAAAACAGGCAAGAGAAAGTCAGAGTCCTCCTGAGCTCAGCGAGCAGAGGAGTGGGTGGCATGAGCTGATCTGTCTACCAAACAGCAGCAAAAATTACGAAATTGCAGAGGCAAAGCTGCTTGGGGGCAGGTGGGAATGTGTAGCACAGCATCTCTGCAAAACCTGGAAACGTTTGGAGGAGAGACTCAGCGCTGACCAGCTAGCACGGTCAATTAACAGGGCTTGTTGCAGATTTGCACTTTCAAACATACGCATGATCTGGGGCTCTTCTTGCACCAGCACTCAGACCACATTATTATTACACCAGTAACATCCATCGTATGAAAACTGGCTAAGACGCCCTAGGAGTCCAAAAGCCAGGAAGAACCAAAGTGTCCGAAGCCTCACGGGCTGCCAAAGAGGCCTGTTCTAGACCTGCTCTGCTCTGGGTCCTCAGGACACGAGGCTTTTTTCTCCCTTTTCCTTAATAAGCAGAGGATAAACATAGATTAGAACAAAATGGACAAGAGGAAACTTTGCTGAGAGCAGAGGAACCTCTGACAACCCATTTCTGGTTGCCCAGGTTGAGTCCCACCAACAGCACAGTTTGTTCTGGTGTCATGACAGACGACGCCACCGCCTGCAGCCCACATACCCAAGAACCAGACGGATTATCTTCATAAATGCCACTACATGGCACTTGGACAAAAGAAAATAGATGGAAGCCAAAAATAAAGCAACACTTATTTTTCTTTTCTTGCATTCTTTAGGATTTTGCCTTCAAATGGAAAACATGTGCATTAGATGAATAAGTTAGACCACGCAGCCGAAGCCTGTGGCTGAGCAGGCAATGTGCCCATCCATCAGGGAGTCAATAGGGGAACCTGCCCAGCACGTCAGCACCCCACGGACATCTCCAGCCTGATCGGGGAGCGCATGCATTATTAACGAAACGCTGAGAGCAAACATGCACCACATCGGAGATAAGCAGTGGTCAATGGAAATTTCAAAAAAAGGTACAAGGATCAGCAAACAGGAGAAGCGACGCTTTCAAAGCCTGGACAGTGGAAGCTGCATCCTGTCAGGGAGAGAAAGATAAAAGTTTTATCTGAGCCACAGATAATACAGGGGAGGGGGGAATTGACAACGGTAGGTGTGACATCTCCGATGCTCTGCTGAAATGCATTTGGGCTGTGAGATGTCAAGGGCCGGGAGTCTATTTTCTGCAGCAAAGCTTGAAAGGATCCCCACAGCAGAGTTCAGAAACTGAAGTCTCTTACCTTCAAATGGTTTGCCAAGTTAAAGATTCATCAAATGCCTGGAGATACTCAGATATACAGCACTCGGGCAAAATGCATCTGACGGAGAGCAGATCCACCCGGTTAGGAGGGCCTAGAGCTTTTCTTTCTCTTTTGCAGAGTCTTGTTCCATATGAAAATGCTTCCCATGCACTGACCTTGGGTAATGATGTCAGCGCTTGGCAAGCATCAATATAAAGGATGTCAAGGAATCAAGCCCACACTCCCAGCAACCCCCCTCCAGCAATGCTGCCGTGGAGGACAGCGTTTTGGCCACCCCAACCCGCCCAACCTGTCGCTGCTGTGTTTGAAATGCATTGCAGCCTCTCCGAGCCTCAGACCCACTGTGCAACCACCACGGGCTCACGGCTGACAGGCTGGGCAAAAGAGACCAGAAGTCCCTTCAAGAACTAAGCAAGGTGGCACAGCAGAGGGTGCAACACCCACCAGCAGCAACGAGCAAGGGGAAAAGCGTTGGCATCAGGGGTGAGTTGAGGTTCGCAATCAAAACTCCAAAGGAATCGCTGTCCCCATTTAAATAAGTCGGTGTTCCTCAAAANAAAAAAATAAAAAAAAAAAAAAAAAAAAAAAAAAAAAAAATCAGAAAACAATCACAGTGATTGTGCACTGCCCTACAGACTTGGAGCTATCAGACACGAGGAGGGGGAAGCTGAAAAGATCTTTGTGATCCTCTGTGCAGCGACTGCTACCATCACCAAGGATGCAATAGAATTGATTAAAGTGGAGGCATCCTAGAAAGAGTCTGCAGAGAAGGATAACAATTAGCAATTTTCCTCAAGTCAGCAAAGCGGCACCCAGGGGATCAATCAGTACCAGCGGCTCCACGCAGCAACCCAAGCACCGCTGAGGGCAGAAAAAAGGCAGCAGCTCCTCAGCCTCTTATTCACCAGGAAATAAAACACGTTCTAGAGGATTTGCTCAGCAGCTTTTGAAACTCCTGGTTTTGCAGCCATGCCCCAGAGGGCTGGTCAGAGCCAAAACCTTGCCAGGGCAGGGGGAGAAGAAAAGAAGCTGCTCCTGCTGCAGGGTGGAAAAGGGGGGATTCAGGAGGGAGTCATTACTTCCACATTTCCTTTTTTTCTTGTTTTTTGAGAAGTTCCAACGGATTCCCTCAGGTGTCCCGGGATTCCTGCTGAGAAGCCCTGCACCCCAGCATTACTTACGGGAGGGTACGATGGTGTGTCACCCTTACGCAGAATTGGGACTTAGGGGACTTTGCTTTGTCTACACAACAGCAGATGGGGTCAAACTGATTATTGGGGGGGGAAAAAAAAAAAAAAAAGTCCCAATTGTTTTGCTCTTCTGAATGTATTTGGTGACTCTTAGGAGAAAGTAATTCACTGACCGATGAAGCACAAAGGTTTCACCCAATCTATTTCAGTTCTTCTGCATTTTCTAAACTGGATTTTTTAAACTGCATTCGTCACATGAGACTAAATCTGATTACAGTTCTGGAAGATTCCCCTGCTCCTCTGCTTTAAAGCAACACTGGGGATGAGGTAAGGAAAATAAGCAACTTTATTTCTGTAAGGCCATGGAGCCCTCTGCCTGTTTTAGATGGAGCAAGAGGGCCAATGGCGAGCCAGGCTGGCACGGACTGAAGGGACACGGGAAGGCACCCAACCCGTGCAACATCCCCCCCAGTTTCTTCTTTGGCTGAAAGAATAAATTGCGCTCTGAGAGACAGGAGATACCACTGCTGCAGAACGCAGACAGGGCACAACGAGGCGGTTCAGCAGCTCCCACGGAGCGCTCAGCTTTCAGCGTTGCATCCCCCCGCCGTGGCCCTCACCGGGTGCTGAGGCACCTGCACTAACAGCAAAAACCTTATTTCTGCGCTATTTTTCCTGATTTCCATACTATCTTTTGCTTCCTGTAACATACATGACTCAGATAAAATGCTTCTCTTTCCACCCACAGCCTCTCCTCGCAGGGAGCCAGGACACGGAGGTGACTGTCAGCAGGCTCCCGGGTACTTCGTGTAATTCCACAGACGGAAGGTGCCCTGCACAGCGGCTCTCTTGTCCTCCCCGACCTTGAGCGAGAGGACCAGGTATGGAAGAAAAACAGCCAGCTCCTTCTAATCCCAGAGGAAAACCCCAAAAGCAGGACTTGAAGATCTGGTGAAGATCTGGACCTCAGCCTGGTGCCTCCCCAGGCAGAGAGAGGGGGAAAAGGGGCACAGGACACAAATCCTGTCCGGCACGGGAGCAGGGGAATGGGAACCAGCTCCAGGGGTACAGATGTCTGCTTGCTGGGCGGGGTGGTGAAAAAAAGAGAGAAAAAAGGGAAAATAAAAAACTGAGACTGTGGCTGGAGGCCCCACAGAGCCCTGGGAAGAGGCACTGCCTTCAAACCGAGCATCAAGCACACTGGCTGCTCAGACGGAACGCGAGACATTGCAGATGCGAAATCAGGTGATGGAAAAACCACGCAAACCCCAGAGATAGACGCGAACGAACTCACAGATAGCCTGAAGTGTGCAGGTCTAATTACCAGAAAGACATTTAATACCTACCACTGTTTGCTGTTGTGGAAGAGTTACCCCAAGGGGGTGTCATGGGGTTCCGACAAAGAGAAACACAAGAATAGGAAGGAAACATACACCACTGACGTGCACGGAAGAAGAAGAAGAAGGGGGAAAAAAGGAAAATAAAGCCACAAAACCTGTCTGGCAATTACAGCTCTTTCTGATGATGACCCTTTCTGATGACCCTGATGAATTTAGAAGGTAAGCAGAGAGGAAAAAAAAAAAAAAAATCAAAGCCTCTCATGATCCAAAGAGAGCGTTTTTCTTCCACATAGACATAAGCCTCACCAGGATGAGGAGAGAAAAAGAAAAACAACAAAATGAACCTTTTCAGTATCTCAGACAACACAGACTCCCATGACCCTGCCAAATTCATCTTCCTTAGCAGTCTCCTACAACACCGTGATAACTTTCTCTCCTGTGGTTGCAGTTGTTCTGGAAATATCTTCAGAAGAAAGATCTTTCCTTTAGAGAAAACACTACAGAAAACATGATAAAGAAGGACTTTCTTCTGCCTGTCAGTTTTAAATGCCCTTAAAGATCTTGTGAACTTCACTGTAGGCAGGGCTTGAATTTAAATGCCAAGTGCAAAGGCTGTCTGGAACGTACATCTCCAGCAAACAAAGGAGAAAATACTTTTGGCAAGGGTGTCCAGAGCTGTCTGGTTAAATAAGCACCTCAGGACAGGAATTAATAAGATGGAATCAGAAGACAGCCTCCAATCTTCTGATGGACCAGCAAAACAAGCACCCTTTCAGAGGTCAAAAAAGTGGAGGGCTAATAGTGAAACAACTCAAAACTGCATGAGTGAGATGTCAAGGAGGAAGTGAGAAGTATTTTTAGACGCATAAATAACCTGCCAGGTTAGGCACTTCTTTTTATTGCCGTTTAATAGTTTATATAGCTGGAACATCATAAAAGGAGACGGTGAGATCTCAGCCTCAGCCCGCTCCTCAGGTTAGCAATCAGGCCATTCTCACAGCGGGAGAAACATGCCTTCACGTCGCCTCTGCCAGAAGCAGAAAGGTAACAATCTTCCTCCACAGTCTTTTTGCCTTTTTAAGCTTTATTGTTTTCCCTTTTTCTTTTTTTTTTTTTTCTCATTGATTCTTCTATTTGGAGCCCACGTTGCACATGAAGTGAAACAAAGCACCGAACATTACTCGTTCCAGTAATTCAGCCCTGCATTCTTCTGCATCTGCAAGTAGGCTGAACAATCAGTTATTTAGGGGCTGGTTATGTGAACGGGTAGAGAACACCTTTCCTACACCTACCCAACCTCCTCTGGCCACCCACTGCACCCCTGGAGCTGCTCATGGATGCAGAGGGGCAGGGAGGGAGGAGGACGGGAGCAAGGCACAGCACCAGGACCTCATACCACCCCAGGGGTGGGATTCCGCACGCTCCAGCAGCCGGGGAGATCCATCTGACTGCAGTACCACCTACTGCCACGCGGCTGGTGCGATGATTAGAAGGAAAAAGGCGAGCTTGCACGCGCCTGCATGGAGATGGTGTTCCTCTCTGCCTCCTTATCAGTGAGCACAGAATCTCGGTCTAAATTGTACTCACCCGTGAGTACCTCAGTCATCCGATTTCCAATTGGCACTTCTATTTGCTTTATTATCTGGGGCGTTTTTAAAGCTTGAATAAAAACAGCACAATAACTAAAAGCAAAGCTTATTTCTAGACGAACTGAGGTTGACTTTCCTTGCAAATTTTACTAACTACAAAAGGAACCTGAAGCCAAAACAACAAACAGCAGAAAGCTATTTAATTAAAGCAATTTCTGCCTAGATGAGGCTTGCACAATGCCTCCACTAAATAAGGTTCCGGGTGTTACCGAGCAGAAAAATTAGATGGCTAATAACTATGCAGGGAGGCATGCTCTGCTGTAGGAGAGCTCATGGAAGGAGGATGGTCTGTGGATAGAGGACAAAAGATAAGTGAATGTGGATAAAAAACAGAGATAAGGAAGGTGGCACTCAAAATGCAAGACCAAGGAAGAAGTAAAGATGTGTGCCAAGACACGAGGAGAAACAATCGAGCTGCGGGGACGTGACAGGAATGGGCAGCAGGGAGATTTGTAGAGGGTTTTTCTCCCGGTTCCAGACCAGCCGTGTGAAAGATTACTCTGTTTGCCTCCTCAGACGTCAAGGAAATCCTCCAGCCAGCTCCTCCTGAAAAGAATATTCACGGGCAGAGGAGCGAGGGCTGGGAGCCGGGCGCCAGATGTAGGTCAGGGATTAGAGCAGCGCGAGCTGGGGGGTGGGATGGGATGCTCCAGCCAGGACCTGCCCATTCTTCCACTAATAATAGGAATTATTCATCGTTCGAAAGATACATTACCAATCACAGCCGGTATTTACCTACAACACGATCATGTCTCTTCTTTATGTGCCTCGCTATGCACCTGTAGCTATGCTGACACAGTGACACCACCACAGATTTTTCCCTTTGGAGAACGTAAGTCTTGGATCGTCCCCTGAAGCAAGCAAGCAACTGGAGAAAAAGAAAGCAATCAGGATGTCCTGGCCTGAGGACAGACAGACAGACAGACATACAGACCCCCTGTGTCCATCCACTGCAGTGATGGAGCGGACAACTTCCTTCCAGCTGACATCTGAAACAAAATACTTTGGCAGAGTTGACACCAGCCTGCAGCTTCTGAGGCTGCAGGTCACCCCCTGCTGAGACAATCAGGTTCTAGGGAGAAATCACAAAGAAAGAGACAATTATAAATTCAGCTCTGGACCAGCCTGTGCGCTTTTGCATTGGCGATGTGTGCAAGATAAAAAGCTGGAGGCCAAATTCTTTCCTGCTGTGAAAAACAGAGGAGCAGGGTGAGGGAGCACGGGGAGGAACGACAGAGCTCAGCACATCACAGATTCCCTCCTGCAAGCCAGAGAACCAAAAGCAGTGATCAACCAGGAGACCTGGGTAATAGGAATGAGCAACAAAATCAGGCTCATGCTAACCGAACACAACAGCAGCCTCTAATATTCCACAGAACACCCGCTGCACCACGGCGATCGAGGCGCGCTGCGCTAGCACCGTGTTTGCAGCGTCCTGTGTCCTTCCCTGCCAAGGAAAAGGGCAGGGGCAGAGGAGAGGGGACGCAGGAGCAGACGGGAGAGAAGATCAAAGCTCCATCCCCACCGCAGGTTTCACATCCAGGTGGTTAAACCCAAAGCAGGAGGCTGCACAGCGCTGCCCAGACCTCCGCTAGCATCCCCTGTGTGAGAGCAGGACCCGCAGGCAACGCCGCTGCGCCCAGCAGGGCAAGCCCTGAGCTTTACAGCGTGCTTCACATCAGCTCTGTTACAGCTCCAGCTCCAGAGGGGCTTCAGGCAACAGCAGGGACATGGGGAACAAGCTTCCGCAGGCCGTTAGAGCAGCCAGCATCAATTCCAGCGGTCATGCACGGAAGAAATGCTCCCAGTGCAGCACCCAGCGAGCGAGGGCACCGGTCGCCCCAACCTCACACCCCACGCCCTTGGGCAAGGCAGGCGACCCAAAGCGTAACCGAAGCCTTCCCTGAGAGCACACGTTGTTTTCGTTAAAGTAACACTTGATTTCACCCAAACAAGACCACATTTTGCTGGTGACACGCACTGGCCACCAAGATATTCACTCCTAGCACAGCTTCAGCCTAAGGGAAATGCCCAGCGCACGCTTCAGGACCGCAGCCGTCCTCCGCTGACAAAAGCTGAACTGAGAGCAAAATGAGATTCATTCCTTAATTTTTAATGTAAGAAAATCAATGTGCTTTGGCCAACGAAAATAAAAGCCTTGAGAAGAGTTCAATACGAGGCACTCATTTTGATGAAGGAGCTAATAAACAATATCAGAAAGTGCAGAATGAAGTGAACCAGAATAAGAGGAAATTATGCAATTTCGCTGCGCATAGGTGTTATGAAAAGTTGTGAACATTTTGTGCTTCCATCCTAAATGCTGTGGCTAAGCCACTCCACAGGGAATACACAGGGGTGCGGAAGCAACCAGCATCTTAAAAACGAGCTGGCACCCGTAATGCCTGAGGTGGGAGCCCTTATAAAATCCCTCACGTAAGCAGCTGGGGAACAGAGAAAACTGGCACTCATAAACTGCTCAGAGGATATTTATAACGCTCGGGGTCCTTCATGTACACTGCCTGCTTTATTCATCATAAAAAAAAATCAATCTACAAGCTACATATGTATACAACTGTAATACAGCGGGATTTCTTTAGGGAATCGGAGTGCAAATTTAGAACAAAACGCACAGAAACGGGTCCGGGTCCCGACGAGCAGGCACCTGGGTGCCCCGGCGTGCTGCCCACGTGGCGGAGAACCAAGGACCTGCAGACGGGAACGCTGCAGCCTGCTGTTGACTTCTGATGGCACGAACAGTCAGTCTGGGATTTTTTGAAGCACCACACCCAAATCCCTCACTCAGACAGGTTTAACAGAATGCTGTTGTTCAGCGCTCAGCAAAACGAAAGGCGTTCTTATCTAAATCCCTCCTTCCGACATCCTTAATTTTGCTCACCGCCAGCAGCGTGCATTTACAACTCAAAGCCTCAAACCCAGAAAATTTTTGCTCGACTCTTGAGAAATTTCAATATTCGATCCTGAGCTAAGGACAGAAAACGAACTCGCAGCCTGAACCACCACCGCTTAATGCAGAAGAACCGCAGCGGGCGCGCGGGGCACGGCGTAACGGGGCCGCACCGCCGGGCAGCTGCCGCCCAAGCCCGCCCCAGCCGTGCTGCCAGGCGGCCCTGCTGCAGCACAGCAGCACCGGGGGAGCAGCTCCCCTGGACCGGAGCCTCACCGACGTCGCGGAGGAGTTTCACGGGGGAGCCCACGCGTCGCGCCAAGGAGCCGCAGCAGCGCCCTGCAAACCGCCAGCACGCTGTGCGCGGGGTGCTCCCCGCGATGCTGGCTCACGAGATGAACCAACAGCCATTCCTGTTTTCTCCTTTTTCCCCTTTTTCTCCTTTCCTGGCTATCTGAAGCGCTCCGGTAACCCACAGGAGCAGGAAATTTATGGCACAGAAAACAGCACTGTATCAACAGCCATCCCATTTCTTTCCCTCTGTTCACATCACAGTGCCAATATTATGCGTTTATTTATTTCTCCGCACGTGTCTGTACCTTCTCCTGCTCTCAAATCATACCACAGAACAACATTTTTTTTTCCACTTGGAAGTCTACGATGCAAATAGGACCTGGCAAAAAACGTCGTTTTTAGTACACTTCAGCTGCAAGGATTTAAAAAAAAAATAGAAAGGGAATAAACTGACCTTACGGTAGGATTAACAGCTAATTCATTAGATTAATTCCAGATTTTGGTGCTTATCTGAGTATATTCTCCTCTCAGTAAAAAACACCGCAGCTTCACATCCACGTCTCACGCTGATTTTGCTCTGCGTGCAGCGGATGGACTCAGCAGCAGCTCTGTTGTCCCCTTTAGTTTTGTTTATCTCTCTTTCTAGCCTTTATCTCCATACTTTGCCAACAAACAACAGAATATTAATATTTCTGGGTCTCTCCCTGTTCATATTTATGACCCTCAAGATACACTTCACATTTTGTCCTTTCTATTTACTGAGCTGAACTTCTCATTAACGTGGTAACACTGAAAAATCTTTTTGCTCATCACAGAAACACACGAGTGATTATCTCTTTTGGACACCACTCAAGCCTATTCAATATTTAATGCACTTTTTACCCATTTCACCCAAACAGACTGAACGTGGCCGTTGTTAGAGCCCCCCCCGGGTGCACGCCCCTGTCTACAGAGGTGATGCCCTGCGCTGTGCATTGCCCTGTGCCCAGCACCATCGTGTTACCTGGCTTGTACTTCATTTCCCTCTTGGAGATCCCCAGGCATCAGCGCAGGTAATGGACGTGGCCCAAAGGGAACGGGGAACCTGCTGCCACGGGGAGCTCAGAGATCACCAAGCCATCACACACTATAACTGGGAATGTTCAGATGCTGTACGCTTGTTTTTTTTTCTTTTTAACAGCAAATGAGATGACATTTGGAAAAAAAATAAAAAATACAGACAGCTATGAGTCCAGATGGCTGTAAACCTACGGCAAGGATGAAAAACCTAGCAGATCCGTAGGGAGCAAAAGGAACCGTGCAGGCCTGCTGGGTGGGTACAGCACCAAGCAAAGGGAGCCCATCGTGTTCAGCAAGTCAAGGCCCATAAATCCATGAACATGACCTTAGATTGCGCACATTTACACTCGTATTTGTAAGCTGATGACAGAAGCAGCAGAAATACTAATTTCATGGTGTGATCACTGCCTACATTCTCTAACGCAAGCCAACTGGTGTCCTCGTCTCTACTGCGAGCGCAAGATTGCGTTACAGGGAAACATAAACCAATGAAATGTCAAGAGCAATTAGCTGCTGCGTTTTTCATGCAAGGCAAAATGGGAAAATTTTATAGGGCTCCCATAATTAAAGTTAATAAAAATGAATACATGGCTCCCTGGGGGGCTGTAGGTGACACGCGTTTCTCCAGCCCCAGCCCACTGCTGCCCTCCTGTTTTGCATGGGAGGGAGTTCACCAGGAAGCAGCCGGTGCAGGCAATCAGGAAACAACCTGTGTTTGATGTTGGGTTTGCAGGAGAATGTGCAAAGAAAGAAAGGAGGAGGAAAGAGAGAAGCTGGAGCTGAGGCTTCTCAGCCCCAGTTCCTTCCTCCGCCCATGGAGCACAAGCCCCTTCCTCCCCATGTTCGAGGAAATTTTGTCACTTTTAGTCTGGGGGACACCTGGGTGCTGCTGGCAGTGCCACACGTACTCCTTTGCCCCAGATCCCAAGCCTAACTTCCCATCACACCGGTGAGCATCAGTCTGAGGGCTTTAGGTGGATGGTTGGAACCAGTGATCGTGAAGGTCTTTGCCAACTGAACTGAGTCTATGATTCTAGGACAGGGACTCTGTGCTTCTCAAGTCCTGGGGCATCCCTGTCCCCCCATGCATCAGCAGCTGGACAGCCTAAAGCCCAAAGCGCTCGGATGCGCTGTGCTGCGAGCCGTGGGATGCCCCCAGCCTGGACTGCAGGCGGCACGGCCACGCTCATGAGTGCTGCATCATCTTATCAATTCCTTTCTCCTTTTCTTTCTTTTTTTTTTTTTTTTTTTTTTTTTTTGTCTGTTTGATGGTGTTTAAAAAAAAAAAAAAATGAAAGGCAGTATCAAATAGAACAGACCTTTCAAAAGGTTTTGATAACAGCAGCCTGCTGAGCCCTTTTTAAAGGCAATTATTTTAAGTAGGACTAATTCAGAGATAAAAGCCAGCTCTGCCAATACAGCTTAAACCCATTCCTTGCCAAGCGTTCCCAGGAATGACTCCTTCCTGGGACAGCCTGCTAACACCAGCATGAATCCCACACCTGTGCCTCGCAGACCATCCCAAAGGAGAAACACAAAACCCACAGAGCACGTTCTCATTTAGGGCTTGGATTTCGGGGCTTCTTCAAGGAGGAACTGCTCGGAAATGCCCCATAAATGCTGCGCACGAGCGCTCAGATTTGAGGAGGGACCAGAAATTCTTGATTTCCTCTTCAGCTACAGCAGAACTCCTCTTCTGTCAAGCAGGTTTGCTGTGTAAAACCCAGTTTCTTCGGATTTCTGGGCACCTTGCCACTGAGGCTAGCTCATAGGCAACCAAGCACACATGCACATAATCAAGGCCTGCAATCACATCTTTAATCAGGGATGGATGAGGTAACCTTTACAAAGTTCAAGCAGCAGCCCGAAATAAAAAATAAAATAAAGGTGTTATAATGGACTTGAGGGTGCAAACAGGGGTCTTTCCCTCAGTGGTACTCCTTACACCTTCTGCCCAGCTGTTTCTTTGAGAACTGCCTCTGCTTCACACCAGTTTGCATTTGCGTACTGGTAATATCTGTCTGCAAAGTCTTCACTTCGGAAAGGAAAAGGCTGCGGTGCAGGATCACGATGGTTGTTCTAGCGCAGCATTGGCTGCTGGTGCAGGAGGAGCTCTGCTAGAAACCGGCCACCACGAACTCCACAGCAGCAGCAGGGAAAGTCCGTCCTAGGGAATGCACTGCCATTGTCTGGAAGGCACTTCAGCCGAGCATTTTAATTAAACAAATTAATTACAGCTAAATTAAAATGAGTTTCATGTGGCTTCAGCAAAAGCTAAGGAAGAGTTTAGATCTATTTCCCTTTGCTCCCAGGTAAATGTCACACCAGGCACGTTTCCCTCCTGTGCTATTTTCGGTGCCTCTCGCTCTTTACACACTCAAAACTCATCAGGAGCTGCAGTGGGAACAGGGAATGGGCCAGGAACGGGGAAACGTGCCCTGCACACAATATTTAGCTCCACGGCTCAGGCATAACCCGAAAACCCACGGGTTTGCGGCTGACAGTGAAATCACTGAAAAACAATAGTTTCTGCCTCATTAAGACTTAAAGTTCAGAAAAGTTGGTTCATTTTGTTGTAAAAAATAGACCTGTATTTAGCTGTTTTCCAGCTTTACAGGCTTTCCAAGCACCGACTGCTGCTTAATTCCAGAAAGCCCTTGCCTTGAGTGAATGATTATTATTCACATGGTACGGCAAAGCAAGTCGTCAAGGCTAGGCTCGTCAATCTCTGGTGTCAGAAAGTTGGATAAACAGAGGAGTGCTGAGGTCTGGCAGCTCCTCTTCAGAACGCAAGTCACTTCCCACGCCACCGAAATGAGAACTGGGCTGCCCACCGCAGCCGGCGATTTCACAGAACGGCTTGGGCTGGGCAGCACGGTAGGGGCACTCTACCGTGAGTACCGTGAGCCCGGGAGCCTCAGCCACCTGGGTTAGACCGAACAGCAGAGCAGAACGGATCCCAGCGCTGAGACATCGCTCACGTCTGGGCTGCAGCCATTCCCACCTGCCTGGGAGGAGCAGGACAGCGCTGCCAACACCGCCTCACCAGCGAGAAAAGACCAGAGCACAGTGCTACCTGCGTCGACTACCCGCGCTCCTCAGGTTTTCCCAGCCTTCAGATCTATTGGGCACAACGTTAGGGCATCCACAGCAGTTACTCGGAAGAATAGACCTATAATTTTTAAGACAGTCTCATTAAGGAGAAGTTGGAAAAGAGACAAGTCAAAATAGAGAACATAAAATACCCTGTAGCTAATTTACAATCTTTTATTTCTGGATCTTAGATGCATTTGCTTCATAACAAGAATATATTCTCTGCTCCTCTCTTTCCCCCATTTTCAATTTCCTGGGTTACTAAAGTTGAAAAATTCATTAATGAAAGCTCTTTGCATCCATAACTCAGGACACAGAGCTTCTTTTCAAACCTGGCAATAAAGCGTCATTTATGGCTGGAAAGAGTTAGGGCTGGTTAGATCAAACACCAAACCAATCCCCCCGAAAAAAACAACGCGGCAAAAGTAACTGCGAGTTGGCAACCACCCCCAGCAGCAGCCCCGCATTCTGCTGCCTTTGAGGAGCTCCACGCCGCGTCAAAGGAGAGGCGCTGACAACCGAGAACACCCAGGAAAATCAGAGCAGTCAATTTGTGCTTAAAACGCACACACCCAGCGAAGGGGCTGGCAGGAGGGAACCCGGCCCATGACACGCTGCAGCCAGCCAGCCAACCCAGCACGCTCTGGGCCCCTGGGAATACACAACGACAGCTCAGAATATCTGTGTCTGCACCTACATCCACCTATATCTACATACCGACACATCTATGCTGTTTTTAAAGATTACCTTCCACCTGGACGGAAAATGTTCCACGGATGTATGAGCTGAGACCAGTATTCACTCCAGCAGCAGTACTAGGGACGAAGCTCATACCCCAAACAGCTCGCTGAGGGGACACGGAGAGCAAATCACCCACACCGCCGTTCCGGAGACCCACAGGACTTAGCCCTGCCTGCAGAACTCTCCACACCACTTCCAGCTGGTGGCCACAGGCAGAGGTAACGCCACGCTTCCTGGCTGGTTCTGCCCCTGTTCTTGTGCCAAATGAAAACCAAAACTGAACATTCCATCTCTGTGTTTCTCCATTTGATTTCCTGGGCGTACCTCGACAGACAGCACAAGCCCCCGAGCGCAAATGCTGTCCCCACGCCCATTTTCGCAGCTAGGATGATATTCTGCCGGGGTACCCCAGTGCTCAGAGTGCTCTTACGGAGCGACGCAGGAGAAACAACCTCACTGACAGACGTGAGGGCTGGCCTTGGTGTCCTCTCCTCCTGCTCCCTCTGAAGGATCAGGGCTGGAACAAACCCACCTCCCCCGGTTTCAGTGGGACAGACGGAAAACAAAGAGAGCCGCCGCGGTGCAGCGTGGTCAACACCTGGAAAGCAGCCCCCTGACGATGCCTGTTTAACTGCAATTCATCACGTCTCGGCGCTATGAAATCACCGCCCCTCTGCGTCACACAGAATAAAAGGCTTCAGCAAGGCCCTGCGGTGAGCAAAAAGCCAAGGTTTGCTCTGCGGGGCTGCAGCTGGGCCTCTGTCTCCTTCCCCAGTGAGCTCCCGGCCACATGCTGCAATGTCCCACCAACACTGCCCTTCCCCACATCCACTGCTTTTCAGGAAAATTACTCTTTTTAGCTTATGAAATAGGGGATACATCACCACGTGGGTCAACGCTTGCTAATTGCCCATGACCAAGTCCCAGTTTAATGTGCACCGACACAGAGATTTCCAAATAACGCCTTCTCCCTTGCTGCACTAAAGCCATAAACACGCACTGAAGTGGCCTTCCTCTAGGAGAGCAGGCGCTGAGACAGAGCCCTGACAGAAACGCGCATCTCTGAATTAGCAGGGAGTGCATTAGCAGGGCCTGAGCGATGCTCTAAGCGTTTAACACGCATCCAGCCGTGCCAGCAGGTCGGAGGGACAGGATCTGCTCCAGGATCCTGCAGGCAAATTTATTCCCTCCCCATGGCCATACATCATCCTCTCACAAACTCCAGTGCCCCAAAAGGCCATTTAAAACTGAAAACCCAACTTTCAGGCTGCTAAGTGAAAGCAACGCCATTATCTATCGCACCATCTAGGATCACCAGGCAGTTAACGCCAGGGAAATGAATAGTTAATGGTCTCATAAATCTTACGCTGCCACGTAAACATAAACACATTTTTTTCTTGTCATGTGTGAAGGAATAAATGTTTTATCCCACCTTAACTCTGCCACATTTAATTATTTCCCCATTATTATTACTATTTTAAGGCAACAGGACATTCCCCCCACAGAGGTCTGCTGTGAACGAGTCCCCCAGTCACTCCTCTGTGAAGGGACGGTCCACCCTTGGGGCAGTGCTTCTGCGGAGATTTAGGCATGGCCAACGTATGGCTCAACACAAACCTGCCCGATAAAATACATGAAGCTCACCTCTGTCATCAGGGCACACCACATGCAGCTTGCTGAGCACAGGGAAATTTTCAGCACCTTTGTAAAACACTTTGAAATCTGAGTGAAAACTATTATTTAAGTGCAAAATATAATTACAGTGAAGATCAGCACATATAATGCTGCTGGGTAAAAGGGGGTGTGACATTGCTCAATAATAAGGCAGAAAAACACAGAGGAAATGGATTTTAAAAAAGGAAAGAGNAAAAAAAAAAAAAAAAAAAAAAAAAAGAGAAGGAAAGGAAAGGATAAAGAGCTAAATTAAACTTTAATTTAAAAAAAGATCTTTGAGATACTACTTGGTATCACAGCTAAACCAACGAAGTGAAGCTGCTGTTAGCCACCGTGCACCACCTGGACCCTTTTCCCACTGTCTTTACCTGCAAGACACGGACTGGTGATTGCTATGAATTTTTGATAGGCACAGGTAGCAGCAGGACAGACAGCTCTGATTTACTGTCATATGCACTTCGAGAATTTCCCCAAAGTACTTTCAGTTCTTTGTCTGGCAGAACTGCAGCAGAGGCGCAAGGTATTATTATTATTATTATTGTGAATGTTTCAATGTGGCACTGTAAAACTTACGGCTACCAAACTAGCTCCCTGAAAAGCAAGCCTTTACAGCAAAGCTGATGAAGTCTCCACAAAAAGGAAAAAAAAAAAAAAAGGGTCTGGACTGGGAGATGACTTCACGTGAAGGGGTAGCCCAGGGACTACCCCTGGAGGCAGCGGAGGGTACAAAGACCACGCACAGATCTATAAACCACATGATGAAGTCCAACCCTGTTAGCTTATGGGATGAAAGGCGCCTGGACTGTCCTGGCCTATTGACCACAATGCCCAAAAATGCTGCCTCATTGATTACAGGTTGATTTAAGCCGAGAGAGTGCACCAGAAAGGTCACTCGTTTTTATCCATTCCTAGCAAAACAACACCCCAATTCCACTGCTGCTGTTTCCAGATCAATGCTGCTTTACTCATCCCTTCGGAGACTCGATCCCCAGAACAGATTGAAGTATTTATGTCAGGAAGCTTTCGCATTCTTTTTTCCCAAAAGCCCTCAAGAGTTACAAAACCAAACCCCTGCACAACCCAGAACAGGCACTGCCAGGACCATTTCTCTGAAGCACCTCAAACACGAGCGTTGGTGAACTGTCTGCCGTCCACAGAAGACACGATTTCCACCGTGAGCAAAATGAAAAGTTGAAAAACAGGTCGCAATTCCACAGCAACGTTTGGAGGTAAATTTTGACGCCTTCTGGCACCATTATTTCCACCTTTACCTTTCCCAATATTTAAACTCAACCCAGCAGTGGGCTGTGCCCAACAGATTCAGGTTCTACGGGCTGCCCCGCGGCTCCTGCAGGTGAGGAGGAAACAGAGTTATTTGCACCCCCGGCACACGCTGTTTGCTTGGACTGCAGGCTGTTTCAACACCCTGTCTTCCATATCACTGTCATTCCCAAGGCAGTAACAAAGCTCGGCTCTTCAGTCCCTCCAAGGCACGTAAGCACCTTTATTACCTCTTGCTGGACCTCCTGTAAAAGCCCCTGCATTGCCTTTTACTTGTCCCGTTCTTCCATCCTGTCCCTCCTCATCCCCAACGCAAACCCAGCATGGCAGGTGACACTGACCAAGGAAAGTCTGTGTCATTTAGTGCCTGTCCCACTGGTCCTACGCCAATTATATCAAGGTACGGGGGACCTGCCTTTAGGTATATCCAGTCTGCATGTTGGGAAGGCAGCAGTCCAGGTATTCAAAACATCAGTAACCCTACGCACATGTGCCTTCCAGGGATATTTTCTAAAGAGTTGGGAATTTGCTAGGAAAGAAGGTAAAATGGGGCTCCTGGCTGGCATGAAATGTGGAAACCTGGCTCACTGCTGCACAGAGCACAGCCCACACCACAGACCCCAACGTCAGGCGTCCCAGAATGTCCCACACCAGTCACATGGCCTCTGGCAGCACATTATGACCAAAAATACTGGGACTGGACTAGATGACCTTTCGAGGTGCCTTCCAATCTCTAACATTCTGTGAGTATCTCATCCTGACCATACACAGACCAAAGACAGCGGTGGGGGACCCACAGAGCCACGGATCCTTCCCTGCCTGCCATCCCTACTTCATGTCACACCTGCCCAAAGGAGCTCTCTAACATCACAAAATAAAGGGTGTCTCTGCGGGATGCTGCCTCTGTGAGACGTTTTACATAGCAAAACAGCAGGTGGCTCAGAAATGTCCACGAGAAGCCGAGGTGCTGCTGTGGCCTTGGTGCTTCCTCCACCAGCACTGATGGGAGCGAAGCTGTGGCTCACAAGTCCTCAGCTGCTGCCACATTCACTGCATCCTGCTCCTGCAACTTGAGCCTTGCCAAGGAGGCTGGGGCCGTCCCAGAAACCAGCTCCAACACAACACGGTACAAGCCAGACAGAGCAGGAGCACCGCCACAGGCACTGCTGCAGGGTCAGGCCCGGTCCTGCACGGTCTCAGGGACAAGATTCCCCTAGGAAGACCATCCCAGGGGCAACAACCACCAGGACATGTATAGATTTGCTGTTCAGACGTGTTTTGCAATGTGACATGCTATTCTAGCAACACTGTAGAGGGGGAAAAAAAAAAAAAAAAAAAAGAAAACTAGAAAATTGCCAGCATCTGGGTACCACTGAGCATTTCCCTCTCAAAATTCCTCTGCCACGCCGCACTAAAGCACCTCTCCTCTACTGCAGTAGTCTGTACATTGTTCTTCTTCCAGGTTCTATCACCTGCATTACCCCTGTGTTATCTCACCCTCTCGTCATTTGTTTTCCTCCAGGTTTGCTTTTCCTTCTGCCAGCTGTTCTCCGCGCTGATACAGCACCCATTGTTATAAATCATTAAAGTTTGACTACACGGCTAATACCGGTATTCACGCCGAGCTGACAGTTTAATAGCATCCACACGCAGAGATGCAGCGCAGAGATTTCCTAATGGTTTGTGTTACCTTTGTTAACACGATTGCTCCACATTTAACTACAAACCCTACGACATTTGCCGGAGCGCAGCTCCTGTCATTAGGTGGAGCAATATCAATATTTCAGCGCGCTGAATTGCGCACCCAAATTCAACGGAATTAGCCTATACCTGCCCAAACTCGGCCATCCATCATGCAGATGCACGGAATTCGGGCATCTCCGGTTCACCGCTTCGCTGAACCCCTTCTGAAGTCATTTTTGTCGCGGCGATGATGAAACGCTTCATGCCAGTGGGGCTGCTGGGCACCGCATCCCGTGCAGCTACTGTCCGTCTCGTGGCTCGTTTTCTTCTCTCTGCTTTCCTCCAGCCACTTGTAATACAGCCTGCATGTTGTCCTAGTTCTGCACAGAACATTTTCGCACGGAGGACTGCTGTTTCGAATGCATGCATTCATTACCCTACAAACCAGTGCCACGCTTGCCCCTGGGTCCCAAAACAACACAAGCACGCAACAGTCAGCAAGCGTGTGCCAGCCCAGATCAGTGCAAGGGTGGCCCTGCTTTGGGTGAGCAAAACCTAAGAAGAAACTCCCAGATTTGGCCATTCCTCAGCGCACACGGGACCTCACTCCAGCCGCATCCAGGCAGCACAGCCCCTGACTGCATAAAGGCTCTGGGTTTCTTTTTGCTGATGATGCTACTGGAGGGAAAAAAACCCTAGTAGCTCAGCAATTCCACAGTGCCGCTTCCATCTTCCAGCCATCCTGCTCATTTCCAATGCCAGACTGCAGGTCTGATGCACAGCACCAGGTCCAGCCCTTCACACATAGGGTCCTGCACCCGTGCGAGCAGGAACCTTACCCAGTGACCTGAGACGGCCCTGAGCGCTGCCTTAAGGGCTGCCATTATCACTTCAGCTTTAAATGCTCAAGGCCATAGATCTTCCACAATTTTACTCTAGGAAATGATTCTGCAGTCCTATTTATCTCACCACACGGCAAGCCCTCAGCACCAGCCTGAGATCACCCACACCCTAGCTCTCACTTGTAGCATTCCCAGCATTTCTCCTCTCCTTATTGATTATGAAACTCTTTAGATACCTTTCCCTCCTTATTGTAAGCTGGGAAGCAACCCTCATGAAAGCTGCACCGGCTTTAGCAGCTCCTAGCCGGAGCCTGGCAGTGCTCTCAGAGGCTGCACATCACAACAAGACACCCAGCATGATGCTTATTTTGTTTAGGAGACTTGGGCTGGTTAATCCTTAGGGTCCCTTCCACCCCAAGCCGTTCCATGACCCCATGATGCACAGACCTGACGTTTGGGTCAGACTTGGAGGCACTGACTCCTCCTGGGCACACGGGCAGCTAAGGTGGGCTACCTCTCCTCTACACATCTTTATAGGTAGGGATGATGTACCTCTGGAAAGCAGGACCTGGAAGGCGTCTCCTCAGGACTGTGCCAATTTTCCAGATGACCCATGACATATTCCTGCAAGCAGGGGGCTTTGTAGAAGAGCCTGCAGTCTCCAATCCTGCTTCCTGGGAAAAACCCAGGGAAAGGAAGGAGCTGGTGGATGGCAGTCACTGTTCTGGCCCGCATCCACGGATTGGCTTCATGAGCCAATCCAAAGTAATAACAGCAGAAAACATGAGGTATGTGAGCTGATGTTGAAAGTCTTTTTCCTTTCTTCCCCTTGTTTATTGTTTATTGCCTTCACAATTCAGCATTAAAAAAAAAAAAAAAAAAAAAAAAAAAAAAAGTGCATTCATCTTAGTCAGGCAAGAGAAACATATTCTCTTCATAACACTTTGTTCTCCAAAGAAAATAAACTCTATCTTGACTGTCAGGAAGCAGTGAAGCTCAGAGACTCAGCCAAAAAGAGGTATGTACTTAGCCGCAGCATCACCCAGCATCGGACGGAATTTGTTTTAAAGAAGAAAGAAGTATTCAGATCTGGCTTACCGAACCCGAGCGCAGCACGGACGCGGCCGGTGAGGAACGGAACCTGCCCGGTGCCCAGCCCTGCACTGCTCGGGCTTAGCTCCTGAGCTCCCGCTGCCTTTTAGCCACGATCCTGCAAGGTGCCTCCAGAAGTGGGGAATCTAGGGCACCCTCCTGTCCTCTCGACAGCCCAGCCTGACCCTGTCCCATCCACGCTGTCACACGGGAGCCAGCTGACACCACGGATCCCTCAATGCCTTTTTTAGCGTGCACAGACCCGAAGCGGCAGAGCCAACTTCTCCACGTGAAACAGCCTCACTGGCACACTTCTCAGGCCCATTACGGGCGCCAGATACTGAAAATCTGGCTTTTGGAGGCACCGTTACCGGTGGTTTTTTCCAAAGGTGTTTCAAGTTAAATTTCAGAGTATAACAGGGCTGTACGTTACGATGATGAAACATCTGCTATTTAAATATATCCATTGATGCTGCCTCTGCAAATTAATCCTACCTCTTCTTATGCTCTGAGGAGACATTTTATCTATTTATTGTGTTACTCAGTCAAATTCCAACCAAAAATAGAACTGAAAGAATAGAAAATGGAAAAGCTCAGTGTAATCTGCAGTTGTACCTGTTCTCGCTGTGAATTTAATTTCCCTCTACATCTTAAGGTACGTCGATGCCACATAGTAGGAAAAAATGTAGCGAAAAATTTAGTATTTGCATCTTAACATCACACACACATATTTCCCCTAGCTGGCAAGCATCTTTCTGACCTTTCAATGCCCATAAATATTGTTTTACTGCAGTGATTTAATCTCCTGCCACTCTGCAGCGCTGTTAACGCATGGTGGCGGTGGGCGGGTGCCATCCCCACCGAAATGCTGCTCTTGCAGCATCCCTCGAGGTGTCTGAAATACGCCATGGCGTGCACTGATGACACAAGCTGCCCCGATGCACAACCTCCCTTCCACTGGCAGGAGGAAGAGACGATCCCTCCGGGTCCCAGGCAGCTCTGTGCTGCGAGACTTTCTCGGACCACCGACCCGCAGAGCTCCTGGGCAGGGGAATCGAACCGTGCTCCCTCCACGTCCACAAATAAACTGGCTGAAGCCATGAGAAGCAGAACGCATAGCAGGAATGCATCGCTGGCAAATATGCACATGACGGAGTGCAACTCATTTATCATGCTCTTTAGTTAGCAGCGACCACGTACGTTTCCATTTATCCACTGTTTAATTATGCACAGCGGCTCCTTTCCCATATACAGACGTACCAAACGCAGCCATTCATCATTTCTATAGTTTATGTCTTACTCTGTTTCGCTTGTCTTTACTGGAGTTTAAACAGGAGCCTTCCTTCACGCTGCCAACCCTCTCCCCGTTTCATTCCCACAAAAAGCAGCCCCCTGCCTCCCCCTCCCCTCCGTATCCTCTCCTCCACCCCACATCCCCACGCCTCCATCCTGCATCCTGCTGGAACCAGGGGGAGTTTTGCTGCTCAGGGAGCAACAGGAGCAGCAACTGGGGTCTCTGAAGGGAAAGAGGAGAGCAAAGAAGACTCCTCCCTCGGGAAGCGCCCTCAGCCACCTGCCGTGCTCCCATTTTCAGCCCCCCCCGCACATGGCTGCCATTAATGTCAGTGGGAGTCACGCAGGCGTGCGACGGGGAGAATGGACCTCTTGGAGCGGAGCTAATTAAGCTCTTCTTTAGAAGGCAGAGCCTGTAATCTCGCAGCCATCAGGAGCCTGCTGTCAATCAAGGAGCATCCCAGGCTGCCAAGGATTCTACCTGCTCACATCTGGGCTGCTGCAATCACTGAGCATTTATTATGGGGCTAGATCCAGCGTCAGCTCCAGCGAAGCCCTAGAGCAGCCCTTTCAATGGTCTCTGATTCTGCAAAATGCCCTAAATATGGCTAAATTCTGTCTCCAGCCAACACTGTAACTCCTTCAGCACCAGCGGACTGCATACATTGAAGGCAGCAATTTGCACCGACTCTCCAGGAATTTTACCTCCCGCCAGCAGGCATCAGAAGCTGAGATTGCCTTTGAAAACCAGGCTAGGCACTACCACCTGCCTGCTGTCCAAGGCACAGAGTCGCTCCCAAGGACATGGCTCAGTGCTGGAGCTGGGGATGCCCAACAGAGCCCGCTGCCCAGGCAGGACGCCCTTCTTGCCACTGCCCTCTTGGCATCTTCATCCAGCCCCAGCTTTCAGAAGGGCTCTTCCAGAAAGGCTGAATGTCTCTGTTACTTTCAAACTGCAGGAATTAAAGGGTTTGCTGTCTCCATCCACACGAGGACTTAACAACACAGCTTCAGCCCATGGAAATCTCTCTGACAAGTCTGCGTACACCTCTGAAAGATGATCTGCCAACGTGGGAAAGTCAACACCATCGCTGCTTTCCTCTGTCTCACCTCTTCAAAACAGAATCATACAGTCATGCCTTCAATTTTACATTTCTGTCCCAAATTCCCTTTCATTTAAACCGTAAAACTAAAGGATTATCAACCCCACTCCAAGCCCCAAGAGCCCTCTGCAGCACCAAAAAGCTTCGCGTTGAGAACCGCAAGGAAAAGTCAGTGCCTGATGCTCCACGGAGAGCAGGCTGAGCAACCACACAGGCTACTCCCAGCCTCGTATTTAGTGAAACCCAACCGAAAAACTAAACAGTCTGCAAAATGCAGATGTGAAATCATTTAGTAATGAGCTGACAAGGAGATCCCCTTGAATACCAAGTAAGGGGAAGGAATTACTTCAGAAGTTATAAAACATCCCTTTGGTGCTTACCCCAAAGCAATCCAGAAGGAAATGCACCGTGGTTTCCAATGATCTGTAAATATTCTGTTTTCATTTGCACTTTCTATGGATATAAAAATTTCAGTATTTAAATCTCAGCTGTGAAGCAAAAGGCATAAATATTATATCAGATGCAGTCTCTAATACAGCGTAAAGGAAGGTGAAGGTCCAAGTGAAGCCCCTGCGGCGCTGAACAGGAATACGAGAATCTGAAATGTGTGAACACGTCCTGTACCAGAAAGCACACGTTAGCTGTGAAAACACTGCTGCACTCCTCCCTAAGGCCCTTACTGCACTTCCACCCTCTCTCCTCACATGGACCAGCCTTGCCACCTCGCTCAGCACGGTGTTTCAGTCGCTGGAGATTTCTGCAGGGTAGCCCAGCGTACCCCAAGGGCTTCCTTCACTCAACCCAGGGATCAGGCTGCTCATTTGCCATGTTCTCAGCTAAAACTCTCCAGCCTCTTCCCAAAATCTTACCTTAAGCTTGGAAATAGCAAGAGTGATTGTGCTTCTTGCTTTACAGCGATGCAGGGAAATTAATTTACTTTGTTATCCCTAGACTCAAAACATCACAGAAGCGCTTGGCAAATAAATACAATTTCTTGACAACTGCCAGGATTGCATCTGCAGTTATTAACCAAAGAGACCTGATTTCAGTGCTACCTGCTAAGGTTTGTGTTTGTTTTTTAATTAATGGGACTTCGCAAAAGACATCTGGCACCCGCTCTGTGCCCTGTTTCAGTCTGAAACAGTGCAGAAGATGCCAGCAGCCGAGTGGGTTCTGCTTTGGGATCAAAGCCCTTCAGTCCCGCCTCAGATGGGGAGAGAGGATGCTTGCCTGCTTTGTTAATTAATTTCAGGTATGCCTATGTTATTTGATACAGACATAACCAGACACAGAAGCGTGCATGACAGCTTCTACACAACACTAATATCTATGTTTGCACTGGGCCTGCTACCGAATTTGTACCTGTGCCCGAAACACTGCCAGCCTTCCTCCTTCTGCTCTTCAGCTGGAACCTCCCTCTGCAAGATTACGCCAGCAACTTAAAATTCATAATGCTTAAGAATACCACTTTGGAGGTGAAAATTAAGGGGAAAATGAATCGCCTTCAAACGTCAGCACAGCCCTTCAGACCTACAGCCGCGTCTCCAGCGCGGTTTGCAAGCAGCGGTCACCGCCTGAACCTAAGTCAGAGCTCGCCAGCAGAAAATCACGGTGTAAAAGTCAGAGCTGCATTTATTAGCCACAAATTCCATTATGCAGCTGCAGCTGCGAAATGATCTCGCGGCCAGCAGCCCCTGACACTGAGAAGGCAGAAGGGTGGGATGCAGGGCGAGCGCGTCGGGCGCCTGCGTGGGGTTTAGCCAGAACTCCAGGCAATTCCGAGCACTCTACACCGTCCTCGTCTTCACTGCAGCTTGCCAGAACCTAATCCAGCTGCTAAAAAGAAGAGAGGTAGACAGAGAGAATTACACTCGCCAGATAATGATTTTAAACTAAGCTGTTGGGTCTTTTATTTTCTTTCTAAAGTCCCACCTTCCCAAAAATGCAGGTCAGGAAACAATTCCTCTGGGAAAGTGGAAAGGAGCCTTGTATCCACGATGAGCAACACGAGTATGTGAAATAATTTTGTTAAAAATACAAAAATCTTGATTACAGGGTTGGTCGTAATGTGAGACTTCTGGCAGTAAAATCCTTCTACAGTTAATTCTCAGAAGCTGCTTAGAAAAAAAAAACTGTATTAAAACTTCACGTAATTTTTTTAAGCCTCAGATATGGAGATCATCACTGACCAACCTCTTCAGTTAATACAACGCTTGAAAATGAAATGACAGAAGTGCTATAACTAATTAAACTCTAAAACTTTGTAAGACAGCCAAATTCAAGTCCTCCATCATTTGCCTTACTCATTATCACATCCTGGATTAAAAAACACTTCACATTCTTACAGCCTCTGACCTTTCTGCAGTAATTGTCTGGATTATGTATACATGCACAAAAATCAGTCTTTGCTACCGCCGACAGTAACCCTGTAGCTAAAAATCTCCCCAGCATCCTTTATCTGTCTGCAGATACCTACAAGCAGGTAACTCTGTGTATGTGTTTTTATCTACATCTACACTTACCTGTAGAAAATATCTCTGAAGAAAACACACAGATATCAAAAAGGTACTTTTAACTAGTAGCCGGTAACGCCATCATCGAGGCACCACAGGATCTGCCAGGCACTGATTCTGAGCACCCTCACTGCAGACGGGCTGGGGATCTCAGCTAGCAGTAAACCAGAATTTAAAAGGGGAAAATAAGGAATTCTGTCTTCCACTTCCATTTTTCAGTCATGGGACGTTCGGCGGGCGAAGCCTTCCAACCACAGCAGGGCGATTTACGAAGGCAGAAGTGCTCTGGGGAGGACAGGAGCAGCCCTTTCCTTCTGGGAGGAAAAGGGACTTTATGAAGACGTTTCCAGCGTGATATAAAAATGCTGAAGGTGCTCCTAGAAAATGCTGCTCGCTGCATAAACCTGAAACAAACCACCCTCCCTACAGCTCTCCGCTTCAGCCCGCGGTCAAGGCCTGGCTGTGGCACCAAGCAGTTTTCTTGCAGGCTGCGATCCCCCTCCCCCTGTAGGAACGTGTTCGTTTGTAGGGCAAGGCTCAGGGCAGCAGCAGTCCCTGCCTTTCCACCCACGACCATGCAAAGGGAGCTCATGGGGGTGCTGCAGGAAATGGGGTCGTTGGTTAGCACAGAGCACAACGCAGCTCTGCCTCCATCCTGACCCGACACGAATCTGTCCATCCCAAACTGCATCTCCCTGCTGACGGGGCACAGAGACGCGGCCAACCCACCCAGCCGTGCCGCAGGCAGGTTTCCCTCCCCAGGACTGCGCGTTAGATGGGGAAACGCTCAGCCATAATAAGCTGATGTACTCTGCCGCTACTGCCAATAGAACTGGACCCAAAGCTGACACACAAATCCATTAGAAAGCACTTCTGAAACCGCCAGGGCCAAACCCTGCCCTGCTGTCAGAACACACGTCCCCTCGAAGCCACGCCAGCGCTGAGCAGCCGAGCTGTGCAGGTCGCGGTCTCCACCGCCTGCAGACAAATGATTCTGAATGCCTGAATCTACCGCAGCTATTGATCCCCAGTCCCTGCCTGCCTGCCTATCTCTGCAATCAAGGTCCTGCTTAGAGGAGAGCAATTTATTGCTACACTCACAAGACGAGTGACACAAATTTAGGATCCTCATATGCTTCCTCGATCACTCGCTGAGTAATATTAAATTGATTCAGACAGGTTTTCTTTTATCATCCTTAGTTTATTGCCATTTTGTTCTCCACTATTTCAGCACTGCCCCATGCCATAAAGCTCAAAGTCAGAACACATGCAGCGCTTGCTGCAACAGCTGACGCCGTCACCCACGTTGTGCTAGTTGCTTGTCTCTCTGATTCTGCACGCCAGGGAGGTGGGCTCATAAATCCAGACATTCCACAGCGAGATTCAACCCTTTACAAGGGGCTGTAGGACGCATGGCATTCATAGGGTCTGTCCCAGGGGACAGCACCCCTTCTGCCCTGGAGCTGGGCACTGGGCACACCTCTGTCCTTAAACAGTTTGCATCTCCTCCACGTCACCTGGCTAAGGCACAACTTCGCCAGAGACAGCAACAAATGCTTATGAGAGAAGCGCACGGGAATAATGCTGTGTGCTTATTTATTATGCACCCGATTTACGGAAATACACTACTTCTCTGTTCTGGCTTCAAAGACAATCCTTTTCTAAACCAGTAATGCAAAAACCAAAAGCATTCCAGTAAACCAAGGGACAATGCTCGAAAGCTTCCCTAATCTGCCCAAGAACAGAAAAGTCTCCCATAGATGAGTCCTGTGGATTCATCCTTCCCTTCTTAAAACAGCCCTTGGTACGACAGAAAGCTAACAGCTGGATCAAGAAACCCACACAGACAAACAAACATTGGTATGTGCCTGGCTCAGACACCAGAAGCTGAGAATTCCCCTCCTGATCCTTTCCCACCCCTGGAAGCAAACCCACAGCCAATTTCAGCTTGGAAAGTTACTTGGGCTGTGCTCCGCGCAAGCCCCTCGGAGGCACGCTGCTCACGTTCCCCGCTCTGTCACACCCTAAGGAGTTCTGGATGACAACAAACAGGCAACTTCGGGGAAAATATTCCCGCTGGTGGGAAAACATTTTTACATTTCTTGCTAAGGGTGATTAATTTTTCAAATTAAAATTTGCATGAAGTCTTTCAAATTCATTTGCAATTACCAGAAACTGAAGTGACACCTAAAAACCATCTCTGAGCGCTTGGTTTCAACCAGAAGAATACCCAACTAGCTGAACCCCAACATTTCAAATAAATTTGAAATGTGACTTTCAAATACTTGAGAGCCCTCAACTCTTCATAATATAACTTAATCTACAGGAAAGAAACACGCAGGGACTTACGTGTATTTGGAAATCCTGTGCCATATGGAGTGCACATATGTACGTGTGCCTGCGTGTGCGTTTGTGGGGAGGAAGAATAAAGCTTCTGCCACTGAGATCCATTAACAGACGTGTGCAAATAATTCCTTTTTGGTTCAGTGAATGCAAACATAAAAATTACATGGGCAAAGATGTTTTTGCTCTAGAAGGAAACAAAAACCAACAGTGAAATATGCAGACAACATATTTTTCACAGCTGAAACAACTGATAAGTCTTCCTGGATTTGACCTGAAAGTGAATTTTTCACTGAGTAAAAAACACCAGAAAAGACTCCCCACCCCCGAGCAGTTTTTCACCTTCCTTCCAACCCAGCCCATGCGATGGCATGCATGGCACCACATCCCATGGGGACAGGAGGGGCCTGCACCACTTCCACCACGGGACGACGCTGGCCACAGCCAGGGGCTTCCCTCTATTTATATGTCTTTATATCCAATATTTATCCTTCTTGGCGAAAAGTACAGCCAGATGTGAGCTATCCAAAGTCAACTGATGATTAAAATTAACTCCTGAAGTCATCTATTACACACACTTTTTGGTACAAAATGCAGAACACTGCTTGTATCAGGTAAGAAAAATTGTCAGTGCTTTAACGCGTGGATATAGAAAGTTCTGCATTTCATGTCACGTGGCCAGCACGTTCACTGCTACGCTGCCCTGTGCCATGCCTGCCCTGTGCCACGTACATGTGCATGTACTCACCCATCTGCACTGCATTAACACAGCAGCATCCCTCCTCATCCACGCAGCGCTCCTCTGACCTGTCTGCCCACTCCATGTGTTCCCATTCTGTAGCCAGTGTCTTCCTGCTTTGCAATTTGCCTTGTTTCTCGCCATTTCACCTCACTCCTCACTTCACTAGCTTCCCATAAATTGGTTCTTTCATGTTAAGAATTACTGCTGTTGCATTTGATTTGGACACCCAGTTCTCTTCTCTGATTTCTCTCTAAATTTCCTCTTTGTGCAATTCTTTCTCCTGAGCATCTCATGCAACAGCTCACTTAGAAATAACCACCCCTGTAGGTCTCCTTTAGGAGCTTTCACCATTAGACACCATTACAATTACATTGTGTAGGATCAACCCAGTCAACACCATCTCAGACAGACACTCCAGGCTCGACCCCTTTTCAGACCTGGAGAGAGACATACCAAGGCAAAGTGAGGGAACAGTCCTGTGGGCAAATGCGTCCCACCTGGGCACGGAAAGGCCAGCCATATCCCCCTTTCCCCTTTTGTCTGGGTGCTTTTGGCCTTAAAAAAAGATGATGTGTACATGCAAAAAGAGTGACAATAAGTGGTAAATATGTTTAATATTCAGTCTTTGCTGGTTTTGCTGCTATTTTTTTCTTTTGGAACACATCTGGCAGCAGCCAAAGTCCCAAAGCCATCCTCAGGGTCTTGATTTTTAGTCTCCTTCTGTTTCCCAACAAGCATACAGAGACTGATGCTTCTGTCCAAGGGGGGTCTTCATAGTATGGGTCCCAAACACGTCATTTTCTACAAATTTAACCCCTCAGCCAAATTTCACTGTAACAGAGCTTCTAGGCTCAAAAGCTGAGAGGAAGTCAATCCAGACAACACGGCCTCCACTTAATCTGAGAGTCCTTTCAAGAAAGTTTGCCAAGCACTCTTCACCTTTCTGGCCAGTTCACTGAGGTGGCTTCATGCCCAGAGAGCACATTTCCACTGAACCGCAGAACCTCAGAATCACAGAACCCCAGACTAGTCGAGGTTGGAAGGGACCTCTGGAGACATCTGGTCTAACCCCTGCTCAAGCACAGTCCCCTAGAGCACATCACCCAGCACCGCACCCAAATGTCGTTGAGAACCACCGGGGAACGAGGCTCCACGGCCCCTCCAGGCACCCTCACACTAAAGGGGTTTTTCCTCATGTTCATTCAGAGCCTTCTGCATTTCAGTTTGTGCCCAGTTTTCTACAGTTTTGTTCCCCGCAGATGTCTGACTGTAGCTTTCCTATCTTTCAATTTCACAGAACGACAAAATAAAGGAAAAGAAGCCCACGGTTGCAGAAGGTGATGTCATGTACCTTTACTCGGTTATTGATTGCTCATTTACAGTACTTCACTTTAAAATAATGAGCAACCTAGAAATAGAAGCATAGCCAATCAATTATGCCGTCCTTCTAATTACTCAAAGCCAGATCTAGGAGGAGCGCAGGCTTCCACAGCAGCTTCTACAGCAGAAGCTGGCACCCTTAGATTCATCCAAAGACCTGGGATGATGCAGAATTGAGAACAAGCACAAGCCCTGTTCTCTCCATGTAAGATCTCTAGTACCAAGTTAAGTGCTGGAAAACCTGGCCCCACTATTGCCAGACCAAGAGCAACGGGAGCAGTGTGTTGTCACCACTGCCATTTTCGGACAACGTAATGGGAAGAGATTTCCATCTTCGAGCAATTCCATTGTCAGGCCGAATACAACCAGCATCTTCAAAACAGGCACTAAACCCACCCATCCGAGTACCACCGATTCCAATACCAAACATAACAAATGTCTACAATCAAACATTCCAGCAAGACAGACACTTCTGTCACAAAGTATGGAGCTAAATCATGTATATCTGATATAATTATGTAAATAAAGCTCAGGGCTGGTACATTACAGACCAGTATTTCTCCTTCCCCTCTCCAAATTTACCATCTTTGCTCATATACTGCCAATCATCTCATGAAACACAGATGCAGGAAAATCAGACTCTGATTTCTACAGAAACTTGGTTGGAATTAAATTCTGTCACATGGAATAAATTGCTGCAAGAAGCTGAGATTTCTCCAAGGGTTCTATAAAGCCTAAAGCCCTGATGGTGATTCCAAGCTCAGCCTAGGCTGAGGTCCTGGAGCAACCCTGGATTTACCTCAGTGCATAATTTATGCCTCGTGCACCCAGCTCCTGTTCCTGAAGCCACCCTGGGTGAAGGTGACCACTAGTCTGCAGCAAGAGCAGGGAAGTCTGGCAACACATTCTCCTTTTCCAAGACACTTTTTCGATCTTCTAGAGACCCAAAATCCCTTTCACAGAATCACAGAAGAGCCTTCTCGTCTCCAAGCTAAACGAGCCCAGGTCCCTCAACCTGTCCTCATAGGAGAGGTGCTCCAGCCCTCTGATCATTTTGGGGGCCCTCCTCTGGACCTGCTCCAACAGCTCCACATCCCCTCTGTCCTGGGGACCCCAGGCCTGGACACAGCACTCCAGGTGAGTTCTCACAAGGGCAGAGCAGAGGGGGACGATCCCCTCCCTCTCCCTGCTGGCCACCCCTCTCTTGATGCAGCCCAGGATGCCATTGGCCTTCCTGGCTGCAGAGTGCACTGCCGGCTCATGGCCAGCTTTCATCAATCACAACGCCCAAGTCCTTCTCCGCAGGGCTGCTCTCAAGGAGTTCTTCTTCTCCCAGTCTGTGCACACACCTGGGATTGCACCGACCCAAGGGCAACACCTCGCCCTTGGCCTTGTTGAACCTCATCAGGTTCTCGTGGGCCCACTTTTCCAGCCTGTCCAGGTCCCTCTGGGGACCTTCATCATGATAAAATGCCAAAATATCACCAGATTATACCACGTAAGTGGCTTTTATTAAGGTTTAGACTTAGAGGTGCATGGAAAAACACTGAAAGAAAAATAAGGGATAGCAAAGATGGCAGAACTTACACAGACAAATTTTGGCATGTATGTACACACACACAGCCTTTTTTCCTCTAGAAGTCAAAGGTTACCTCACAGTAATTTCATCCCACAGCCATTTCCTAACTGTTCATTAAAAACACATTAATTGTATGCAAAATGCATGGTCTAGCTCCGTTTGGAAGTGAAAATAGAAAACCCCAGGGGGCCAGAAGTTGGCATGAAGACACACTGCTGCTTTATCCCTGTAAAATCTGTCCCTGGCTACAGTTAATTATCTTAGCTTACAGGAGAAGTCATCAAATTTCTACTTAAAAAGTTACTTTTAATGAAACCATGCATCAGTCTTGAATATACAATGTTTTAACAAACCACTCATCTTTCAATGAAAATGTGTGTATACATCTGTTGATTATACTTGGCTCATAGATGCGTATTTTTGCCTGAGTGCAAAACCAATATTCAGTGTTCATAATTCAGAAAAAAGAACCACCCGGTAACAAAAGCAACAACAGAAAACCATTATGCACCATTATGACACATGGCTTCATGATTACTGTCTCCTCTTTTAATGAAGACATAGCACACCACTTTCTAGGCCTAATCTACACTATAGATCAAACCTATGTGAAATTTTCTAATTCTGTATGAGGAGAGGGAGATCACCACCTTTACGGCTTTCAGTGCAGACAGTTTTCTCAGCTGACAAAATTAGCACATGTACATTCGCATGCACAGTGGCAAACATTTCTAGGATGCATCTAACCTGTCACTGAATTTCTGATTCTCAAGGGTCCAAACGATATTACAGTTATTTTACCCCTACGAGTATTAACTAAAACCTTCACTTTAAGTCTTTTCTAGCTTGTTTACTCACTTTAGATCCCAATCTAAGAGAGAAAAGTAATCACCATAGTAGTGCTCACTTGCCTTTTTCTTTCAGCTCTTCCAGCAAGCTGTTAGTCTTGCTTTTCTAAGTACAGCCTACAGAGAACTGGCATTTTCTGTCTGTCACTGCAGATACATGTGTGCACGCACATACATTAAATACAACAATGTGCACATATCCATAGAGACAAACATAAGCGTATCTACACGTACACTCCCAGGTGTACCTGAGACACAGAAACGTGCATGCACAAGTACACCAGTAAGCACGCAAGCACGCCAACTTACACATATATATATATATATACATGCACATCTCCTCATACACAGCTTTTAAACCAGCCCTCTACTCACAGAACAGTATTTTAACCCGTCTGTATGTGCACAGCACCCACACAAAGTCAACAGATGGCAAAATTTTGCCCACTCACTCTGAGGGGACCATCAGTCCCTGACTACGGATAATGCCACAGAAGCTGATGTGTCCTCCCAGACACAGTCTGAGAAGAGGAATAAGTATTTTGGTTCATCATTTGGGCTTAGCAGAAAACTAGCATTTTCTGAATGGTTCACCAACTGTTTTAACAGCAACGTGGAGCTTTAGAGTACAGCCAACAATTACACACCCATCTACTCAGTGTGCTAAGGAGTTTTAAATTATTTGTTAATCAGCTTAAGTGCAAATGCCCATTTATTTCATCAGGTCATGAAAACAACTGGTTTCCTGACACACTCAAATGCCAGTTGTGAAGAAGAGAGAATCTTACCCATACCTGTGTCTGTGCCTGTCCATCTGCTGCTGCTCCTCCACCTAAGCCTGGGCCAGCTGCTAACATCTGGAGAGAGGCAGAGTGGGACCTACTTGCACTGCAAAGGCACGGACACTGACAGCTACGGCATGCTCAAATGCTACTCCCCCTCCTATTGATGAAGGGAAGTGAGAAAATCTGTGGGTTTAATCATTATACAGTCTGCACTATGATGCACACTGCTCACTGCGGAAAGGCTAGCAGTAAGCGGCCTCATTTCAGGGAGCGGTGGGAGAGATACATCCTGGTCCAGCTCTGCAGAAAGTATACCTCTGTTTATTTTACATCTAACTAGAAGAATAAATAAATAATTTCTTACTACACAACACTTACAAAGACTTCCATTAAAAAAAAAAAAAAACAACCCTGACTGATTCAGTACCTCAAATGAGGAGGCTGGCACTCTGAAAGCGCACGGGTCACTCTTGACAGCACTAAGAGGAATGGCTTTCAAGCCATGACAGAGGAAATTGCCTTTTGTGCTTTTCTGACATATTGGAGAGTTTGCAGTCTTTCAGCTCCTTTCCTTCAGTGTGATCTAGTAGACAACAAAGTTTCAAGACGATCTTCCCTTACTCTCTGATAATAAGCATTTCCTTACCTCCGCTTCCACTTATAGATTCTTGCTCCAGGCATCTGATGCTCCAAGGCAAGCTTTGATAAAAGAGCCTCACAGTCTGCAGTGCCCCTAATTACAGCAGCTCAGTTTTCTCGTTTGCCCATGCTCTGCGCTCTAGGTAAATGTCACAAAGGTCACTTTGTTAATTCAATACCAAGCCCGCATTAGAAATAATTTGCACAAGGCTGAAAAAGTCAGTGTCTTTTTTAATACTGTTGTTAAGGTTTTCTTTATGCTATACAGTCACAGAAATGAATTTCAATTAGATAGGAATAAAGCAGACACCTTGTGAAGGTCAGCACTATCCTGAGATTGACATTAAGGCAGGTCAGAAGATTCGCTACCTGGAGGTGATTATCACAGGAACATAGGAGCCTACGACTTCAGTGGCAAGCTTCTCGCAACAAGAAGGTACAAGAGATCATCTCCCATCAGACACTGCTCACAGCTGGGAAGGTCACAGAATCACAGAATTTCCTGAGCTGGAAGAAAGCCAGTGGGATCCCTGAGTCCAGCCCCTGGCCCCACAGAGGACCACCCAAACCTCCAGCCTTTTGTCTCAGGGCATGCAGGGCAGGAGAGTAAAACATCATCTACGTCGCAGAGAGGCAGAGGTGGTCCTTCTTCCTGTAGAGGAGACCCCTGAGGTCCTGGGCAGTTTGTAGAGAAAAACACCCCCACAATGAAGATACAAAGGCACTTCCAGAATTCGAGCTGCCAGAACAAGGGAAGGAGCTTTGCAGCTCTCTCCCGGAAAAATGCCGAAGCCCAGCAGGAAGAAGTGCTGGAGGAAGGCAGCAGCCTTCTGTGGAAGCGTGGGAGCCCGCAGATCCCTCCTGGCCTCAGGCACTCGCTTCTGGAGAATTCTGACCCCTCCTAAGGCCGACCTGCCGCAATGCCCTCGCTCGGTCTCTGAGCACCACGGCTTTCGCTTCCCACCCACAGCTGCTTTTCCAGCAGCCCAAAAATCACAGAAACTCAGCTGGGAGCTTGGGTGCTCTGCATGCAGCCACGTGAGCTGCA